>JARYZH020000037.1:1270000-1760000 GCA_030021035.2 Notholithocarpus densiflorus | reverse complement strand
TAGCTACACAAGCAGCCAGTGGAACTTTAACCCACAATCTAATCCTCCAACTTACTCTTAAAAATAAAAAAGAGGGGTAATTTAAGCTAGAGCTCATTTGCCAGAGGAAATGAAAATTGACCATCAAACTCATACGAACCATATGAATCGAACAGCAGCATGAAAAAATAAATAAAAAATCTGCAAATTACTTTATAATATAAAAATACACACCTTCAAATCTTGCCAGGAAGCAGAATAAGGGAGACCATGAACAACAACTATAAAACAAAAATAAACATGCATCAAAACCATTAAAGCTAAAAAGGGTCATTGAATTCAACCCAAAAAAAAAAAAAATTCATTGCAAAGTGAAATGAAACAAATAACAAAACAAAATTTTGACAAAGCAGGTCTCTCTCCAATGTCTCAAACTAATAAATGAATCATATCCAATTCTACAGTATTTTCCACATACCAGAAACTATCAAATTTCCAATCTTCGAGCTACAAACACATAAAACAAAAGCTACCCACAAAATATTCACACATCATTAACCAAATGACCAATGGATAACCAATCCATTCACATAAAACACAAAAATTATTCACTTTCAGTCCATTTATAATCTATCAAAATTTCAAATCTTTGACACAAAACATAATAGAAAAGCTGCCCGCAACAAATTCCAACATCATTATCTAAATTATCAACCAACAACCATTCCATCCATGTAAAGCAAACAACACAGGCTCTTTCTCACACCTCAACTATTCATTACTCCAATCAAACTCCACAATACTGTGGCCAATCACAAACTATAACATCTAATCATTAGCCAAATTACTATTCGAATCACATAAAACACAAAAAAAAAAAAAAAAAAAACTATTCATTAGATTAATCATTACCCACTTTATACCCAAGTCCATGATTCATCCCAATTTATTCATAACCCAACAATTTTCACAAAATTATAATAAAAATCGTACTAATAACAAAACACTACCACCATGGAATGGTCACTCTCCCATGCCTCAAACTATTCATTAATCCAATCAAATTCCACAATGTATCTCTGTATAAGCATCAATGGCGGCTCCAATATGATCTTTCTTGAGTAACTCCACTTGCTTGATTAATGTTTCTCCAAATTTCCTACAAAACGCATATTGCGGTGGGTTTATGGAGTGTTAGGTTCTAAGACTTTAGGAACTAATGTATTAGAACTTCAAGTTGTATTATGTTGGCAAACCATGATCAAAACATAAAGTCTAGGTTTAGGCTTGCTCAAAGTGTGTTTATGTGTAAAATTGGAATATAGTGATTGTAGAATTTATTGGACAAAATCTGCAAGGCTCGATCGATCGAAAATTAGCCTCGATCGATCGAACCACGTGCAGATTTATTTTTCTGCAGAAATTCCAATTCAGCCCAAGCCCGTTTGATGTGTAGGGTTTTTTGTTTTACTCCAAGTATAAAAGGAAAAACCCTAGCTACGTTTTAGAAGTCTTTTGAGTGTTGTGTGTTGAATCTTCTGTGAGATCTAGAGGTGTTTACCTTCATACACACACATAGAGTTGTCAAGATCAAGATTCTGTTCAAGAACTTGATGATCTCTTCAGTTGCTGCATAAAATTTTTTAAAAAAGATCTGAAACCTTTGAGTGGAGTCTCAAAGTCACAAGTAGGAGAACTTGTGGTTGCAGTGGATCAAAGAAAGAAGTAGTCCGTGGACTCGGAGCTGTCACGTGGTCGTGGTAGTAAGTCTTCTACTCGAGGTAGTAATAGGATGTTAGTGGTCTAAGTTCTATTGTAAAAACTTCAATTCTTTCATAGTGGATCTATTTTACCTTGAGGATAGCTAGGTTAAATTCTTCTCAGATTTTTTACTGGTTAGGTTTTCTTAGGTTATCATATCATTGTGTTCTTTATATTTTCGCATTATTTACATTATATGATTTTATTGTGTTAACCTAGAACTGAATAATTTATCTAAGTAATCACTTGGTTAAATAACTAGGTTAAACAACTTGTGTTAAGGGATCTAAAAATGTACAAGTGGTATCAGAGCAGGTTAGCTCTTGTGTTTTTAGATCTTTTGATCTAAGAGTTGATTTTTGACCCCTGTCGTCATGGAACACGGTCACTCTCTTATGATCCCACCTCACTTTGATGGGAACAACTATGCCTACTGAAAAGTAAGGATGAAAGCATTCCTGAATTGTATTGATGAGAGAGTTTGGAATTCTGTTGAATACGGATGGGAAAAATCGACTACTCCTGTAAGCGAGTGGTCAACTTCTTAAAAAGAGGCAGCCGCTTTTAATAACAAAGTCATGAATGCTATTTTTAATGCTGTTTCTATGGAGGAATTCAAAAGAATCTCAAATGTTGAGGTTGCTCATACTGCTTGGAATATTCTCCAAACTGTGCATGAAGGCACAAAGGCAGTTAAGATTAATAAGTTGCAGTAGTTAACTACTAGATTTGAAAGCATTAGAATGTCTGATGATGAGTGTTTTGATGAATTCTATGCTAAGCTTAATGATATTGTTAATTCTGCTTATAATTTGGGTGAAATTTATGATCAACCTATGATTGTTAGGAAGATTCTTAGATCCTTAACTAAGGACTTTAGACCTAAAGTGACTGCCATTACTGAAAGCAAGGATGTGGACTCCATCCCTATTGATGAGCTTGTAGGATCTCTCCAGTCCTATGAGCTAGACCTACCTAAGACAAACAAATCCAAATTAATGGCTCTTAAGTCAGTTGATGATGTTGATGGGAATGGATTTGATGATGAACTCTCTTTTACAGAGATTGCATAGCTTGCCAAGAACTTTAGAAACTTTCTTAGGAACGACAACAAAAGGGCAATAGGTAAAAACAATGCTGAACCTAGGAATTTTAAGAGGAATGAACCCACTAAAGTGAACAATACTGATAAACCTAAAGAGAAAGTAGGTCAAACCTCTAGTAATTCACTTGGTCAACAATGTTTTGGTTGTCAAGGATATGGTCATGTGAAATCAGAATATCCTACATTCTTGAGATCAAAGGGTAAAGTTATGGCTGTAACCCTTAGTGATGATGAAATTTCTGATCACGAGTTTGGTAGTGATAAAGATGGAAACTTCATTACTTTCACAACTACTGCTGTAGTTGATGAAAGTTTTGTGGTTGAAGAAAACCCTGCTGATGGGGAACTCTGAATGTGTTGATTTGCAAGAAGCTTTTAATAAGCTATGCAAGGTTGTTGCAAAGGATGCAATGAGTGTAGACTTAGGTTTAAAGAAGATTGCCTCCCTTGAACTTGATAAGAAAAACTTATTGTTGAAATTGCTTGATACTAATGAATTGATTAATAAGGTGAAGACTGAAAACATGATGTTGCTTGATAAGATTAAGAACTTAGAACTAGAATTATCTGTTGCTAGAGAACAAACAAATAGGTCTGCTAGTTCTAAACTTGATCACATATTGAGTGTTCAGAAGTCTCCCTTAGACAAAACTGGTCTAGGTTTTGTAGATAGCATCTCGGTGTTTGAAACTCATTCCACAAACTTTGTTTCTTCTTCTGAGGCCCCCAAAAGTGAGATTGTCAAACTAGTAGAAGTTACACCAGCTCCTAGGAAGATTAGGGTTGATCTTAAAGAGTCTAAACCTAAGAATCCTAACCCTCCTAAGGATAAGAAGCATGATAGACCTCTATGGGTTTGTCATTTTTGTGGAAAGACTAGGCATACTTGCCTAAATTGTTTCAAGTTGCAAGCTGCAAAGTGAGCAAAAAAGCCAAGAGTACCTGTTTCTCAAGCACAAGATCCTATGGTACTTATTGGTGAATTGGTAAAGGCTTTAAACCTTTATACCAATCCTGGAGTTGCACATCATTCTCATATGAATAATAACTCTAATGCCAGAGTTGCATCGAAAAAGTTTTGGATGCAAAAGGCTCAATCTAACTGAGTCTTTCTGACTTGGTCCTTGTGCTTCATCTCAATACTCTTTATGACTATTTTTCTTTTGGTGTTTTGTTTTCTTTTTGCTTTTAAGATTTGCATTGCATTACATTCATGCATTTCATGATAGGTTGTTTTTTGTTATTTTTTTTTAAAAATAAAAATAAAAATAAAAAAAGGAAAGAGGGATATGTTTTATATTATATATCTTGGATTTGTAATCAAGGTTGGCCTATTATCTTTACATAACATGCTTGTGTACCTTGTTTAGCTTGGATGAGCTTATTTCCTCTGCACTTTGCTAGTATTAGCTATGTAGTGCATGTTGTGTGCGAGTTGTTTATAGTTTTTGATCACATGATCTTGATTTTGAAGTCACATGCTTTTGATTGTAAAGACTAGAACCTAATGAGAAAGGCATAAATAATCATCTCACCATTGTTTACTAGCCAATCATGAACTCCTTAGTGCATATCATTAGATTTTGTGCTCAAAAAAGTGTAGCACATGCAAAAAAAGAACATAAGATGTAGCCTCGGATTAATAATAAAATTGGTGTGTACATTATTGGGCTATAATTAAGATGACACAAAGAAATAAAACTGGTGTGTACATTATCTGGCTAATATAGCAATTTCACAATGAAATAAAAATGGTGTGTACATTATGAGGCATAAAAAAAAAAAAAAAAAAATTTACATGATTGCAAGCTTGTTTTCTAGGAGATGTGAGAGTTATATGATGTAACTCTTTAGGTGATAGTCTCTTTCAAACTTATGTGATGAATAATGTAGATATTGTGATTGATTACTATCTACATATCACCTCACATGTGTCTCATACCATTTGTAGAGAGGGAAAATTTCCGACCTATCACACGCAGACACGTCACACTACCAAGTCCACAAAATACAACCAATTACAAAGCGCCACATATTGCTACTAGGTTTTGCTATCACTACTTAGAAGCCAATGAAAATTTGCCAAGTGTCATGCAAAAACCAATCACGCATCAGCGCATGTAAGCGATGACACAAGCAGTCTCGCACGTGTAAGCGATGACACAAGCAGTCTAGCGCATGTAAGCGATGACATAGGCAGACCAATCAGGCTGTGACATGTGTCACCAATCAGACTCCGCCATGTGTCGCTGACCCACCCCCAAACTCCTATAAATAGAAACCTTCCTAAGACATTTAGGAGGACACACACCAAGCCATCTGAAGCACAAGCAGCATCAGAGAAGATTCAAAAGCATCAGAAGTATAGAAGCTCTGCAAGAATCAAGCCTCAAAGCCTTCAAGAACTTCAAGAACTTCTACCTCAAAACCAAAGAACACTCGAAGCAAAATCATCAAAATTATTTGCCTAGATCCAAAAGTTTGCGGGAATCAAGCCAAAAGCGTCCGAAAACATCAACAAATCACAAATCAGTGAAGCTCTACAGATCCAAGCTTCTAAAGCCCCGAAGAAATTCCACCACAAACCTTCGAAGACGAAGAACATACGAAGAACACGAAGAACGTGAAGAACAAAGGATTTCTAACAAGCTCATAGCCAGAGATTCATTGTAATTCCGTTTCAGCAATCTTCGATCCATCCCTCAACTAAATTGAAGGATATTTTGTATTTAAGTCAAAATCACATTATTACAATTCCAACCAACAAGTCTTTTAAGGAGATCGAATCAGAGGATCACTCTTTTAATCACAGAGAATTGTACCACACATTCATCAATACAAATTCGCATTTGTGAAACTATTTTACTTGTTTGATTTATTTCGAACCGAGAAATTTAGTCGTTCACATATTCTGGCACGCCCGGTGGGACATCTCTGCCTCTCATCTCATTCTCCTTCAAAGAAAGAAATCTTCATCATCTTGCTACCAACTCCAATGGCCTCTAGCAAAAACATTCAAGCTTCAACAATAGCTACTTCAATTAAACTTGGTACGGCTACCACCAACAATTGCATTGGTGCAAACAATCGTAGCCAACCTAAAGCTCGCAATCAACTTCAATTTCAATCAACCAAGGAAGCCAAGGTCCAGACAATCATCTCTTTAGACCCTCTTACAAGAAACAAGGTCATCAACAAAGATATCTCCACCTTGGAACACCTCAAGTATGGGGGCAAATCCCCTTCTTCCTTCACAAGAAGTTGGTCGCACGATTTCTCTCCCATCAAAGGGAACTCAAAAGATGAGATTTCACGTGCTCACTTCAAATCACTTTCTTCTCCATCATCTTGGGAAGTTGTATCAGTCATGATGACTAACACCTCTACCATGGAAGAAAAGATGGCTGAAATGGAGCAAAGGGTCGTCCTTCTCACAAAAGCACTTGAAGATAAGGACCTCCAATTTGCAACTTTAATGAACAAACTCGAAGTACAAGATCTTGGTGAATCAAGCCATGGTCATAAATTCACATCTGCGAAGGATGACGAAGGGAGAGAAATTGAAGACACTCCCCAACGAGAACAATCTACTTTAGTGACTTCGTTGTCAGTCCAACAATTACAAGACATGATAACAAATACCATCCGAGCACAATATGGAGGTTCTTCTACAAGTTCTCTCATATATTCAAAACCCTATACAAAGCGCATCGATAACATGAGAATGCCAAATGGGTATCAACTCCCCAAGTTCTTGCAATTTGATGGCAAAGGAAACCCTAAGCAACACATTGCTCACTTTGTAGAAACTTGTGAGAAGGCAGGGACTCAAGGTGGCCTCCTTGTAAAGCAATTTGTCCGTTCGCTCAAGGGAAACGCCTTTGATTGGTATATAGACTTAGAACCTGAGTCAATCGATAGTTGGGAACAACTGGAAAGAGGATTTCTTGACCGATTCTATAGCACGCGTCACACGATAGGCATGATGGAGCTTACCAATACCAAACAATGGAAGGACGAGCCTGTGGTCGATTATATCAATCGATGGCGTTCGTTGAGCTTGGATTGCAAGGATAGACTTTCTGAAATTTCTGCTGTAGAGATGTGCATCCAAGGCATGCGTTGGGGACTTTTTTACATCCTTCAAGGGATAAAGCCTCGAACATTTGAAGAGTTAGCAACTCGTGCACATGACATGGAGTTGAGCATTGCTAGCCGTGGAAATACAAAACCTCCCATACCTGAGGAAAGCAGAAAAGAAGTAAGGAAGAATGATAGGAATGCAAAAAGCAATCTCAAAGACCCAGTGGATGTAAACACTGCTATAGTCAAGGTTCCAAGAAGAGGAACGAAGGCAAATGAAAAACGGCTTGAAGGATGGCAAAACAACGAAGTGCGTCGCCTGACTTTTAAGGAACGTGAGCAAAAAGCATATCCGTTCCCTGATGAAGATGTGCCAAACATCTTAGAACAACTATTGCAATTGAAACTAATTGAACTGCCAGAATGCAAGCGGCCAGAAGACATGGGGAAAGTTGATGACCCTTACTACTGCAAATATCATCGCATCATTGGCCACCCAATCCGAAAATGCTTCGTCTTCAAAGAACAAATCATGAAGCTCGCCAAAGAAAACAAGATTGATCTAGACTTTGAAGAAGTTGTTGGGTCAAACCATGTGACCGTTGCTTGTGATGTACTTCCAACTCTCAGGCAGGGGGCAAACACCATTAGAGCTTACAAGCTAATTGACAATGATGATGCAAGGATCAATCCTATCAATGGGAAGTTCTTGCAACACTTCTACATTTGAAATTCGAGGATTGCTCCTTGGTAAGAGTTTAAACTGCCCACTGTAGCGCTGCAAGAGTACATGATGTCTTCCCATTACCCTTAAAAGCGTACCAATAAAGAGAAATTAATCCCACTCTATGTCACCAATTGCGAGTGTGGCGTAGTGGTTGGATGCCCATGTCACCCTTGAGGCCGAGGTCTCAGGTTCGATTGGTGGTGATACTCACTATTATACACTGCGCTCCTTTTTGCAAAAACACATAAGGAAAAGAAAAATAAAATCATCAAAAAAAAAAAAAAAAAAATCTTTTGAACTACGTGATGACTTGATCCCTCTCTGGGGTACGTAGGCAGCTTAGTACTTGTCACTAAGTTCAGTCACATGAGAAGAAGAAGGATTGCGAGTCTAGCTTGAAGAGTTTTCCAACGGTCATCAATATGCTTTTAAGGTCCCTTTGGTTGGCAAGGCACTGCTTAAAGACAGTCAACTTCTCGAGATGATAATCAAAGGTCGTTGTAGTAAAAAATGAAGACTGTAAGGAGTTGACGCTGCTTAACTTTCCTTGAAATGATGATGAACATAAGTTGATGCTTGGTTATGGAGTAAAATAAAATCTCCAACTTCTTTTGCAAGAAATGAAATCTTTATGGCATTGCCCATCTTTTATGGACAATCTCCCACGTTTCTGAAGTATGCTTTACATCACTTATCTCCTGGGGCCATCTTCCTGTACCTTGCAAGTCTAAGCTACATCGTCTCTCTTCTAGGCTGTGCCACTTCATAGCTCTGAAATTTGAACCACATCGTCTCCCTTTTGAGTGGTGTCGTTTCACATCATGTCTTTGAAATCTGAATGACGTCAACTTCCTCTAGGATGATGATAGATTATATATCCGAAGTCGGTGTGGCATCATCTCTCCTTTATGGGCATGTTCGTGCAATGTCAAAATTCTTGGTGGCATGTTTCGACATCTTCAAAGTCTTCGTAGCATACTCTAGCGTCTTCAAAGTACTGGCGTCATTTTTCCCCGCATCTTCAAAGTATTGTTGGCATTTCCTTGCATCTTCAAAGTCTTGATAGGGACTCCTTGCATCTTCAATGTCTTGTTGGCATCTCTGAAATCTTGATGTCTGGCTACAGTGCTATGCACCCTCGATGTTTGAACTTTATTGCCTCTGAAAATTGGTGCTAACGCAGCTCCATTATAAAGGCCAATGTTGGCGCAGCTTAGGTGTAAATAAAGTGTTGACGTGGCTTCATGGCAAAGATGAAGTGTTGACGTGGCTTCAAAGCAAAGGAGAATGTTGGCACGGCTTCAGTACAAATGATGGATGCAGCTTCATTGCTTTGTCTTAAACTAGAAACATCTTAAGAATAACAAAACTTTTCTTCATAAACTTCTTCTAGTAAACTATTATAATTTTCATAATCATAAAACTTAACGTTTCATAAAAACAGATATCTTATAACTTTTTAGCATAAACTTGTACTTTCATCAGAAACTTTATCTTTAAAGAACAGCTTTTCTTTTCATCAGAAACTTCTTCTTTTCATGAGAGCTTTCAACTTTTCATGATGCCTTTAAACAAAATCATTCTCTCATGATTAATAACTTAATATAGCTGTTCATAACATATTGGTTAGTCCATATCTGATAAGTCTGTACTTATTTGGGAGGCTTCTAGCACTGCCGTGCTAGGCATCCAGCATTCCCCACAATGCCAGGGATTCCCGGGATCACATCATAACACATCTTCAACCATGGGGGTAGGTTGACTTCCTCCACAAGTTGGCCAATGGCCATAACCAACAAGGGCGGGTACAGCAGAGCCAGTCCCACTTAATGGCCAATCATATAACATTTTCCATGGAAAGCTAGTAATTAACCCCTACTGACAGAGTTCAGATCACCAGAGGACATAACCCGAAAACATTTCATACTTTACATCATACTGAAATTTCTTATTTTGCATAACATTTCATAATAATAGCCTTTCCATTCTTTTCTTTAAACGTCATGTTCGTGGAAATTAGTAATGGCATCAATATGTTTAAATCATATACATAAGGTTTCGAAAGCTCACGAACATATCTTTGTCAGAATAATGATTATATGCCATATCTCTAATCAAAAACATTTTAATGCATAATATACTTTAAAATAACCTCATGACTTACCAAATACCCATATAACTTATCCCTTACCTGAAAGCAGAAGAACAGAGAGCCTAAAGTCGAAGGAGGTTAGACTTGGATACTGGTAACACCTAAACCAAATATCACAACTTATTACTATCCATAATTCCTTATCATAAACTTACACATTCATCTCAAAACCTATTTCTTAAAATCAAGGAAATCCTATTCCCACCTCAACGAGGTTCCCACAAACATATTATGCACACATCAACAAATAATGTACCAAACTAAAGAAAAACTATCATTCTCATATTAATAACATATCTCTAGAAGAGTCAACTTCATTTCAAAAGGTGCTTTGCGATTAGGGCAATAATGCATACATAAACATAAACTCTTTTAAGCATGGTCATATAATCATTTACACTCTTAAGGCAACACACAACATGTTGAACAAAACAGCTTCATAAATACAACCGTCACATGGTTTAGAACCCCTCCTTTGAGTACTTAACCTCAAAACAAGTTACACAAAATTAATCTATGATCGAGACATACCAAATGATGAGCATAATAAATTATAGCTCAAATCATTCACCCTAACTTTAGAATTAAATCCTCAAAGTTAGGCATGTCTCTTACTGTTCACTGTTCTATTCCAGCAGCATATGCCACATTTGTAAAATACAAATGGGCTGTCCACACACATCAAATTGTCACGAAATTTTACAGAAACACTCCCTTGTATGTGCAGTATATACCATAAAAATTTCGGAGTCAAAGCATAAACCCATGATTTACTAAAAATCATACAATACAACATGCTCAAATCTGTCCTGACAGAATTTCATGCAACTTAGAAATTAAACCATTATTTTTCTACTCATCCAAATGCTGTGAGACCAATTCCATTACATCCATATGTGTCTTAGATTTCATATGAAATAACCCTAGCATCCAAATTCACTTTATACCATTTAATACATAATTTATCACGCATAAACACAGAATCTGTTACAGAGGCAGCTCTGAAACATTTTCTTGTAAAATTCACAAACAATTATCAAACAATGGTATTTTCATGTGGGGATTTTTATACACTCATTAGACATGTTAGAAAACACTTATACACAGTCATTTAATCATTTATAGCAAAATTACATACAACCAAAAATCCCAGCAGCAGCATCAAAAATACTCATCCTAACTGTTTCTTGCTTCCTTAATCATATACCATCATCAATTAGTAAAAACCCTAATCTACCTTCAACAAATCACCAACACAGTTTCAAGGCTTCTTAAAACAGCATATATATATATATATATATATATATATATATATAAACCTACAAGTTTCATGATTTCCTAATTTCACAAACCACAAATACCAATACTAAAGTTTCCATGAAGAAATTATGGATTCTAAGGTGAGAGTAGCTAGAACCCTTACCAAGTTTATGGTTCATGAGGGGAAATAAGCATAGAATCACTCTTGCATGAAAGGAATTCCCTTTCCTAGTGGCTGGACCGAGTATGAGAGGCAGAAAGCTTGAGAGAGTCTTTTCTTTCTTTTGGTGTTAGACCGTGGGAATGAAAGAGGGAGAGAGCTTCTTGAGTTTTCAGTTTCTTTGAGAGTGTGTGAAGAAGATATGAGATGGAATTTTAACTTTCTTTTGGTGTGTGAACCCGTGGACTTGAGAGAAGACTCCTGAGAGCTTCCTAGCTCTTTCCTTAAGAGAAAAGAGAGTAAAGTGAGGTGAGGGAATTCTGATTTGTGTTTACCCGTGGGAATTGAGAGGCTTCTTGGATGTTCTAATTGTTTGAGAAAGTCAAAGAAAAGGTGAGGTGGAACTTGTTCATTGCATGGCCAAGTCTTGGTCTTTGGGGTTTAAATGCATGATGCTTTGGCATTATATGTGTTGAATTTCCATTGGTTGCATGTGGGTGAAATTTCTACTATACTATCTCATGCATCATGCTTAATTAAAATACCAACTATGTATCTATTAACTTAAACCATATAATATAATTTGCACATACTAAATATATATTTATAATACAAATAGCCATTTCAATTATTTAAAATTCTTATTCAAAGGTATTATAAAATAATATGCTTATCAAATACTCTTATATTAATTTTAGAAAGTAAGTGGCTTAAAAATAATAATTAACCACTCAAACACATAGTTTAATTATAAAATTGGGTCGGGGTGTTACAGTTCGTATCTTCTCTAAAGCCTTCATATCCTGGTCTTCAAGAACGGGAGCGGATTTGACTTCTTCAAGCTGTTCTTCTAAGGCTTGAACAACGTCGTCTTGTTCAACTTGATGAGTTTCAACTTGAGACAATGATTGCTCCAATTGAACAAGCTCGGTTTGCAGGTCAGCCATCCTCAATCTAATAGTACCAAGCTTGGCCTCCAAAGATGCTTTCTCATGCAATGCTTCAAAAAGGAAGAATTCAACTTCAGCCTCGCGTTGAATTAAGATAGCAGGACTTGGTCGTTTATTCAGAGATTCTTTCATCTTTAAATAGTCTGCGATACCCTCACAACATTTGTCGACATTTTCGCGCAAGTATTGAGGGTCCACTCCAAGACTTTCAACTCCATTATAAATTTCATGTACTTCAACTTGTGGGAGGATGTTGTCTACAGAAAGATTTGAAAGCCTGTTTAGAAGAACATCTCCTAGCATAGAAGCCCCTTTCCTATGCACGGAAGAAACATGCGCCTTGGCCTGAAACATCGAGACTTCTAGAGGGTTAGTCGGTTGCAAAGATAAGAGAGGTGCCCTTTCTGTCTCCATCGAAAATTTGGATGACGTACCAACATCAGCAAACTTACGCCTCTTGAAATCCGAACTCTTCGCAGATGGCTTCAAAATAGAAGACTCACTGTTTGTAGGAAGATGCGCGTGATCGGTAGAAGTCCCCGCATCAACACCCTTCATTGGACTCTTCAAAGGTTTCCAGTTGTGATCAAAGTCGTTACGCACCTCCTCTTCAAAAATCTTAATGGCATCCCTAGTTGGTACGACAGGCGAACCTTTGATGCCTTGACTTCGAGCAACTTCAACTTCTTTTGTAAGAAATGATGTCTGCATGGCATTGCCCATCTTCTATGTACATTCTCCCACGTTTCTGAAGTATGCTTTGCATCACTTATCTCCTGGGGGCATCTTCTTATACCTTGCAAGTCTAAGCTACATCGTTTCTCTTCTAGGCTGTGCCACTTCATAGCTCTGAAATTTGAACCACATCATCTCCCTTCTGAGTGGTGTCGTTTCACATCATGTCTCTGAAATTTGAACGACGTCAACTTCCTCCAGGATGATGATAGATTGTATATCCGAAGTCGGTATGGCATCATCTCTCCTTCATGGGCATGTTTGTACAATGTCAAAATTCTTGGTGGCATGTTTCGACATCTTCAAAGTCTTCGTAGCATACTCTGGCGTCTTCAAAGTATTGGCGTTATTTTTCCCCGCATCTTCAAAATCTTGATAGGACTCCTTGCATCTTCAACGTCTTGTTGGCATCTCTGAAATCTTGATGTCTAGCTACAGTGCTATGCACCCTCGATGTCTGAGCTATGTTGCCACTAGAAATTGGTGTTGTTGTAGCTTTATTATAAAGGTCCATATCGGTGCAACTTCGATGCGAGTGCAAGTGCTAATATGGAGTGTTGACATGGCTTCATGACAAAGATGAATGTTGGCATGACTTCCGTGCAAATGAAGTATTGACGTGGCTTCATGACAAAGATGAAGTGTTGACATGGCTTCATGGCAAAGATGAAGTGTTGACGTGGCTTCAGTTCAAATGATGGATGCAGCTTCATTGTGAAGGCAAGTGCAAATATGGCTTCATGACAAGAACAAATGCTAGCATGGCTTCATGGTAAAGACTCTTGATGTGGCTACGTTGCAAAGACTGTTGAGATGGCTGCGTTGAAAAAATAAGTGTTGGTGCAGCTTAATTGCCAAGACAAAGGCCAGTACAACTTCAAGGTCAAATACTGGTAATAGCATCATTGTATCAGGAATACTGGTGATAACATCATTGTATCAGGAATACTGGTAATAGTATCATTGTATCAGGAATACTGGTAATAGCATCATTGCATCAGGAATACTGGTAGTAGCATCATTGTATCAGGAATACTGGTAATAGCATCATTGTATCAGGAATACTGGTGATAACATTGAATACTGGTGATAACATTGTTGCCTAGATGACTGCCGCTATAAGAACGTCAAAGATGGATATTGCTAAGAGATTGTTGTTGCAAGGCAATAATTTGATAATATGGAGACAAACATCACTATAAGAACGTTGTGTTCAATGGAATGTAAAGTTGCCAAATAAAGATGGACTTCAGCCTAAGAATGTTGATGTAAAGCTTGACGCTGAAGCCCAAAGAATAAAGGAAGCATGCTGCAAACAAGCAACAACAAAGAGCTTGTCAGAAGAAAATCTCATGGCACGTCTAAACAAAAAAAAAAAAAAAAAAAAAAAAAAAAAAAAAAAAAAAAAAAAAAAATCAACAAAGAGAGAGAGCTTCAATTTTAATCTCTAGCCTGTCCAAAAAAAAAAAAAAAAAAAAAAAAGGTCAGTACGAATAAAGCATGACATAAAGAAAAAATATGTATAAATATATTTTAAAAAAAATAAAAAAAATAAAAAAAAAAGAAGAAGAAAAGGCATAATTTCTCTACACTTAGAGTATTATGCTACTCACGGAGACTCTGCTTATGCAAATTTAGTGCACACCCCGGGTGGCCTTATATAGAGGTTTGGGGAGCACAAAGTCAGATTTTGCAAACTCAAATGCACTCAAGGTCAGGGAAGTCTGCACCGAATTTTGAAAGCAAAAGATGGCATTCAATGCAGAGAAACAAAAAAATGGTGGCTCACCACCTACCTTCTGACCCTCAAGTCTAAACGCAGTCACCCTCTTGTCAGAGTAGCCAGCGACAATGTAGACTAAAATGGTAACAAGTTTAACAATGCCTGCCGTCTCCTCTTCCAGATTTCTACAACTTCTGACAAGATTTCACAAAATTCAACCCACAGAAATCTTCTATGACCTTCGATCTACCTAACCCGAAAAATCCATGTCCAGATATCCGGCCATGTGCTACCACGCGCTGCCAAAAGCTTCAGAGGATCACAGCCTACTCCTTCATATTCGTACAAATCCAGACTTCATTTCAAGGAAATGGTATTACCACTCGATCCAGCGGCCCTCGATGTGCAAAACCCAGAAAGCTCATCAACAACAGAGCCATCACGCGCCTCCACGCGCCGCCACAGACTCGCGATGACCAACAGCTTAGTCCCTCAAGCCTGTGTAAATATGTTCACAATTTTACAAAACTGACACGACAGGGGTCTTGTACGGCCCAAGATCTACAAAACCTGAAAATTTCAGGTCAAGAAACCTAAACACGCGCCTCCACGTGCCACCAGATTCTTCAGAGATCCCAGCCTCAGTTTCACGCGCCAACATGCGCCACCTCCAACGTAATGACGTCACTGATGATGTCATCCTCCACTAAACCGGTTGACCCGGACCGACCTAATCTGACTCGAATCCGAACCGTCTGTGAAAAAAAAAAAAAAAAAGAGGAGAGAGAAAATGCTTTGATCAAGTTGGACCTTTGCCTTTGACCAAAAAGTCAAAATTTTCAAAACGGACCTGTCCCACTCAATTTTTCGAGTACATCTTGATTTTGGGATCCGTTTCTTCATTCGAAGCTCAGAAATTGTGCAAACGTCCAATTTCCAGAAAGTTGACTTTTGCATAAATGTTGACCAGAAGTCAAAATTTTTAAGAAGGACCTATCTTGCTCAATTTTTTGCGTACATTCCAATTTTGGAGTCCGTTCCGTTATTTGAGACTTGGAAACTGCACAAATGACTCAATTCTAATGTAGTTAACTTTTGTGCTAAAGTCGACCTAAAGTCAAGATTTTCAAGCCAGACTTGTCTTGCTCAGGTTTTTGCGACTTGGAAACCACCTATGTGACACACTTCTCCGAAGTACTAGCAGTGTCCAAAACTTAAGCTCACAAGATCAAAATTTGAGATTCATCCACTTGGTCTGGATTTCTTCAGGGTTCTTCTCTAGAGTTCATCAAGGCTTCCCTTCCAAAGTACAAATGAACTCTCACAAGTGTATCTTGAACTTGAAATTACATTGGGTCGCTAGTTCAACCTACCATTTCCGTTTGGTGCCTACCAGTCTCCAACCTACCATTCTCGTTCGGTGCCTACCGATCTCCCATCTACCATTCTCTTTCTCTACCAGTCTTCCATCTACCGGTCTCCTGTTCGGTGCCTACCATTCTCACCAAAAATCCTCATCCATCATTCTCAACTACCCGTCTACCATTCCTCATCTCTCCACTATAAATAGAAGGGCCAGATTCATCAAGAACTCATCAAGAAAAACACACTGAATCATGAAATGAAGATTTGCTTCTTTCAAATTTTCAAGTCCTCTTTCTCACAGCCATTTCTCACGATGGCCTCATCATTTTCAACACTTAGCAACCAATATTGCTTCATAATCAATTTGAAATCAACCCTCTCATGGTTCAGTAGAAACCCTCCTCACAGCATCATTGTAGTTTTGAGATCCAAACAAATTTTGTTTCTCCACTTAACGACCACCTTTGTCCATAAAATTACTCATAACAAGGTCTGTATCGTCCTTCCATGCTTCCGTGGATTTGGTTGGCCAGGAAATCCAAGTCCAGCAGAGACACCTGTTACTAACCTCAGGGCTCCTGTAGTCTCTCTCCAATTGCTTGGTCTTCCAGCAGAAGCAGCGGTTCGGAACAAACAGCAACTTGGCTGGTTTTTAAGACCAGAATCACAAGTTAGCTCCATCTTTCATTTTTCTGTGCTTTTCCAACAAATGGCTGTAGGTGAAGATGGTAAAAAGTGTTGGGGTATCCTATAAATTGTCTTTCATCCAACACTTACCATAACCTCCAAGGGACCAGCTCATCAGAATTCAGCCTTCGATGTCGGTAAATGGTCTCCAAAGCTTCATTCCATGTTCTCACCAGTGTGGACCTAAAGGTCATCGTTGCTGGTACCTTAGAACACACTTTTCTGGAATTACTCCAACTTAAAATCTGCTTGAAGTATTTCAAAAAGTACTCTTCTGAAATTACTTCAACTTAACGTCCATCGGCATGGTCCCATCACGCAGGCATATTCTACGACTTGCCGCCGGACCTCATTCAGCATGCGGTCAGTCCGGAATCCCAAGGTGTACTTCCTAGAAACATCTACACCAGAGGGTCCCCAACATACAGGGCCAGCGCCATGGTGGCGTATGTTTCACCCATTCGCTTTGCTTCATCCCCGTCATCTTCACCACCAACATCAGCATCCCCAGAATCCATAAGCTTCTGAAATTACCTCAACTTAACCTGAGTGAAACAATGACACATGCGCATTCAACCACTTTCGCACATGTCCTCACCGTAATCCAAAGTATATTCTTCGGAAATTACTTCTCCTGGACTTCTTAAAAATGTAAGGCCGGCCCCATAACTCTGCATGCTGTACCCAGCCACCATCCTCTCATCTTCCCCATCTTCTACACCCTGTGATCGCCACCAACGGTCCAAAATACTCTTCTGAAATTACCTCAGCTTAACCTCTGCTGAAATGATTCAATCTTGCAAGTACATCCAACTTCTTGCAAATAACTTTCAGCCTCACCAACCCACTCCAAGTACCAAAACACTCTTTTGAAATTACTTCAACTTAACCTCTGCTGAGATGGCTCGGTCACGCAAGTACATTCAAATACTCGCAAACCCCTTTTCGGGCTCATCAAAGCCTTTCATATGGGTGGGTCTACTCTTCAAAAATTATCTCATCCTGCTGAAAGCTCCACCACCTTCAGCTACTTCATTTGAAGAGTCAAGTGTAAAAATCCATTTTTTTCGAAACTCATTCTCACACCACACTCCTAAACCGTGTGCGTGAACGAGTCTCGAGGGGGCATTTGTAGAGAGGGAAAATTCCTGACCTATCACAAGCTGACACGTCACACTACCAAGTCCACAAAATACAACCAATTACAAAGCGCCACATATTGCTGCTAGGTTTTGCTATCACTACTCAGAAGCCAATGAAAATTTGCCAAGTGTCATGCAAAAACCAATCACGCATCAGCGCATGTAAGCGATGACACAAGCAGTCTCGCACGTGTAAGCGATGACACAAGCAGTCCAGCGCATGTAAGCGATGACATAGGCAGACCAATCAGGCTGTGACATATGTCACCAATCAGACTCCGCCACGTGTCGCTCACCCACCCCCAAACTCCTATAAATAGAAACCTTCCTAAGACATTTAGGAGGACACACACCAAGCCATCTGAAGCACAAGCAGCATCAGAGAAAATTCAGAAGCATCAGAAGTACAGAAGCTTTACAAGAATCAAGCCTCAAAGCCTTCAAGAACTTCAAAAACTTCTACCTCAAAACCAAAGAACACTCGAAGCAGAATCATCAAAATTATCTGCCTAGATCCAAAAGTTTGCGAGAATTAAGCCAAAAGCGTCCGAAAACATCAACAAATCACAAATCAGTGAAGCTCTACGGATCCAAGCTTCTAAAGCCTCGAAGAACTTCCACCACAAACCTTCGAAGACGAAGAACATACGAAGAACACAAAGAACGTGAAGAACAAAGGATTTCTAACAAGCTCATAGCCAGAGATTCATTGTAATTCCGTTTCAGCAATCTTCGATCCATCCCTCAACTAAATTGAAGGATATTTTGTGTTCAAGTCAAAATCACATTATTACAATTCCAACCAACAAGTCTTTTAAGGAGATCGAATCAGAGGATCACTCTTTTAATCACAGAGAATTGTACCACACATTCATCAATACAAATTCGCATTTGTGAAACTATTTTACTTGTTTGATTTATTTCGAACTGAGAAATTTAGTCGTCCACACCATTACTAGTTGCACACACTACACAAGTTATTCTTTGCTAAACTTAGTACAAGATATTGTGTGTGAATTTGTTTTGGCCATCCAAGATTATATGTTCCTTGATTTTGATGCAAAATATGTTTAATGTTTGAGTTTTGGGGACAAAAAGGTTGAAAATCTTGTTTTTGGAAGATCTGGGTTGAATTCATTTGTTTTTGAAAAAATTTTAAACTCATACTCATGCATTTCATTCATGAACTATGTTGGTTTGAGTGGTTTCTGCATAAAACTTGCTCTGTTTTTCAAAATTTTCAAAATTCCAGTTTTTTGATCGATTGAAGCTATTGCTCGACCGATCAAAATTGCATTTAAAAATTAGGTTTGAATCTGCTTAGCTCGATCGGTGCTCGATTGATGCTCGATTGATCAAAGCTATTTTTCGATCGATCGAAGCTCAATTTTGACTGATCAAAATTCAAAAGTTGAGTTTTATAAAAAGCTTCTCCTCACGTGCTCTTCACTATTTCAAAAGCTTTTTCAAACTTCTTCTCACTTTCTCTCTTTGACCGATCCAAAATAAGGATTTTTGTCGATTTCTTCCACAAATTTCTCCAAGGTTTTTTTCCTCAACTATTGGTAAGTCATTTATACCCTTTCTTTTTCAACTTAATCACATGTTTCATGCATTTTTTTGAAAAAATTCGAACATAGCAATTTAGGGTTTTTTTGTTCATTTCAATTGTATATAATCAATTTTGTTCAATGGGTTTTTGTTCTTAGATGCTATTAACGTGAATCCCATGCATTAATTTGATTAATTTGTTGGTTTAAGAACAATTGGAAATTCTAAGGTTTGGAATTTTTGTGAAATTGGGGATTTTGTTTAATTAGGATTAATTTGATGAAATTTACTTGTGATATTGATAAATTAATTCATTATATGATGTTTCCTAACTAATATAATGGTTAATTGATCAATTTGGTTTAATTTTTGGAATTGTGTTTTTCAAAATTTGGGGTTTTTGGACTAAAACTCTATGTTCAAGTCAATTAATGATTTATACAGTAAAATTGAACAAATTTCAATGCATTAGAGCATGCATCATATAGATTGTTATTTATTGATATTTTTGTGCTCTAACCCTCTCTAATGCAGTTTGCCCTTGGTATTTTTTTTATTTATTTATTTTTATTATTATTTTTTTCCTTTTCCTTAAACCCATAGCATTATGGTTAGGAAGACTAGAGCCAAGAAACCACCACCCCTTCTACTCCTGAGTTCCAGAGTGATAGCTTTAGGACTTTGAAAAACCAAGAAACCTATGAAAAGCTTAATATTTTTAGATCGGTTTGGGTTGAGCGTAAGGTCATTTTAGATGAGCTTGATCCTGAGATACGTAGGAATTTTGAGCGAAGGTGTTGGTTACCACTCTTAGAGGTAGAGCATCCTCCTCCGGCTACTTTGATTAGAGAGTTCTACTCGAACCTATCTGTCCACTCCAATGATTCCAACATTCAGTTTGTGAAGAGTTGGATAAAGGGTGAAGAGTATGTCATTACTCCTGCTGTAGTGGCCTCTGCTTTTGGTGTACCTTTGGTACAGCAACCCGTGTACCCTTACACTGAAACCCCTCACCTCGATGACATTATGTCACTCCTCACCAGTACTTCCATTAGTTGGGGTACTGATCCTCGTGTCACTTCTCATGAGCTTACTGAGCTCAGCTATTTGTTTTTTCGGATTTCTTGTCATTGTATTTGGCCTATCTCTCATCTTCATACTATTCCCATTGAGAGATGTGCGTTTTTGTACGCTCTCGTCATTGATGCTCCTCTGAGTTTTCCATCTCTTTTCATAAGCTCACTTGTTGAGGTTCATAGAAGTAGTGCCAAATCCCATGGTTTATTCTTTCTGGTCTTTATTCATAGGATTCATTTGGACTTAGGCTTAGAGGACTTTCTCGCATCCGAGCCTGTCCATATCATAGCTCCTATAGGTGCCACCTTCCTTAGGCAAAGAGCAGCTCAGTTGAAAGCTAGCTCTAAGCGCCCTAGAGTCGAGTCTTCTACAGGTGATGCATCTAGGCCTCCTCCATCTGGTGACCCTTCTATTGAGACGTATGTAGACCCTACAGCTGCTGTGGATCCTCCACCATCTACATTGAGCGACTCTTCCTTGCGTGCCATGCTGGATACTGTTATGACCGTTCAAGCAGCGCATGGACAGCTTCTGTTGGATGTGCTCAATGAGCTTCATGTTTTATGAGCAGATTTGGTGGATGCTAGAGGTTCTGCTCCATCGGCTCCACCCTTTGATGGGCAATTTGTCACAAAAAGGGGGAGTACATACACATGGGAGATAGGGGGAGATTGGAGTTTATAGATTGTATCTAGGAGCTCATCTCATTTGATGTATTTTTTTTTTGGCTTTGACGTATTTCTTTTTTATGGGTTGTATATGTTAGGGGGAGACATTATGCTTTATGTTATGTTTTATGTTTAGTTTTTTTTTTTTTTTTTTTTTTTGTGTGTTTCTTGATTCACATATGGTACATTTGATTATTGATTTATATTTATGAGATTATTCATGATATATGTCTTTTATTTTTATGTTTTGTGAAATCAAGAAGTTTAATTTTGTTTTACTTATATTTTCCACACATGCATTTATGTGTTTGTTGAGTGTTTCAGGAATTTACAGGTTAATTCAGTCGTGGATGCTGTCTACTTTTGCAACTGATAGAGAGTGGTTTAGGTTGAATTTTAATTAGGGCTTTTTAAATTGAATGGGCTATTTTTTACTTTGAGCATTTAATTTTTGTGATGGGTTTTGTCACGGATTGCCAAAGGGGGAGTTTGTTAGGTTCTAAGCCTTTAGGAACTAATTTATTAGAACTTCAATTTGTATTATGTTGGCAAACCATGATCAAAACATAGAGTCTAGGTTTAGGCTTGCTCAAAGTGTGTTTATGTGTAAAATTGAAATCGAGTGATTGTAGAATTTATTGGACAAAATCTGCAAGGCTCGATCGATCGAAAATTAGGCTCGATCGATCGAACCACATGCAAATTGCAGAAATTCTAATTCAGCCCAAGCTTGTTTGACATGTAGGGTTTTGTGTTTTACTCCAAGTATAAAAGGAAAAACCCTAGCTACGTTTTAGAAGTATTTTGAGTGTTGTGTGTTGAATCTTCTGTGAGATCTAGAGGTGTTTACCTTCATACACACACATAGAGTTGTTAAGATCAAGATTCAGTTTAAGAACTTGATGATCTCTTCAGTTGCTGCAAAAATAATTTTAAAGAAAATCTGAAACCTTTGAGTGGAGTCTCAAAGTCACAAGTAGGAGAACTTGTGGTTGCAGTGAATCAAAAAAAGAAGTAGTTCGTGGAATCGGAGCTGTCATGTGGTCGTGGCAGTAAGTTTTCTACTCGAGATAGCAATAGGATGTTAGGGGTCTAAGTTCTATTGTAAAAAATTCAATTCTTTCATAGTGGATCTGTTTTACCTTGAGGATAGCTAGGTTAAATCCTCCCAGGTTTTTTACTAGTTAGGTTTTTCTGGGTTATCATATTGTTGTGCTCTTTATATTTCCGCATCATTTACATGATATGATTTTATTGTTTTAACCTAGAACTGAATAATTTATCTAAGTAATCACTTGGCTAAATAACTAGGTTAAACAATTTGTGTTAAGGGGTCTAAAAACGTACATGGAGGTTGCTGTAGCTAAGTCTAACGCCGCTAAAACACGTATATTGCAGTGGTTTATATAGAGCCGTTGTAGTATGCCACAAAAGGCTACATCTATTGCGGCGGTCCAATAAAAAGCCGCAATATATCTCATCTACAGCGGCAGGCCAAACAAGCGCCGCAATATGTGACATATAGCGGCAGTTTTCGCAACTGCTGCAAAAAACCACCACAATAGCTCGATTTTCATGTAGTGTAAACTTTAACGGATCATGAGAAGTTTGAATCTCCAACCTTGAATCACTAGTTGAAGCTTTAAGAAAGCTTAGTTAACCCTAACCCTAGATTCATAGTGCGTAGCTCTCAAAAAGTTCCTTTTGACATCCTTTAGGTTTCCTTTTATAGCCTAACTTTGGAGGCACACAATCTTATAAGCTTGGACGGCTGTTTGGGTATGATTTGGTTTCTATCAATACAATTCTTGATCTATCAAGTTAAATGGCATGCATCAAAATTTTCAATTGACCGAGCATGTCTTGAGAATGCTGAATGTGTAGTTTTCCTTGAGCAGTCTTTAGCACATCTCTTGGAGTTACAAGTACAAATGAAAACAACGTACAATACAATATTTTTGTTCATAGTTTGCTAACCTAACATTATGGACTCAGCAAAAACCTTATTGTGCACTTGTTTGCTTCATCTTGATTTTAAAATTTGAGATAATCTTTCCTAGTAGTTCAAACAATTTTTTTTCCCCTTCAGATCGAGCATATCAAGTTCAACTAATTGATATATGGGATATGTCACGTCACAATATGGAGGGTAGATCAGTGACTTAGAATGAAAAGCTAGAGTTTTTGTTTATTAGATGAAGACATAAGACTTTTCGTTCTATGGAGGAAAAACTCATCAGGGAAACTTCTATTAATTGCAGACTATTCATTTTATATATACTGCACTTATTTATAAACCCTAAAAGACTTTTAAAAAAATTGTTAGGGTTTTAGACCCCAGTTGAGTCAAATTTTATCAAATTTCTAGCCAATTAATTAACTGATTAATTGAGCATTTAGATCTGATTTAAACTAACATCACACATGAACACTAAGAAGGATGACCCAAAAAAACTTTTGAAGCTGTGATTTCAAAGTAAAAAAACCTGAGGAGGATTTAACCTAAACAATCCTCAAGACAACATTTCACTAATAGAATAGAAGTTTGTACAATAGACTTAACCTTAAATCTACTGCTACCTCATGTAGTACTTACTTGCGTGACTACACGCAGCTCCAAATCCACAGACTCTTCTACTGTGAAATTGTTGCACACAAACACTCTAGTTTGTGACTTTGTGATCTCCACTCAAAGGTTTAAATCATCAACTGTGTTGATTTGAAGTAGCAACTTTACTCTATAACTGGATCTGTTGTTTGCACAAGGTCATCGGCTGTAACTTCAAAAGGGTTTGGAAAACTCTAGATCTGTGTTCAAAACACTGCCCTCTTGGATATGTGAAAACGTGCTCTAGGATTTGTATTTACATATACTTAAAATCGATCAAAACCCTAGATCCAATGGCTGAGAGAAAAGATAGATCTGAAATCTAGCATGAATCACGATCGGTCGAGATGTGCATCTCGATTGGTCGAGATAAGTAACACTTATTTGCACATGCTTTTCTGATTTTATTTATTTATTTATTTATTTTATTTTTTATTTTTTGAGTCTTCAATTGTGTTGAACTTTATTTGTCTTTTTTAATTAAATATTTCTAGACTAAACAACTAACAAACTAAGTTCTAAAGGTTACAATTTGTTCATGGTTGCCAATCTAAAATTATGGACTTTACAAAAATTATAAACTCAAAAAAAAAAAAAAAAACACTCAGTTTTCTAAATAAAAGTATTCTTAAATATACCCTTGTAATAATAAAAAAAAAAAAATATATATATATATATCTATAAAGATTGTGTTTTTAGCTTTTACTAAGAAAAAATCTAAATTGCTTATCAAGAAAAAAAATCTAAAGTTTTTATATAAAAAAAAAAAGAAGTCAAATACTAAAGTCTAGATTTTCAAAAAAAAAATTCTCTCTCTCTCTCCATATATATATATATATATATAACACATACATAAAGGATAATTAAAATTGAATGACATTTCCATAAAAAAAAAATTAAAATTGAGTGACATGACATGACATACATAAGAGATGAGACCTTTCCACTAAAAAAAAAAAATTAAAAAAAAAATTAAAAAAAAAAAATAAAAAAAGAAAAAGAAAAAGAAAGAAAGAAAAAGAAAGACTTATCATCGACCTTTTCACCTAAAAGAAACTTCAAGCAATTGGTGGTCCAAATGATGTTGGGCTCGGAAGAGTGGAGACTCTTTGCCATTACTTCCCCCAATATATTTTTAATTTTTAATGGGCTTCTGGCGGTATCTTTATTGACTTTGCTTTCCGTAGTGGACCGCCCCATGCCCATTTGGTTAGTATCCCCCCAAAGCCCACATGAAATAGGCCCAAGTCCCAACGTTTGATTCCTTATTCTCTCTTCTTTTCTTTTCTTTTCTTTTTTTTTTTTCTTTTCTAATGAAATACCATCTCTCTTTTTTCTTTTTCTTTTTTATTTCAATTTACCTAGCACGTTGGCATTCTATATTGTCTCCCCTTCGTTTACTTAAAAAATATTCAATAGTACCCATAGTACAACAATGTGGTACTCATTCTTCTTGCATTCATACGGTTATACTATCAAAATAAAGAAAACAGGAATAAGAACTAGTTGAGTCAACTGATAGAGTTGAAGAAGATTGAAACTGATAGAATTCAAGCTAAACTACAAAGCTGATAAACTCTAGTCGTTCTGTAATTCAAGTAGTAAAGCTACATGTCGTTTATACTCGTAAATAGATTAGTTAGTTAGTCATCATGTGTATAACATGTGCTTACTTTAATTGTAACTAACTTAGGTGGTTAGTTTTAGTTTTAGTTTTTTTGTTATAACTGTTTTCTTCCCTATGCTATGTATATATAGAGCAAAGCCATGTAATTATTCAATTAAGGCAAATACACAAATTTCCAATTTCTGTTATGGTATCAGAGCTCTAAAAATTAGGGATTTTGTTTGCTTTCTCATTCTCAATTTCTTTCAAGTCCTTCAATGGCTTTTGCTACAATAGTCCCTGATTCTACACCACCACAAGATTTATCTGTGGCTGATGATCCATTGTTTCTTCACTACGAAAAAAGTCCTAGTGCTATTCTTGTCTCCCAAACACTAGTTGGTGAGAATTATCCAGCTTGAGCTAGATCAATTTGAAAGGCTTTGCTTGCTAAGAACAAGTTGGGGTTCATAAATGACACTTTGACTTTATCTTCACCATTGGTAGAGACACCATCTACAATTCAAGCTTGGATTCGTTCAGATAATTTGGTTGGAACTTGGAAAATCAATTCAGTTTCACCAAAGATTCAAGCTAGTATCATGTACATGGATACAACTTTGGAGATTTGGAATGATCTCAAGGAACAATTCCCACAAGGAAATGGACCAAGGATCTTCAATTTGCAGAAAGAAATTCCAAAACTCACTCGAGGTGATGTTTCAATCACAGATGTTTTTACTCAATTGAATGCCTCCAAATGTGCCTTCGGTGTAAACTTAGGAAAATTCCTCTGCTATCTAGCCACACATTGGGAAACTAAAGTAAATCTTGACCAATTACTGCTCTACAGAATTTGAAACCTCTTCGGAATCCAAAAGAGGTCCATCATCTTACAAGGATGATTGCTGCCTTTAATCGCTTCATATCCAAGTCTGCAAACAAGTGTAGATCTTTTTTTCAACTTCTTAAGAAATGGAAAGACTTCTAGTGGATGGGGGAATGTCAGAGGGCTTTATCCTAGCTAAAGGCGTATTTGGCCCAAGATCCTATTCTTTGTCGACTAGTAGCAGTTGAAATTCTGTACATGTATCTGGTCATGACTAATCACGCAGTGAGCATGGTTTCAATCTGAGTAGAGCAAGAGATCCAGAAGCCGATCTACTATGTGAGCAAAACCCTTTAGGAAGTCGAGGCCAATTACCTCCCTTTAGAGAAAGCAGCCTTGGCCCTTGTACATGCTACTAGGAAGTTGCCTTACTACTTCTAGGCACATACCGTGGTGGTATTCATGGAACACCCACTGCAAGCCTTATTGAGACGGACGGATTTCTCGGACACTACTAGGAAGTTGCCTCACTACTTCTAGGCACATATCATGAGGGACATCCTTAGGGGCATTGGATATCAAGTATAGCCTATAAACATCGATCAAAGGATAGGTTTTGTTGGTTTCGTTGCCAAGTTCACCCTGAATATTTCCAAAGAAGTAGTGCAGATCCATGGTGGCTCCTCAGCACAATCAGAAATAATCTTGATATGGCACACATATGTAGATTGGTCTTCTAATTGCTGAGGTGCCGGAGTGGGCATAGTGCTGATTTCACTAGAGGGTATCTGGGTGGAAAAATCGCTCAAAAGAGGCTTCCGAGCATCTAACAATGAAGCGAAATATGAAGCACTCTTAGCAGGACTGTGGATGGCTAATATCCAAGATACGGATGTCAAGAGGTTCATATGGAGAAACATCATGACTTGTTTTGGTGTACCTAAGGTTCTCATCTCAGTAATGGGCTCCAATTCAATTGAAAGGCCTTCCGACAATAATGCTCGAAATTGGGGATTACCAAAAGGTACTAAACGCCATCCTACCCCTAGGGAAATGAACAAGCTGAAGAAACAAACAAGTCCATAATCAATGGTTTGAAGAGAAGATTAGATGACTCTAAAGGGAAATGGACTGAGGAACTCCCAAGTGTATTTTAGGCATATCGAACTACACCGAGAAGATCCATATGAGAAACTCCATTTTCTATGACCTACGGTACTGAAGTCATAATACCCATGAAAGTGGGGCTACCTACTTCTTGAATTGATCAGTTTGAGGAAGAAGAGAACAACCATTTGTTGGGCAAGTGATTGGACTTGATTGAAGAAAACTGCAAAGTTTCCTTGGTAAAGCTTGCGAATTACCAACAATGGGTTATTCGTGGGTATAATAAGGGTGTGAAGTGTAGGAATTTCATTTCAGGGTACCTAGTGTTAAGAAAAGTCTTGGGGAACACTAAAGACCCAACTTAGGGTAAGCTCGGACCTAACTAGGAAGGCTTGTATCAAGCGACATCTATTACAGGGATATGGGCTTAACGCTTAGAAGATTTAGATGAAAGGCCTGTAGCTCGACCATGTCATGTATCTAACTTGAAGAAATATTACTTCTGATTAATATATTGATGTTTGTTTTATTCTCATCTTGTTTTCATCTAGTGTATAGGTCAACGAATCCAGATTCAATTAGTCCATCTGTGAAAAAAAACAACCATATCACGTTAAAAAAGATAAAGAATCGCAGAGTACTAGACCATGTCTTTACCTTGGAAAGCATTACAACTACTCAAAGCACTAGACCATGTCTTTATTTTGGGCGGAGTGATAAAATCTAGGGGAACTAGACGCTATCTTTACCTTGGGTGTGCCTTGAACAAATTTTTTGCTTTAAATCAACTCCAAGGTCACTAACAAAAAAGGAATTGAGGCATGGCCGAAGTGGAAGCCATGCAAGTGGTTTGCCCAAGCTAAGGAAAAAAGAAAAAAAAAAAAAATATATATATATATATATATATAAATCCTTGTAGATTACTAAAGTCATAAAATAAAATGCATATAAAACAACAACAAAATATTCTTTTGATTAAATATTTAAGCACAATTACAAAAAGAGCCCCTCAACGGGGGCAATACAATAAAATTCAAGCCGTGCCCCCAGCTGTTGGATCCGTAGCCCCGACAGCTACATCCACGGTTGAGTTTTCCATTTCTCGGACCGGAGAAGCATCATCTATGATCTCCAGAACCTCCGGATTGGTAATCGGCTTTGTGTTCTGCTTGGCCTTAGCTTTGAGTCTTTCGGATTTGGTCACTTTAGATATGACATCTAAGATCTTTTTCAAGAGATCTTCATTGTCCACTTTAACCTCCCTTAGCTTCTCTTTCACCCCTTAATACCTATCTTGTACCACGGCAACGCACTGACAGCCCTGTAAAACGAAAGTTGGAGGAAAGAAAGTCAGTGTCTTAAATAACAATATATGAAATAGGAAAGAGATAATATATATATATATATATATATATATTTATATGTATGGTAAAATGTACTATCACGGCCTCCCTTTTCATGTTAAGAAGGTCTTCATCATCCCACTCTTCCCAGTTCCTCATGCCTTTGGGGACAAGCAAGGCCTTGCCCACGCATTCAGCCATGTGTCCTCTCCATGGCCTTACTCTCTCAGTGGCGGAAAGAGGCTGCCCATCCAACAGAAAGGCCCTAGCATAGGGCACAAAAACTACCTCCTTGGAGGGATTTGTTTTAGTATCGACAATAGAGCATTCTACTGCAATAGGTTACACCGCTAAGCTTAAGGTCTCGGTGTCTCCTCTCTAATTCTTCCTTCCTACTTGAGATCCTCAGGAAGGAATAGAGGTGGGGAGAGTGGCTTGAGTAGTAGGAGGAAGTTGGGTCTGAACAGTAGGGGGTGGAGTTTGGGTTTGAGTGCGCTAGGGCATAGCCAGTACCTGGCTAAGGGAAACAATGCTCCTTTCCAAAGGTATGCCTTCATCCATGGAGATGCCCTCGGTCTCAGGATTCTGGGGCTCAGTTACAGGGTTTTGAGATGATGAGTTTCCCATTCTTCTTCTTCTTCTTCTCCGCAATTGAGTAGCCGGGATGGCTACAGTGACACCGAGACTTTTTGGGGTGAAGGGTTGAGAAGAGTTATTACGCCTTCTACTGTTAGTCCTCTGCTCAATCTCTACCGTAGAGAGTATGTACCCCTAACTCGGACGTTAATAAAGGGAAGCCGAGGATCTTCGGCCTTAATTGCTTTGCCAGCATTCTAAAAGCTCCAGTTCACGGGAGTGTACCCAAGGATAAGATGTGCTGCCCGTAGTTGACCGTCCGAATACGTGTAGATCGGGGACATCAAAAGCTTGTTTAAGTTGGTGGAATTGATCAACTGCCTCCTCTTCTGGAAAGTGTAGTCCTTTGAGAGAAATAACATACAAAATAAAACAAGTTAGTGAAAGAAATGATATTGAAAAATTGAGTAATCAAAAGAACCTAGTGTTCCTACCTACCTGCACTACCCATTGATATCGGACACGGACGCCTGTCAAGATACCGTTTCCCCGTGACCATGAGGTAATCTCCCTCCGTCTCTTTGTCTGAGTTTGAGAAACAAGATATCAATCTTAATTCCTCGTCCCGGGCCTTAAAATAAAAGCCTGAGATCTTACTGTCTTGAGAACTATAAACAAAATTAATTTCATCCTTGATAAGATTAAGGCTATGTCTCCTATTTAGCTCGGCTACACTACTAACTTGCCTAAAGATATTGGGGGTACATTGGTCGGGACATAACATAAGATGCCTCAAAAAGTTTGTAAGGATTTTACTCATAGGAATCCTAACCCCCCCCCCGCCCCTTCTACAAAGGCTACTAAGGCAATATAACTACTCTCCCTTCCACCATTACAAAATCCACCTTTGACTCTGGGCAATAGCTTAACCCGACGTCATCAAGGATTCCATATATCCTCCTAAACTCTACTAACCTCTCAAGAGAATCAACCATAAGGTTAAATCTACCCATTCTGCCTATTTTTAAAGGATTTGAAGGTCAAAGAGAAGAAGGAAGAAGAAATAATAAAAGCGGAAGAAGAAAAGAAGGATGGGAAGAGAACTTACTAAAGAAGAAATTGGATTGGATCACCAGGGAGGCTCAAATATACCTAGAAAACTCTAGCTCTCAAGAAAATGGAAGAATGAATGGAAGAAAATGGGAACCCATAAGTTGGTTTGGTTTCCCCATTATATATAGGGGGAAAGGAGTGGGAAACAATGAAAAAGGACCTTTGGGTCCATGCCCCTTCAATTCCCCAAAATGACATCTGACCGTCTAAAGGTACATATGTCATGTATCGGAGTAATGGGGAACTGGTCACGTCTGCGACAATCAATGCTTGACTGCGTCGCGTCTCATCAATGTCAGTTAATGATTGTCCCACATCTTGAGCCACGATCTCCACCTTTTATTCACCTTTTTCCTAAGGAACACGTCGAAGAAAACATAAAACCCAACATAAAGTCACCTCTGCATTAATGAGCTCTTCCCACCTAATGTTAGACACATTAAATGTTGAATTACTGGCCTAAATAGTGGAAACACCTCCAAAGTCCTTCATGATCAAGAAATGGCTAGAAAAGAGGCAGATGGGACAAGTATCCCCATAAATCCAACTAAGAGTTGGATAGCTAGAGAATGAAGGGATATGGCTATAGAAGGAGGATGAGAGTAATAGGAGGAGGATCCAGAAAACAGACCTAGAGAAGAACAAGAAAGAGAAAATTAGGATTTCTTCACTTGTGTTTAGCTTTTAGAACCCCTCTTTGTACCACAAGAATACATTTTTCATATATAAATGTTTGATTTAGTAGCACTTTATCTTCAACTATCTTGTTAATCTTCCCATTGTGGATCTTTATTTCCCATTTCTTAGAAATTAGTTGTGTCGATAAAGAACTTTTATCAAAAATCTCTTTTTGGTGTTTTTGACCCCCATAGGTCTAATTCTCATATTGCTAATATACATTGCTAACATGTGTGTGTGTCCTCATATTCATTTGTAGTTGGCCTAATCTTGTATACCGCATATAGGGAAAAGATTCATCTACCGAAAATCTAGTGTAAACTTTCTCACGCCACCCCAATTCATAGAAGTGTAAAACTATTTTAAAGTCAAATTTTTCTTGAAGTTACTTATTCCTTATTCTCTTATGATACTAAATCCTTGATACTTCTCCATCCCTTCTCTAATATTTTTTTCTTCAATCTCTTTATATTTGTATATATAGTTTCAAACTTTGAGTTTTTTCTATAAACTTAAGTTTTAGATATTTAAAAAATAAATAAAAGTTTTTTTTAGAGAATTTAAAAAAATAGTCAATTTTGACTTTAGGTTGGAGTATTTAAAAAAAAATATATTATTTGTAATTTATTTTTCCATTAATTGAAAGCCATATTTGACCATGAATTTTTACTCATTGATGGAGTCTTATTTTAAAATTATAACCTGTGAGAGACCTTCTGGGGCACCTCTCTTTTTGGGTAAGTGGTATGGAGTTGCCACTTATTTTTTATACAAAAAATAAGAAAAACTAAATATATACAAATACATGACTGAATCGTTCTCTTCATTGATTGAATAAATATTACATATTTGGAAAATTGAAAAGTTACATAGTTTTGGGTCCTAGTTACAATCTACCAAATATTTATATGGCTTTTGTCCTAGTTACATTCTACCCAAAACAAATAAAGACAAGGCTAGATCTACTTAGCCAAAAACCTAAATTCGGAGGCTAGGTTACGGAATGGGAAGGTGTTAGGCACCCATTCCGCCCAGAAAAAGTCTGGTCTTCTAGACTCTTGTGACCAGTGTACCATTTTATGCATGTCATGAATGATATGTTGAACATGTGAAACAAAAATTAGATCACACAAATTTATTTATGAATGAAGTCTCTTCTTTTGTTTTTAAAAAATTCAGATCTGTTTTGATTGATAAAAAAAATCGATTTTGATTTGTCAAAATACCAGATCTGTTTTGTAGTATTTAGAAAAAAAATGGTTTTTGGAGATAAAAATTCAGATATGTTTTTATTGCACAAAATAAAGTCTTTTGGTTTGAAAAAAGTATCAGATCTGTTCTTTAAGAACTAAAAAAAATGATTTTTTTATTTATAAAAGTTCAGATTTGTTTTGAGATAATAAAATATATGATTTTTTTGATAACAGAAAAAATCAGATCTGGTTTCTATATGTTAAAAAAAGAATGAAAAGATTTTTTTAGAAGAGAGTTTTACTCATAATATGAATTTATGCAATCATGAATTAAAACAAACACAAAAATAGTAGTACATGATCTCTTTCTTTATTTCAACAACTTGCATGTATTAAAAAATCATATTTGTATCTTAAGAAAGATACAAATCAATTTTGATTTGAGAAAGATTTAGATCTGCATCTCATAAAGATGCAGATCTCTTTTTGTTTGAGAAAAATTCAGATCTACATCTAAGAAAGATGTAGATCTGTTTTTGTATTGAGAAAAATTCAGATCTACATCTAGAAAAGATGCAGATCTGTTTTTATATTGAGAAAAATCCAGATCTACATCTAAGATAGATGTAGATCTGTTTTATTTTAATAATAAAAAAAAAAGTCATTCACATGCAGATTATTGACATTCAAGAAAGAGATTATAACAATCACATAAAAAAAAACAATCATGCTGTAAACAAAACAATAATTAAAAATTCATGTTATAGACATTTGAAAAAGAAAAAGATATATCATGCATCATCACATCATAAGAAAAAGGGTTAAGAAACAACCTCTTGCATGAGTACTCTTTGTTCTTGAGAGGATGTTTTAGGGTTCAAAGAAATTTATGCAATTCTCTTTGAAACCTAAAACCCCTAATTTAAGCAGCAACACTCAGAGAAGGGATCGGAAAATATGGGCAATTTTAGAGCCTAAAATGTATGCCTCCCAGAGCGTAGAAAAGAAGGTGCTGAATTATGAGGTTTAATCTCTATTTATAGAGGTCAGAGGGCTCTAAAAATAGGTACGGTCGATTAGGGTTTGAATCCGGACGCATCCTTTTGCAAAAAGGTCGAAAAGGGTATGCATTATCGTCACCCGAAGGCCGTTCGGCCAAAGCCCAAATAATGAAAATTTGGCACTCCAAAAGTGCCGAATTGGCCTTTGAACTCCGAACGTTCTTTCGCGTTCGGGTGCCGTGTGGACTCCTCTTCTAGGGTTTTTTGGCCGGTCCTTGTACCTAGACGCGTTTTCATCCTTCGTCTATGATTTTTCATCTCTTTTTTGGATAATTCAGGCTATTTAAGAACAATTATCTTGTAGATAAATACCTTAAAATAAATCTTGATAAAGTTCAGATTATCCACAATTTTAATGTTATCCAATCATCACTTTTATTCCTATGCATGCAATCCTATTTTAACACTAATTATCAACCAATTACAAAATTATCTAATTAATTTTAATTGTTTAACCAATCAAAATTAATTTAAATTGATAATGTGTGGTCGATTCTACCTAGACACAATGCATGTTGACCGTGCAAACTTGATCATGCGATATCTTTCGATCCGATGGTCCGATTTGAAATCCGGAAACACTGTTGCGATTGTTAGAATCTCAAGATCATTTTTATGATATACAATGAATGAATTAATGCATGTAATGCAAAGACAAGTTGATGCATGTAATGCAAGAACGATTTGATGCATATTATGCAATCATGATTTTTGAGGTACATGAATGGTCATTCAAGTCATTCTCCTTGATTAAATCATGGGTGCAAAATTGAGTGTCTATAGAATGCCCTTCATTGACAGAGCTTGAAAAGCGAATATTAATGTAAAATAAAGGCATTGATTTTAGCAACCATTATTTAATTGAGGTTGAATTTTCAAAGATTACCTAGCCCTCGAACCTAAAATCTTGGAACATAGAACTAGCCTTATCTTTTGACACAAAAAATGAAAATATTGAACTTAGCTAGTAGTTCATGACTCTGGACATGATTCTTGGCAATTGGGGTGACCAAAGGACTTTTCAATCCTGATTTTGAAAATGGAGTTGTCTGGGATGATGATTGAAGGTCCTCTTCTACTTCGATCTGGAATGGGATGATGATCAAAGTTCCTCCTCTACTTTGATAATCTGGAACTGAAATGGCGATCAAAGGTCCTCATCTACTTTGATCTGGAATGGGATAATGATCACAGGTCCTCCTCTACTTTGTCTGGAATGGGATAATGATCAAAAGTCCTCCTTTACTTTGATAATCTGGAATTGAAATGGCGATCAAAGGTCTTCCTCTACTTTGATTTGGAATGGGATGATGATCAAAGGTCCTCCTCTACTTTGATTATCTGGAACTGAAATGGCGATCAAAGGTCCTCACCTATGGTAGTATTTATTGTATTTTTTTTTATATATTTTATAAATAACTATATAGTAGTTTTAGAATTTACTAATTAACTTTGTCATTTATTAGATCAATACATGCAATGGATTCTACTGTGATTCATTCACTCCAAATAATCCTAATAGTCCCAAAATCTGGACTGAGAATTGGACTGGCTGGTGAGTATTATACTTTGTATTTAGTTGAATAATAATTATTATTTTCATGTATTAATGTAATTAATTAAAATATATTGTTAAAATTTTCTTATGAATTAATTATAGGTTTAAGAGTTGGGGTGACAAAGATCCACACAGAACCGCTGAGGATGTTGCTTTTGCTGTAGCAAGGTTTTTCCAAAATGGAGGCACACTTCAAAATTATTATATGGTTAGTACTTATTATTAATTATTGAGTTTGAAATTTCGAATGAATATGTTCATTTATTTATTACAAATTAATGAACTATCTTAGTTTATATAGCAACTGATGAAAATGATTGTTGTTTTTATTTAGTACCATGGTGGCACTAATTTTGGTCGCACAGCTGGTGGTCCCTACATTACCACTTCATATGATTATGATGCTCCTCTTGATGAATATGGTAACTATATATATTTTATTTTACATTAAGATTTCAATTTTTATACATATATAGTTTTAATTTATCAAAATCACAGGAAATTTAAATCAACCAAAATGGGGGCACTTGAAACAATTGCATGCAGTTTTGAAGTCAATGGAGATGACTCTTACTCATGGGAATGTTTCTACCATTGACTTCAACAATTCTGTTTCGGTAAGACACACGCACCATTTTATTTATTCAATATAAAAATGGGTCATGCCTAACAAGTGCTTTATAAAAATATGTATTTTTGTATAAAAATTTGACATATTATATATCTGAATTAGGCCACTATATATGCAACCAATGAATCTTCAAGTTGCTTTTTGGGGAATGCAAACAGCACCAACGATGCTACAATCAATTTTCAAGGGAATCAATATATGGTTCCAGCTTGGTCTGTTACCATCCTTCCAGATTGTAAAAATGAAGTATACAATACAGCAAAGGTAATTTATATAAAATATATACTATACCTGTCTTTTATTTATTTATTATAAAGTGTTTATGATATAGTAAAAGAATAATATTTGTGATTAACTAACATAGAATAATAATTATATTATAGGTGAATACTCAAACTTCAGTGATGGTAAAGACAGCAAACAAAGCTGAGAATGAAGGTGCAACTCTTAGTTGGTCGTGGAGGGCTGAGATTCTTAAGGATACTATATTTCAAAGAAAACGATATGTTTCTGCACACCAACTCATTGATCAAAAAGCTGCTACCAATGACACTAGTGATTATCTGTGGTACATTACAAGGTAAACGACTTAGCTTTTATTTTATTTATTTATTTTTTTGATTTATTAATCAATTTTTTTATTAATTAGTTTTTTTTTTTTTAATTAATAGTGTGGATATTAGAGAAGATGATCCAATTTGGAGTCAAGATATGTCCCTCAAAGTAAATGGCAGCGGACAAATCATTCATGCATATGTCAATGGAAAATATATTGGTAATAAGAGATTAAATTCTTAACTATTTTTAATATTTCAAGTTTTAATTGTGAGTTTAAATCGTTATTTATTTTAATTTTGTTGAAATTAGGATCTGAATGGGCCAAGTATGGAGTTTCTAATTCTGTATTTGAGCAAAAGGTGCAACTAAATCCAGGAAGAAATCAAATTGCGTTGCTTAGTGTTACAGTCGGTTTAGCAGTAAGTTTGATTTTTTATTTTATAAAATTTTTTATATGGATTAAGGTTTGATTTTTGGTGCCTCTTTGTTAATTAAATAATTTTAATGTAAACAGAATTATGGGCCAATGTTTGATATGATACAAACTGGCCTTCCTGGACCTGTTCAATTGGTAGTACAAAAAGGAGATGAGACAATTATTAAAGATTTATCTTCATATAAATGGACTTACAAGGTTGGATTGAATGGGTTGGAAGATAAGTTTTATGATTTGGATTCATACCAAGCTTGGAAATGGCAAGCCCAACAATTTCCTATCAATAGGAATTTCACTTGGTATAAGGTAATTGTACAATTTATAAAAAAAAAATTACTAGTATTTACAGTACTTGTTTTATTGTTGTATTATTCAAGTTATTTACTCATATATATTTTTTTTCAGGCCACATTTAAAGCTCCTTTGGGCACAGATCCAATAGTTTTAGATTTACAAGGAATGGGTAAAGGTTTTGCTTGGGTTAATGGCTTTAATATTGGGCGATATTGGCCAACCTATATTGCCGATGAGGATGGTTGTGATGTTGAAGTTTGTGATTATCGTGGTACATATGGTAGCTCAAAATGTTTAACCAATTGTGGCCAAGCTACACAAAGATGGTGAGAGTATTTTTTTTTTATATATAATTTTTATATTTTGAGATTTTGAAAATTGATTTTATTTTTCTAAATTTTAACATGTAAATTTTTTTTTTTGATATAGGTATCATGTTCCACGATCATTAATTAAAGATGATGAAAATACATTGGTATTGTTTGAGGAATTTGGTGGTAACCCATCATTAGTCAATTTTCAAACAATCACAATTGGAAGTGTGTGTGGCAATGCATATGAGAGTAATAATACATTGGAATTGTCATGCAATGAACGTCCAATTTCATCAATTAAATTTGCTAGTTTTGGTACTCCACAAGGTACTTGTGGATCATTTCAGAAAGGCAGCTGTGAATCAACAAAAGATGCATTGTCTATCCTTCAAAATGTATGTAAATTTTTTAGATGTTTATTTTTATTATCTTTTACTTATATATATGTATATACGTATATATATATAAATATATATATATATATATTCATTTTCATGTGAAGATTATATAATATTAACCAAATTTCTGTTTTAATTTTGTAGGCATGTGTTGGTAAGAACACTTGCACAATTGAGGTTTCTGAAGAGACATTTGGAGCAGTAGATTGTGGTGGAGTCCCCAAAAGACTAGCTGTGGAGGCTGTGTGCTAAATTTTTTATTTATGTTTTTAATTTTAGGTCTTGGGTTTCTCAGAAAAAAAAAAGGGTGTTGGGTCATAAATTATGTGGTTTTGTTTGGTAGTTAGGGTTAGGGTGTTATGGTTAGGGAGTTCAATTTCCTCATTTAGTACTGTTTACTTTGTTAAACAAATTAGTAATTGAAATCGTTTTTATGTGTTATATTTCTTGTGGGATTTTTTTTTCCTCTGCAATATGGAAATTACCTATATCGCTTGATTTATCTTAAAACAAGAATTTTTCTGATGCAGTTGCAGTAATTTATTTTACAATTTATCAGACAAATGTAACACAAAGAGTCAGTGACCCCAAGTAAAATATAATCATTATTAAATATGATCAAACTAATAGAGGTCTTCACGAAATTATTCTTCTACAAAAGGGTATTGGAGTTTTCAACAGGGTAAATAATTTTCTATCAATTGGTTTAATACTTTATTTCCCTTAAAAAAATTACAGTAGCACAGCAGCTTCCTATTACCTTTAGCAGGTTTAGGAAATCAGGGATTGGGCTTGAAATGGGCTTGAATCTTAGGAACTGAACAGTTGGGCTGAAATTATTATGGTAAAAATTGGGGGTTTTTCGTAGATAGGATCACAAAACTCTGATATAGACCAGTACAAAATAGAATGTCTACTTTAAATATAGGAACCTAAATTATAAGTTGGTATAAAATGAGGTATCAACAAGGATTACATTGAAATGAAAAAATAAAATTCTATAGGGACGAAAATGAAAACATGTTAAAGTTAAACGGTGTAATTTGTAATTTAACTTTTTTTAATCATTATTGGACAGTTAAAAAATCTATTTTGAGATGCAAGAGTCAAAAAGACCATTAAATTTACCCTTTTCTTTTTTCAAAATTAACCACACTCATAACTCTTATTCAATCGTTTCTCCAAAAAAAAAAAAAAAAAAAACTCTTATTCAATCTTATGGGCCAGGGCCAATAGAAGCCCTCTTGCTTGCCTCTGAATCAAAACGTGTAAAGGTGTCACCCTATAGTATAAAAACCTTCTATAACGTAGTGTATTTGTTTTTATCTAATGGCACTGTGTATTTTAGATTTGATCTAATGGCAAAGTTTCTCAAAGTATGAAATTCCATAACTATTTAGCCACATATTTTACAAATAACTTTAGGGTATGTTTGGAATAATAAAAAAGACTTCTAATCACTGTTGTATTTCTCTGGATATATATGTTGTCAAAGATTTTGCTAAGGAAGATTATGATGCTAAATTTGTGGATAAAAATTGTGAAATTAATACCGCTCAAATTTGATAATGGAAAAAGTTTGTATAAACTTGGTTCAGTTGGTTGTAACTCTTCCCCCCAAAAAAAAAAACAAAAAAAAAAAAAAAAACTTGGTTGTAACTAGTGACTATAACTCTCACTTAAAACATTAATATGGTTATATATTTTGAAAATCTAACCATTAGATTGTATATTTTTTATGTTTTTAACGCGTATGTTGAATTTTGTGTCAATTGGATGTTATTTACTATTCAATCTATAAACTTATTTTTTATGCATAATTTTAGATAATAAAAACTTGAAATTTAAACATTTGATTGATGATATAATTATTAATTTTTGATTTTTTGGAAATTTTACTAGCATGAAGGATATAAGAAGAAAATGAAATCCAATAGTTGATTTATCAATATTCACGTCTAATATAAAACATATAAGTGGAGTTATAAATTTCTCAAAGATGTTGGCCTCATTCTTTAACCAAAAAAAGTTTATTTATTTATTTATTTATTTTTTTAAATCAATACAATATTACAAGTGGGAGATGGAACTGAAATGGCGATCAAAGGTCCTCCTCTACTTTGATCTGGAATGGGACGATGATCAAAGGTCCTCATTTACTTTAATAGTCTGGAATTGTTGAAATGTTGATCAAAGGTCCTCTTCTACTTCGATCTGAATTTGATTTATGCAAAAAGTCAAAGTTTAGAGACTACAAGAATTTCTCATTAAGGATGAGTAGCTCTCTCTCTAAAAGATGGGTGTGTGTGTTGTAGAAAACCTATCTAGGGTTTTTCTCTCTGAGTGGCCTCATTTGCATTTGTGGGTAATGAGAGTATATATAGTATGGGTGAAGGGTATGAAAGTCTCACTTAAAAATCCTCCAGGCAGAATGTTTCGCGACTATCTCGCAGGAAGGCCTTACCAGCGAGACACTCGCGAAATCGACAGCCTGGCATGACACTTCAGCTTCCAGCGCGCGCTTCTCACGTGGCTCTTTCGCGGGTTAGCTTCTAGCAAGACACTCGCGAAATCCACTGATTTTCAAATAAGCTTGAGTCTTCACCAACTTAATACTAAACCCAATACAATAAAATCCCACAAAATACAAGGAAAAAATTGAAGCAATTACAACACTTTTTGTCATGGAATAAAGCCAACATAAAACATAGTTGTAAATCATAACTTTACAGAACCTTATCAAGAAAAGTTTAATTGACAAAAGATTTTTCTTTTGAGAAACATTTGATTTTTGAAACTTTGGAAATTTTGAAATTTTTATTTCAAATTCTAAGACTTTGGAACTTAGAAATTTTTACTTGAAACCTAGAAATTGAAATCTGAAATTTTGAGCCTTAGAATTTTGAAAATTAAGGCTTGGAATTTTGATCATGAAATCTGAGGTTTAAATTCGTTCGAAAACTGAAGCCTTGAGTTTAAAACTTGGGCATTGAGAATGTGAAATTGAAAACTTAGGAATGAAAATTTTTGAATTGAAAATTTGGATTTTGAAAGATCCTTGAAAACTTTGAATTTTTTTTTTTTAGGGTTGACTGAGTCAACTCAGTTTGATTGAGTTTTGGCCCCCCACTTCATTGTTTTCTCTCTTTTTGCTTTTTAACTTCATCTTCCATCAACTTCTCTTCCTCCATTAACACTATTAACCTTCTTCTTCCCCTTGATTTTTCTTCTTCATCTCACCATTTCTTCTCACAAAAAGCACTTTTCTAAGCTTCTTAACTCTCCCTCATCCATCTCTATCAATATTTCTTTAGATCTTCATGTTTTGAGCATTTTCGTTCCACACCCATTTTTGGTGAAACCCAATTTCAAAAACCCATTTTCTTTGTATCAAAATGGCTTCTTCCTCCAAGGGATCTTCTTTTATAGCTTCTCCTGGTAAGAAATATGATCCAGCATTTGAGTGGCATGATGAGGATGGCCTTCTTCAAGACCCTAGGACCCATGCTCCATATTGTCATGTAGACACCAAGGTGAGTTTTTCTTTGGTTTCTTTGTTTGGAAAAATGTTGTTGCATGTTTTATTGAAAGTTTCATGGTGAGATTTTGTCATTTTTAAAATTTTGGGGTATTGTGTGATTGATCATGTTTGGAAATGTTGGCTTTGGAGCATTCTTGAAGTGTTGTTTTTTTTATGGTGCAATTTGGACGATGTTGGTAGCTTATGGAATTTTGACAATGTAGGTAAATTGTGATGTTGTTGGATAAATTTTGGTTTGGACTTTGGGAGTATTGGCTTTGTGAAAAATTTGGGTTAGACTTATATGAATATGTTCATGGTGTATGCGGGAAAAGTTTATTGGCATATGTAAACTTTGTGTTTATGAACATGACAAAATTTTGTGGGTATGTGCATGGATATATTTATGGGTATTGGCAAACTTTGTGGGTATGAAATTTTGATTTATGAAAAACTTTTGTTGGATATGTGATGTTGATTCTTGGAAAATTTGTATGGTTATGGTTTTGGCTTTGTGAGAATTTATTTGTGCATGGGCATGAACTTGTGGGAATTTTTATCTTGGTCACGTAGGAATTTTTATGGTTATGAAAAATTTGGTAGTTGTGAAATTGTGGTGGGGCATTGATTTTTTGTGGTGGTGGGGCATTGGTTGTGAGAATATATATTTTTGGGTGCATGGGAATTTTTGGACATGTGGGTTTTGGTCATGGAAATTGATAAGCTGAACTTTTTTGTTTGTAGAGTCTCAAGAGTCGAGGTAGTCTCCAAATGTTGAAAAGTGCATGGGCATCATTGTCTCCTAGCATAAGAAAACGTCATTAATGAAGCAAGCTTCGATACTTTCTTTGAAGCTCTGTTAAATCATGAGACACACGAGTACAAAGATCTTCAATTACTCCTTGCTTTAGCAGAGCGCTTCTAGGACACTACTTGCACCTTCCATTTTCCAGGCATTGGGGAGGCAATGTTGACACCTTATGACTTCTCTGTTATCACCGGTTTGAGGTTGGGTGGTAAAATAATTCTTCTTCATGATTCCCTTACTTCAGCTGAGCTAAAAAAACTTCTAGGTGTAGTGCCTTCTAGAATGAAGAGTAACAATATTCCTTTGTCTTGGCTATGTGAGAATATTCCCCAATGTGAGACTATAGCAAAGGGTACCCACATGTTCATGCTTCTTTTTATTGGGACTTTCTTGTGTCCGGATTTAGGCGGTACCGTGAATCTGCACTACTTGGGGAGCTTGAGAAAAATTGAACATCTCCGGAATTATGACTAGGGCGGCATGGCCTATGCTACTCTGATGCATTTCATGACCCAACTCTTTAGGCAGAGTCTTTCAAGCTTGGGTTGGGCTCCATTTGTATGGCAGGTGAAGTTTGGTATTTATTTGGCTATGTGTAGGTTGTGGAAAATTATTTTGGCTATGTGGTAATGATGTTGTGAATTTTTCAAGTTTGGATGTATGAGTATTTTGGGGTTGGTCCGGAAATTCAGGGGGAGGCTACTTGTATTTTTCCTAGATTTCTCCGTTGGTTGCCCAAATATCGTTTGTCTATACTCTCTAGGCGTTCTTTGGAGATTTGGCGCTTGGTGATTGACAATCTGACCATTGATGATGTGAATTCCTTCTTCCTTCTCCTTTTAAATCTTTGGCACTTGGTTATGATTCAGACTCTTCTCTTTCTGAGTTCCTTTTTGTGATTTTTCAGATGAACTTAAATCCTTGGGTTGGATGTGAGGGGTATGCTGAGTGTGAGCGGGCTCTAGAATTGAATGGCTGCCAAATACTGTTTGAATGTGGGCATGGAAAGTATTGGTATCTTGGTGATCGGGTGTTGCCCCATGTTGAACATGTCTATCCTCCTACTACAATTCCAACTCCTCATTGTCTCACTGTTCGGTTGGCTGACTTCCTGGCTGATGAAGAGATTACTCGGACCAGTGATGGCTATGTTATTGCCGGAGTAAAAGGAAATTATGTTGAATTTGTCCGGGATCATCTGCAAAGTTGCTTGGTTGGCAGAATGGTATTTCTCTTCCCTTCTAAGATCAAACTTTTGTTCTGCAAATTCTTTTTCCATATTTCTGCTTGGTAACAATATTTGCATGTTGGACTTTCAGCCTCTATCTTCTGAAGGAGAGGGAGAGGAAGAGGAGGAGATTCCCCCCATCACCATGTTGGTGGTTCTTCTAGTTCTTTCACAGAGACTTATCCTCATTTTCCGACATGGCAGTATGATGTGATGAATCTTGATAGAACGTATAGTTCCATACCTTTGACTAGGCCAAAGCATGTGCCAAATGTTCCTTGGCCCAATCCGGTTTGTTCTTGAATGTTTAGTTCTTTGTCCTTATTTCTTGAATGGCTTCTAACTCGGTAGAGTTGCACTTCAGGTTGATGTGGATCTTGTGGAAGAATGCATGCGGATGATTGGAGGCTTGCAGTCATTGGCTCGCACTCAATCCTCCCAACATGTGCTTAATGATGCGAACTAGGTATGCCATGTTTCTTCCTAAGCATTCTCGCTTGAATTGTGCTTGATGGTTGAATTAACACGTGATTCTATTGAATTTTCAGGCACATAGAATGGAAACTGCTGATGCTACTAGTAGGACTTTAGAGGAAAGGATCAGAAGCCTCGAACTTGAAAATCGTCAATACGATCCCCACTTTTTCTCAAGTTAAGAAGGAAATACTGAAGGTGGCTCCTCTAGAGGTGGATCAAGGAGATCCTCACGCAGGCGGACTCGGAGTCCTAATGATGCATGATCTGTATTTTTATTTTTCCTGCAAAACAAAAGGAAGTGTTCCTTAGACAATCTTGTATTATTTCCCATCTTTAGTTCTTTGTCCTTGGCATCACCTCGGATCATGTAGAAACTTTAACTAAGACAGGTTTAGAATTCACCTGATGAGATCTTGTAGTACTAATTTAAACTTATCTTGCTTAGCTCTACTAGAATTTGCACTTACTTGGATGAGGCAGAGCTGAATGTTCCTAGGTTAGAGATGAATGCATGATTTTTTTTTTTTTTTGAAATCTTGAAATCTTGTTGTTTTTATTTATTTATTTTTTAATGAAAAAATGATGATGATGATTTTTTTTCCAGAAATGAATGAGGCATGGCCGAATGCCCCTAGTTGAAAAATTAATGTGAATTTTGAAAAATCTTATTGTGTAGTGACCTTAATAAAGAAAAATTTGAGTAAAACAAGATCACAATCACAAAACTGAGCAAAACAAGGATTGCTAGGATGATGGGCCAATGGGCTCTTGTTGGAGTGCCGATTGGGACATCTAAACTGAAGATTGATGGTGATTGTTGAGTAGATGAAAGATCCATGTCCACCTCCTGCAAAAGATTCTTTCCATGAGCTTGTTAGTAATCAGTTATTATAAAAATGTTTTGGGCCAATGCCCCTAGTTTAGACATGCTTGCATAGAAAATTGATGATATGTTTAATACAAAACAGATGCTCCTAGCCCAAATTCACACAAAGAAATGTCTTGATTTTGAGCCTTTGAGAATTTTTTTTTTTTTTTTTAGTGATTGTGACCAAGCCTTTTGAAAAGACTACCTACGTACCTCTCTCATAGAGGATCAAGTCCAGACGTAATTCGAAAAAAAAAAGTTTTGAAAAATGAATTTTCTAAAATGAGTCTTTTTTTTCTTCTTTTTTTTTTAAAGCAATTTACTTAGAATGAGATTTTTTTTTTTTTTTTTTTTTTTGAAATTTTATCTTTTTCAGATGAACAAAAGGTGATCCTTTGAACAACCTCTTTGACCAATCATAATGCTTAATTGTCAACTCGATCTCATTGGCTAGAAGGGATTTGAAATCATTAAAAACATGTAATCAAATTTTCTTCTTCATTCTGAAAATTTTTTAGATTAAGTCTTCAAAGACAATCAAAGAAATGAAATGCTTGGGAATCACACATATTGGGAGTAAGCAAGAAAGGGAAAAATCCTAAGTTTGAAGATTTGAAAATTTTTGAGAATTTGGAAATTTGTTCTCTTGAGAGTCAGTTTCTATTGGGAGCAAACAAAGTGAGTGTTTGGAGCTCAGAAAATTTTTTTGGTCACTTGAGAATTTGTGAAATTTGTCTTTTAAGGATATCAGCAAGTGGGGCTTGATAATCTTGAGTAGTTTCCTTCTTAATTCAAGAGAAAATATTATCAATGCTAAATGTGTGCTTTCAATCAGCAGGACTTTAAGGAGGGCTTTATTCAAAGGTTGTAATGTAGGCCGGGTTCAAGTTATTGAAAGGAAGGATATAAAAGGTTCAAAAACCCTTATGATGTTTCCCCAAGTATGCAATACTTTAAATTCAAGTATTGGAAGATTTTTTCGCAACTTCCATCATTGACTATTGTGCTAGAATCCTTGTCATATTCATCATCTTCTCATTGGTCTTCATTGATTCTTTTCATTTGGTCTTGATCTTTTTAGCTTCATGACTTCCTCTTTTGGTCTTCTTAGCATCCTATCTCGTGGTCAGATTATTCACTCTCATTTTTGTTTTTCTCATCATTTTTTTTTTTGTTCTAATTTTTGCCTAGACCGCCCTTTCGGGTTTTCAGCCTAGCAGGCTCTCTCTCTTTTTTTGGCTCTAATTTTTACCTAGACCACCCTTTCGGGTTTTCAGCCTAGCAAGCTTCTTTTTTTTTTTTTTTTTTTTTTTTGTGGAACTTTATTGGCTTTCACTCAACTGTAGTTTTTTTCTTTCAATTTGACAGACTTCCATCTTTCCTGAATGAATTTGTATTTCTCCTTGATACTCTCTTATCCTTTCTAATGCACTTCATTTTTCTTGACTTGACTGAACACACTTTTTTGTGAAATGTGTCTTACTTTTTTTCATCTTCCTCAATTTGATTAGATTTTGCTCTTGATTAGTCTTCATTTTTGCTCACGGCTTGATGTTTTCTCAAAACCTTATCTGTCCTTGATGGATTTCCTTCCTACTTAGCTTGATGGAGTGAACTATCCCTCTTTCTTGATGAATTCTATTTCCTAAACTTGATGAACTCTTCATCTTTTTTTTTTTTTTTTTTTGAATTGGTCTCATTGTCTTCATTGAGGACCTTACCAAGTGGTGCTAAATCCACACTTCCTCATCTTGAGGTTTAAGCATGCATACTTAATTTTCCCACCCAAGGTTTAAGTTTTTAGTGGGTTCATTGAAAAACAAGCTAACTGTTTAAAGGCTCAAGTTGGCTTGCAATGGATAACTATTATAATAGGTGTCAAGGAATAATGTAGGTTATTGAAGGTGGCCTCCTATCCCTAGTGATGCTTTCTTGTAAGCACAGTGACTTAAACTCCTTTAATAAATTGTTCATGGAATAGAAGTATAAATGCTCCAATGATGTGACGAGATTTTGAGAGATTGGGATTGAGTGTATGTGGCTTGAGAAATTTGGATGAATGGATATATTTCTTTGATTGCCTTTTAGGACCTTTTCTTATCATATTTTGAATGTTAAGCAAAAGTCCTTACATAGATTGAATGAAGTTAAATCCCTCTTTGGAACAAATTGATTGGTAGAGCAATTAATCATCATGATTTAGAAAAAAGTTTTGTCAAATGGATCTTCTTGTATTCTCTTGAAAAGAAGGCTTTTGAAAAAAATTTGGAGTCTTTAAAGGAGCAAGAAAAGGGTTTTTAGAAAAAGATTACTAAGAAGGCCCAATGTCCCTAGTGCAAAATTTTTTTATTTTTTTTGGTTTTTTGATTTTTTGATTTTTTTTTGATTTTGTTGATTTTTTTTTTTTTTTTTGTTGATTTTTTTATATGAATAACATGATGAATCAAATGCATTAAACACTACATGAACTTTATTAACCAAATAACCAACTAGAAATAAAATCCTAAATAAACAATAAAATCAAAGAGTTAATCTAAAAAACTTGTAAAGTAAAATTTAAACAAAGTCAGGATTACTGGTTGATGAAGGCGAAGTGATGACTTGTTGATCAATCAGATCTTGAATGGCATGCCTTAAGTTATAACATCCATTAGTTGTATGGCCTTTCCCTTGATGATATCTACAATGAGCATTAAGATTGTATCTTCTAGGCACGGGATGTGGTATTGGCTTTGGATCCAATGGCTTCAGTACTCCTTTAGCTTGTAGTTTCTCCAAGGCTTCACCCAAAGTCATGTGTAGTTCTGAAAAATTTCTTTGACGCTTACAATTGACAATTGATGGTTTGACTGTACCGTTACTGATGTGATAAGGCACTACCTCCTTGGGGATTGAGTCCATTGACATGTTCTTGTTGATTGGAGAGGATAGTTGGAAAGACAACCTGTTGAAATCCTTAGCTCTTTTCTTTAGAAATTATAAGTGTGGAATCTCTTCGGGTTCTAGTGAATTATCCTTGCACGAGGTAGAGAACATAGATTGATTAGCTAAGTTGACTTGTAATGCAGAGTTGGCGATCCAGGAGATTTGGGCTAGCTCTTCATTTATCCTCTCCTGACCTTCTAGGATGGAGTTGAGAACATCTTCAATTCTTTCTTGGCTCATTAGGATTGAACCTTTCTTGGGCTTGATGGGTTTGAACTTATGATCCAAAAGGTTGAAATCTCGGTGGACTTTGGCTTTGGGTTGTCTGTCTCCAAATGTGGGGGGTTTGAAGTGTCTCCCCACCTTGTAATGTGGATAATTTTTGTCGAGTCATTAAGATCAGTGTCTTGGGGTTTGAAGTGTCTCCCTCCATTTGTGTTACTTGGTTGGGGTTTGAAGTGTCTCCCCCCCATTTGTAGATGTTGGGTCACTTCACTAGGGTTTGAAGTGTCTCCCCCCGTTTGTAGGTATTGGGTTGCTTGATTGGGGCTCGAAGTGTCTCCCCCCATATGTTGGTGTTGGGTTATTTGGTTGGGGTTTGAAGTTTCTCGTAAGTCGGACATGGGATTGTGATGTTGCAGCAGCAGAGTGTCCTCTATGCTCATGGGCTTCAGTACCGTGATGGGGGTGATGGGGTTGAACTAGAGCTACTAGCTTGAGTGTCGGCCTTAGGTTCTCTTTGCAGCCTTCATTCAGATCTTGACCAAATTCTCCCCACTTGCTTTTTCTCTCTTTCTCTCTCTAGACCAGGCTCTTTTGGGACAATTAAAGCTAGGTCACCATCTGCATCAAACAACCAAGCAAAACAAACACACACAACATGCAATGCAATTTTAACTAGGACCGACCTAAGGGTAGGTTCTAAGTCATTACATTGTAGGGTGGGTTTGTTGTTTCATTGTTTCCCATAGTTAGGACGTTACACCTCCCAACTTGTAATGTAATGAACATTACGTTGGTCCGAACAGCATGGTCTATCCTTTACAGTTAACAAGAAATGATCTAGTGACTTTAGGCTATGAGTTGGTGAGTTCTCCACTGAGTACTCGAATCTAATGAAGACCGGTGATCTATGGTTACTACCACCACAAGTTGTTGAAAAGGGGTGCATACATATTTGTTTGGATGGCACACACTATGATAGTTAGGGAAAGATTTTAACAAATAATACAAACAACAAAATACCATACCACAAAATATCATACAACATCCCATCAAACATGAATAAACAAACAACTATATCATGCAAGACCATGCAAAACAAAGGTACATATTTGGTCATTTAAGTCTAATACGAAGCTTAGCCCTAGACATCCCCAGTGGAGTCGCCACTGTGAGAGACCTCAACGAAAGCTGTCCCTTAAAAAAGAGATTCGGGTACCTTTTGGGGCACCTCTCTTTTTGGGTAAATGGTATGGAGTCGCCGCTTATTTTTTATACTAAAAATAAGAAAAACTAAATATATGCAAATACATGACTGAATTGTTCTCTTCATTAATTGAATAAATATTACATATTTGGAAAATTGAAAAGTTACATAGCTTTGGGTCCTAGTTACAATCTACCAAATATTTACATGGCTTTTGTCCTAGTTACATTCTACCCAAAACAAATAAAGACAAGGCTAGATCTACTTAGCCAAAGACCTAAATCCGAAGGCTAGGTTACGGAATGGGAAGGTGTTAGGCACTCATTCCGCCCAGACAAAGATTGGTCTTCTAGACTCTTGTGACCAATGTACCATTTTATGCATGTCATGAATGATATGTTGAACATGTGAAACAAAAATTAGATCACACAAATTTATTTATTAATGAAGTCTCTTCTTTTGTTTTTAAAAAATTCAGATCTATTTTTATTACACAAAATAAAGTCTTTTGGTTTGAAAAAAAGTATCAGATCTGTTTTTTAAGAACTAAAAAAAATGGTTTTTTGATTTATAAAAGATCAGATCTGTTTTGAGATAATAACAAATATGATTTTTTTTTATAACAGAAAAAATTAGATTTGGTTTGTTTATGTTAAAAAAATAATGAAAAAGATTTTTTAAGAAGAAAGTTTCACTCACAATATGAATTTATGCAATCATGAATTAAAACAAACACAAACATAGTAGTACATGATCTCTTTCTTTATTTCAACAACTTGCATGTATTAAAAAAATCAGATTTGTATCTTAAGAAAGATACAAATCAGTTTTGATTTGAGAAAGATTTAGATCTGTATCTCATAAAGATGCAGATCTCTTTTTGTTTGAGAAAAATTCAGATCTACATCTAAGAAAGATGCAGATCTATTTTTGTATTGAGAAAAATTCTGATCTACATCTAGAAAAGATGCAGATCTGTTTTTATATTGAGAAAAATTCAGATCTACACCTAGAAAATATATAGATCTATTTTTATGTTGAGAAAAATCCAGTTCTACATCTAGAAAAGATGCAATTATGTTTTTATGTTGAGAAAAATTTAGATCTACATCTAAGATTGATGTAGATCTATTTTATTTATAAAAAAAAAAAAAAAAAAAAAAAAGTCATTCACATGCAGATTATTGACATTCAAGAAACAGATTATAACAATCACATAAAAAAAAAAATCATGCTGTAAACAAAACAATAATTAACAATTCATGTTATGGACATTTGAAAAAGAAAAAGATATAACATGTATCATCACATCATAAGAAAAAGGGTTAAGAAACAACCTCTTGCATGAGCACTCTTTGTTCTTGAGAGGATGTTTTAGGGTTCAAAGAAATTTATGCAATTCTCTTTGAAATATAAAAACCCTAATTTAAGCAGCAACACTAAGAGAATGGATCAGAAAATATGGGCAATTTTAGAGCCTAAAACGTATGCCTCCCAGAGCATAGAAAAAAAGGTGTTGAATTATAAGGTTCAGTCTCTATTTATAGAGGTCAGAGTGCTCTAAAAAATAGGTACGGATGATTAGGGTTTGAATCTGGACGCATCCTTTTGCGAAAAGGTCGAAAAGGGTATGCATTATCGTCACCCAAAGGCCGTTGGGCCAAAGCCCAAATCATGAAAATTCTACACTTTTGGAGTGCCGAATTGGCCTTTGAACTCTGAACGTTCTTTCGCGTTTGGGTGCCATTTGGACTCCTCTTCTGGGGTTTTCAAGCCGGTCCTTGTACCTAGACACGGTTTCATCCTCCGTCTATGATTTTTCATCTCTTTTTTGGATAATTCAGGCTATTTAAGAATAATTATCTTGTAGATAAATACCTTAAAATAAATCTTGATAAAGTTCAGATTATCCACAATTTTAATGTTATCCATCATCCCTTTTATTCCTATGCATGCAATCCTATTTTAACACTAATTATCAACCAATTACAAAATTATCTAATTAATTTTAATTGTTTAACCAATCAGAATTAATTTAAATTGATCATGTGTGGTCGATTCTACCTAGACACAATGCATGTTGATTATGCAAACTTGATCATGCGATATCTTTCGATCTGATGGTCTGATTTGAAAACCGAAAACACCGTTGCGATCGTTAGAACCTCAAGATCATTTTTATGATATACAATGAATGAATTAATGCATGTAATGCAAAGACAAGTTGATGCATGTAATGCAAGAATGATTTGATGCATGTTATGCAATCATGATTTTTGAGGTACATGGATGGTCATTCAAGTCATTCTCCTTGATTAAATCATGGGTACAAAATTGAGTGTCTACATAACCATATTAAATTCATATTTTAAACTAATAATTTCATATTCAATTGATTTATTTATTGTATTGTAACTCACTAATCTTCTAAGCCTATAATAGGTTCTTGTTAACTCAACTAGTAAAGTCTTTGTAGTCGAATAAGAGATCTAGGGTTCGAACTCCACCTACACTAAAAATCAATTATATTATAGAGAAATCAATATAATATAGAGATCTAGAGATCTTGACCTAATAATAAAGAGAAATCATGATAGAGTAGACATCATAAGATGAAATTATATTTTATTTATAAATAAATAAATAAAAATTCAGTTGTCTCGACTTATGTGAGAGGCACATAGCTAGTACTCTATATAATATAATACATGCGCTGAACATGGGAGAAGGGCCCGTTTGGTTGGAGATTTCTAGTATCATTGTTTAAAATAATGTAAAAATTGTAGTTTAAAAAGTGTCGTGAAAACATGGGCTTACAATATTCATAAAGCAAAAAATGTGTTGGGTACCACGATTCAAATAACATATTTAAAATGTGAAAAAACATAATTCTATGTTTGGTATGTGCACGTTTTTTTTAAGAAAAGCTGACAGTACAGTACAATTTATCTTTTTATTTATTTATTTTTTATTTGAAGAGCAAGAAACTCCCTCATTTTACCGATATAGACCCTCTCCTTCTCTCTTCTCCTTTCCCCCCTGCTCATCTATATACAAATGCAAAAATCATCCATAAAGAAACCCCAGCAATAGGACTGCAAATACCCAAACCAATCATCCACAAAATCAAATCCACCCTCTTTTGCATATCGGAAAATAAAGAAAGAAATTAAATCAACGCAAGAAATTAAATCAAATTGCTATACAATTGGGGTTGGCAAGCTAATTGTCCAGAAAAGAAAGAAGCAAAAGAAATCTAGTTTTTTTTTTTTTCCCAATCAGTGATGTTGGATTTTCTTTGATGAAGAAAACTAGGTTGGATGTTTGGGTTTGTGATTTTCTTTGAGAGAGAAAGATGAGATGTGGTGAAGAGAGATGAAGAAATATAAAAGTGAAGAAATAAGGGAGAAAAAGGGAAAAAAAAAAGAAAAAAGAAAAGGAAAGATGAGGCATTGGTCAGCGTGAGGGAGAGAGTGTGTTGTCTAATCCGCTTGGGCCCCACCAATTTGCAATTATTTACGAACGTGACATTCGAATACATTGTTTAAAACCTAAAAACTACTGTGAGAGCAACCACATTAGCGGTTGCAAAACTTTGCAAAATAAAAAAAAAGTGCTTCATTTTGCATATTTTAACCAAAAAAATTCCCACATCAGTCCTTGCAAAAGTGTGCAAATATACACAACTGCTACATTAACAGTGCATATATGCACAGTTACTGTAGCTCTTCTATACATTATTTTAATATTTTTTTCTCTCCCCTTACATTCTCTCTTCCCCTGACTCTCTCTCTTCAACTTATAATCTCTGCAACTAATAACCCCCATCGCCAACGACACAGACCTAGCACTACCACCCACATCACCGCAACTCAACATCGCGAAACATCACCACCGCAACCTAGCATCGCCAACCACCACCACCACAACACGGACACACCACAAAATTAACCAAAAATTAAACAAACCCACACATGGTCACACCACAAAATCAATCAAAAATCAAACACACCCACACACAGACACACCAATAGAGACAAAGACAGAGAGAGCATTTTTGTGAACTTGTGGCTGTAGGTCAACTGGAACGGTGCTTGTGGTGCTTTGATTGTGGATCGTTGCTTGTGGATCATTGATCGGTGATCGTGGATTAGTGGATCATGGATTGGAGAGGCAATTTCATCACCGTCGCCATTGCTGCCACTGCATGTGGATCAGTGATGTGGATCGGTGCTGGCGGTGTAGATAGGTGCTTGTGGGTCGACGGAGATCGGTGGTGCTTGTGGGTTTTGATGGTTGTGGTGCTTGTGATGGAGTGTTGATCTGACCGTGAGAGAAAGAAGAAGAAAGAAGAGGAAGAAAAAGAAGGAGGAAACGGTAGAGAGATAAGGAAAAAGAAAGAAGAAGAAAGAAGAGGAAGAATAAGAAAAGAGAAACGGCAGAGATAAAATAATATTAAAAAAAGAATATAAAAATATTTTTTATATAAAATATAGTGTATAATAAATGAACTGATGTAGGTGTTTTGTATAAGTGATGATGTAAAATAGAAAGAGTATGTATTTTTTGTAAAATATACTGAATCTTTTAGAAGAACTAATGCGGTTGCTCTGAGGAGCTTTCTGAAATAAGTTTTTAAACACCCATATTTAAGCAACGTTTTTCTAATACTGTAAAGAAAAAAAAATACAAAAAAAAAAAAAAAAAAAAATCTACCAATTCTTTTTGGGAATAACAGTTTTCAATGTTTAAATACTAAAAACTGTTGTTTAAAATCACAAACCAAACAGCCCCATACGAGGAGCTTTCTGAAATAAGTTTTTTCAAATTTTAAAATATATTGCTTGAAACAAGATACCTAAACACATTTTTTGTACTATAAGTACTTTAAACACGCATTTTCACAACACTTTTTAAACCATAATTTTCACATCATTTTGAACAACAATACTTAAAAGCTACTACCAAACAGGCCATAGAGCATCTACTTTATGAATTTGAGGTCTATTATGGATTTTCCTTCTTCTTCAATTTTTTTTTTCCTTTTTAATTTTGGCCTGAAGTGTTTATTGCGCCTAATGCCTCCTCCTTTTGTTTGTTATGTTTACTTAGTGTGACTAGTTCTGATTAATAAATGCAGTAGTGGAGTGTATAGTTGTGTTTAAAACTAAGTCAATAATGACTGCTCGGTTAAATGCATATATACCAAAAGATGAACCCACTCATTTTGTTTTAGCTGGACTTGAGGAATTTAAGACTTTGGGGGCAAAATGTTTCTTCGAGTGTTCTGACTTCTGAATTAGAAAGCCGTAGCCGTAGGTAGTGCTAAATCCCTAATTGACAACGACAACGAGGATGTTGTTACTCATTATTGATTGTAGAAAACTCCCAAGGATGGAAAAGGATGAGGAAGGAATATAGAATATATATATATATATATATATATTTTTTTTTTTGAAAGAAAGTTTCAACTTATGGCGTCCGCTTTTGATGATTACTCTTTATCATCAGACCAAAACACCAATCAATTTTTGGTGTAGGCGGGGATTGAACCCCAGATCTCTTATACAACCATCAGAGACTTTACCAGTTGAGGTAACTGGAACCCATTCTTAAGATTCAGTCATGTGACTGTACTTAATTGAAAATACACATTCATCTCATGAAAAGAAAGTCAGATGACTGAATTTTAAAAGGGAAACTTAAGGAACAACACTTAAATACTGTATCTAAGTTTTGTCCATATATATAAGAGTTTTACGTGTGATTTGACCATGCGGGAATCTCCATCCACATAACAAAACTCAAAGGCTACATTTTTCTCGCCCACTTTTATTGAAAATTTTGATTTTGTAAATTGGGGTATTAGTATTACAATGATTTGGAGTTTAATTGATAACATAGTGCTTATTGCATCTTTTATGATGTCTCATACCTATGTTTTTGAAACCAAGGGTACAGATACCAGTCAATTGAGAGAACTATTATCTTCTATAATTTGTACATACATTTTCACAAAATTTTTTTTCTTACTAATGGTTACTGACTTAAACTGCCACTTTATAATTGGATAAGTTATTGGGCCAACCCATTTGGGTTTTAGCATGTGACTTGAGATGAGTCCAAAAGGAAGTAAGAACACTAGGCCCCCTAACAAAAAAAAAAAGAAAAAGAAAAAAGAACACTAGCCCCGATGGGCCTTGAGCCTCTTGTCAACTTGAGACAAGCACAAAGTTACTATTAATTATATAAATATAGTGAAATAAAATATAATTGTACTCTAGGTTTTTATTAACAAAATATTTATTTCAAGACTATTATCATTCAACCCCTACATGAAATCACTCATAGTGAAACAAAGTTTAAAAGTTACCGTCACTTGTAAATCACTACATCTTATTTCTTTGAATTCTCAATTTTAATATTTTGATTATTCTTATATTTATGAAATCTAATTTAATTGAATATAAACTTTTGTAACTCTCACTGGCAGCTCCACGTTAGAGCCAAGGTGGTCACAGGACCACCCTAACCTGGAAAAAAAAATCATTATTTTATATAAAATTTAAAAAATTTATGATTGTTTACCCTTAAAATAATGTGTGACCACCCTAAATTTTTTTAAGCTCAATATAATTAAACTTTGGACAAAGTTTAGCAACAAATTAACTTGGTTGTAGACTAAGGCTACAACTCCACTTGATATTTTTTTTTAATGGATACGAATTTTGACAAATCCACAATTAGATTACATTTTTTTTCTTATATCCTTTATGCTTGCAAAACTTCAAGAAGATCAAAAATCAATAGCTTATGTCATCAATCAAATGTTTAAATTTCGAGTTTTTGTAGTCTAAAATTATACGCAAAAAATAAGTTTATGGATCAAATAGTAAATAACATCCGATTGACATGAAATTTGACATGCGTTTTAAGAACATAGAACATACAATTCAATGGTTAGATTTTCAAAATATATAGCTATGTTAATTTGTTTAGTGAAAGTTGTAGTCTTAAGCTACAACTAAGTTTGTAGTCAAATTTTGTCCTTGAACTTTGTTCCTCTTAACAATATATTGAGCCCTTACAAACAAAAAGAAAAATCCAAGAAAAATTTTATTTAACTAAAATTTTGAAAAATATGTAGCTTGTAGCATTGATAATGAGATTATCATGTAATGATTTCAAAATTAAAAAAAAAAAAAAAAATAGTAGAAGAAAATTGTAAGACTTCATGTATTTTTTTTTTTTTTTTTTTTTTTTGCTTCTATTTTTGGTTGTTGTCAATATATGAATTTATCTTCTTATTAGATTTTTTTTTTTTTTAATTTAAGTTTCTTCATGACCACTCTAGAAAAAATTCTTAGAGCCGCCATTGGTAACTCTTTATAAAAGTGGTCAAGCCAAGCACAACCAATTATCAATAAACTTATCTCAAGGAGATGTTTCAAGTTTCTAGAAAGAGATTATAAATTATGTCTTGAGAATGTATTTTCCCACAACACTACATGTGATTGCCCAATGTATAGAGATTTTGACTATGCAATATCCCACTTTGGTATACATTAAAGCAACCAACATTTAATGTTTGACTTCACCATGCATCCTATCAGGATTGAGAATCTATGTAAATAGCAATCGTAAGACTTATTGTTCAAGTGATAGTACTTAGTAGAACGATAAATCTCACAGCAATCAAAAGGACGAGGTGAGGCCGAAGTCTAATTCAATGTACCTTACATACTTGAGATACACCAACATATTAATTAATATTCTCCATTTTCACATATGAAATTTCCAATTTTATCACCGACTATGAATAAGGATTAATGATTTTACAAGAAACTTGTAATTTGGATCTTCTGCATGCAAATCTTATTCTCATACCTTAATCACATACATTCATCTCATGGACTATAATATAATGTGCAAATATTCATATCAAAATAATCTCAGAGAATAAAAAAACTTTTATTATTTAAGATAATGTTTTTACTGTTGGGTTTTAGGGCACTAGTCTAGTCCTAACAATTGTGTATGACGAGATGGACAACTAGTAAAAAATTGAATCTATATTTTTTCCCTCTGTTTTCTTTGAAAGTATGTCTTCCAAAGTAGTTTTTACCCTTTTTTTTAATTAAAAAAAATGGCCAGTAAAGGAGAGGATTGATATGAAACCAATTGGGGTAATTAAAAGGCACATCGAAGAATATGTTTAACGTTGGCTACTATGATCAAAATAAGGGAATGATCGTTAGGATTAAAAAAATGAATCTTAGGATAGGAGCAAGAGATAAGGAAAGAAGCAATGAAAGGATTCGTTGGGAATTGTTGGGTTCTAAGACTTTAGGTTTAAATGTATTAGAACTTTATTTTGTAATGTTGGCAAACTATGATCAAAACGTTTAGTCTTGTTTTAGACTTGCTCAAAGTGTGTTTATGTATAAAGTTGGAATCGAGTGTACTACAGGATTTACTGTGTAAATCTACCTGGGTCGATCGATCGAAAATTAGACTCGATCGATCGAAGCTCGTGCAGATTGTTTTTTTGCAGAATTTTCCAACTTAGTCCAAGCCCGTTTGACGTGTAGGGTTTTATGTTTTGCTCTAGGTAAAAGGAAAAACCCTAGCCACGTTTTAGTATTGCTCTTTATGTTGTGTATGTGAATCTCTTGTGAGATCTAGAGGTATTTGCCTTCACATATACTTAAGGTTTCCAATCTCAAGATTGATGTCAAGAGTTTGGTGATCAATTCAGTTGCTGATTCAAGAGCTTAAAGATACACAAGCAGGAGTGCTTGTACTTGCTGGGAATCCAAGAAAGAAATAGTCCGTGGACTCAAAGCTATTATGGGATCTAGTAGTAAGTTTCCTACTCGAGGTAGCAATAGAATGTTAGTGGTCTAAGTCTCTATTGTGTAAACTTCAATTCTTTCATAGTGGATTCGTTTTACCTTGAGGATAGCTAGGTTAAATCCTCCCCAGGTTTTTTACCGGTTTGGTTTTCCTGAGTTATCATATTGTTGTGTTCTTTATTTTCCGCACTTTACAATAATATGATATATGTGTGTTAACCTAGATTTGATAATTTGACTAAGTAATCACTTGGCTAATTAATTAGGTTAATCTGGTTGTATTTTAAGAGGTCTAAACACATATAGGAACGAAAAAGATTTGAAAATGGAAAATTCATGATGAGGTAAAGGCTAAAAGAGTAAAGAGATGAAGAAAAGGATCCGATAGGGTGTAGAGAAAGGTTATTTTATTATTATTATTATGATTATTTTTTAATTTGAGGTTCTTATTTAGATTAAGGGTCCATTGGGAGTATTAAAAAAAAAGTATATAAGACTTTTTATTTTATTTTATTTTTTTGTGCTTTTGAAACAAAGAATTCTTCCTTCTTCTTCTTCTTTTTTTTTTTTTTTTTTTTTTTTGAGAAAAAGAGAGAAATAAAAGAGAAGCAAGTGAGAACCTTTTGTGGTCGGGTAAGAGGATCCGGGTTAAAAACAGTGTTGTATGCAAAGGCAACCCGGATTGGAAAGTAATTGGGTCAAAGACCACATGGAAGGATTGCACTCAAATACATTTCTTATTTTCTTTCATATCCCATGGAAAGACAGTGATAATGTTCAGTGTAGCTGGGAACTGATGCCTTCCATAAGATGGTGGTTTCTGTGAAAGACAAAAGGTAAAGTGTTTTGCTGTGGACGGACTGTGATGGTGACCTATGACGCACTAGGTTTTGGTGAAAAAAACACCATAGCATTTTGTAAATGCATATTTTGGCGATTGATGCAGCTTCAAAATCACACTTAAGGACTCCACCATTATGATTTTCTGTGTTTTTATGTTACACCCCTCAAGCTGCAATTACAAAAAGCACTAATAAAAACAAATGTTCAAAACACCCAAAACCAAAAAGTTAAACAAAACGGGTCCTAAATTTGCTTGGTTGTGGGAAGCAAAAAATATATATATATATATATTTATATATATATATATATTCATTCATAATAAAGGTAAATTTTCTTTTACGAATAAAAAGAGTAAGAGGGAACAATAAAGATTGCTTTCCTGCCTAGACATGACCATAATAACATCATATTAGTTGGCTTAGTGATACATATAGCTATCCAATCACCATCAAGACATCAATGAGTACTGGTAGGGCAAGGTAGTATCACTGAGTACTTGTAGGGAAAGGAAGTTATGGCTCACTAAGCCCAAGTAAGAAAGACACAAGTTGCCCCTCGTATCCTTTTTTATTCATAAAACAGGTTTGGTATTTAATGATGTCATAGAATTTAACGAGCCAAATACATGGGGAAATGGCTAAATAGCCTTAATTTTTAAATTATGTAACCAAATAGTCATTTTTTCAAACTATCTAGCAAAATGCTACTTTTTTGAAACTCAATATTATCTATGCATATTTTTAAGTGAAATTCGACATTCCTATTGTTGAGTTTTGTGCAAAAGTTTAAAAGAAAAAAAAAATTAAGAAGCAAAACAAGCATAGAACTCAACATTACTGATGTCAAATTCCAAAACTGTAGTATTTTATTTAAGTTTGAAAATAGACTTAACTACATAATTTAAATATTAAAGCTATTTAGGCAATGTTTATCTTCAGATATCCTTTCCTATATAACCGTTTCTTGCTCAGGCAATGTGAAATGTTTCTAGATTACTTGGGAGACTTTTTGAAACGTACTTAAGAATTCTGACACAAGCTGCTCTTAGTTGCATGGCAACAAAACACTGCATTTGCTTTTCGGCTCTTGGGCACATGTTGGGTGGATAAGGAAATTGCTTATCTTATTAAAAAGGTAAAAGAAGATAAATAAAAAAGAAATGTACGCTTTCATTGCCAACTGGCTTTTGCTTAATTAGTTATCTACTTAGTCTTAGATAGATAGTTGGATGGTGCTTCCCAGACCTCACGTGCAATGAATTCAAGAACACTGGGCGGTGGGGGTTGGCCTAATTTCTTGGTGTTCTCACTTTTAACTGAAGTACGTTATAGATGAATAAAACTTAGGTGTAAATGTATTTTTAGTCTTTACAATTTAGATTTTTTTTATTTTGGTCCTTACATTTTAATTTTATCACTTTTAGTCCCTAAACCAATTAACGCATGTTATTTTCGTCCTTTCCGTCAGTCAACCGACGGAAATATCTGAGGTGGCTGACGGAGGAATTAAAATATTATAAAAAATGCCACATCAGCATTTATTTTATTTTTTTAAATTTATCAATTTTAACTAAATAAAAAAGAAAAAACAGAATTAAAAACAATAAAATACATAAATTTAGATCTAATTCATTTTGAACAAGAACACACAAGAACATGATCACAGATTTAAACATCAACACAAGAAGAACAAGAACACACAAGAACATGATCACAATTTAAACATCAACACAAAAACATAAGAGCACAAACTCAGAAAAAAACACTAACTCAAATTTAAAAACACAAAGAACACAATAACAAACTAAATCTTTCCTCTGCCCATTCAATCTCTCTGCCCATTTTGTCTCCCTGATTTCTCCTTCATTTGTGAAAGCTCTAAAATGTGTGAAAACACAATAACTATTTAGACCCCCAAATTAAAGTTACGGCTCGATTGATTCAACACTAACTTAATGCTAAGTGCGGAATAGTATAAATGCGAGCGGATAAACAAACAAGCTACTTTAATCCATATTAAAAGCGACACAACAGTAAAATGGAAATATAAAAGAGTAGGGAAGAAGAATGCAAACACAAGATAACACGCCGATGTGTTATCGAAGAGGAAACCGAAGTACTCGGCGTAAAACCTCTCCGCCACCTTCCAAGCGGTAATCGATCCACTAGACAATCAGTTGGGATACATGGGTTAGCAAGAGACCCTCCAAGCCTAATCTACCCGATGTACCTAAGCCCTCCAATCTCCTACTCCAACAAGGCTTCTCGGAACCGTGTCTTGTCTAGCTTTCCGAATCCCGCAATACGCTCGATTGCATCCGCCAAATCCTGGCTTCTTCCAATGCTTCCCAGCAGCACCAAAAGCTCACTGAACACTTTGAAAGGGTGTGATAACTGTTTGGGCTGTCAACCTCTCAATGGTATGAAAATGGAGAGGTAGGAGTTGAGGAAAATCCACAAGCAATTGTGTAGAGATATATGGGTATAACAATCTCTAACTCTCAAGGTTTATGGCTAGGGTTTTCTTTCTGAAGCATTCCTCAACATTTGTGGGTAATGTGGATATATATAGTGTGCGTACAAAAAATGTGTATCAGATAGTACAATCTGGCAGAACAGAATGTTTCATGAGTGTCTCACGAGAAAGCTTACCCGCGAGCTACTCGCAAAACACAACTGTCTCCATTTGTCCTGACTCTTCGCATTCAAGTCATGTGCAGGGCACATGCAACATTTCGAGGGATGCTTAGTCGCGAGATACCCGCGAAAAGCTCTTCAGTCTTCAATAGCTTGAGTCTTCACACTCTCTCTCTTTACCACACAACCCTTACAATTAAAAGCCCACAATTAATACAGGGTACAAACGATTGAATAGAATTACAATCAAATTTGGCACGGAATAAAAGCCAACAGAAACACTGTTGTAAATCACAACTTTACAATCTCCCCCTTTGGCTATTCCGTGACAAAACCCCTAAAAAGAGACTCTAGACTTAAATGTGAGTTTGGGAACAGTGGTAAAACTCACTCACACTTAATCTAGAAGCTGTGAAGAACTTGCATGTATATACCTGTAACCTGAACACACTCGCACACAAACAAAACTTTCATTAAGCTTATGACAAGTTGAATACAAGGTACGTATATGGGAAAGTAAAGTGTGATCAGGCTTGTAAACATAGTAAACATGTAAGCAAAACATGATCATACAAGCACAATAAAAAAATGACTACAATGAACATTTAGCAAGTAAATGCTCATCCGAACATTCAAACCTATAAAGATCAATTACGATGATTGATAGCATGTCCAACACTCAACCAATGCAAGATACACGAGGTATTTTCATCTAGGATACAACATCTTACTAGGGTACAAGAGTGAGGTACTTAAGACATATTAGCAATATCTTTAAAGTACAAAAAAATGCTACAAAGCATTGAGATAAACACAAATACTGAGTTATAAATTGAAATATAAAACAGTGTACTAAAGTTTTAAACAAAAGCAATAAAAACAAAACTAACAGTAAAAAAAAAATGAACAATAGAAAACCGCCTATAATAACCAATGTATCTAAGGTCTAAGCTATGCTCCCCCTAAACTGTGCAAGCTCCCCCTTAAAATTTTCTCCCCCTTTTTGACTGAAATGGCCAAAGAGGTTAGAACTAATTGGACTCTGAATCTGAACCATGGTCTACGGATAAGTCCTCAATCTGAGAAGATAATGCCATGATCAGACCCTGAACGTATGCAAACTGGTTTGCGATGTGCTGCACATGGGAGTCTAGCATAGTGTGCATCTACTCTACTCTGGCTAGAAAGCGATCGAGTTTGTCTGGTCCTCGAGCTGGTGCAGAAGAGGATGGTTGTGCTGAAGTCTCTGTAGCAGAAGTGAATCTATCAATCTCCTCCTTTGTATCTCCTCCCTCTTCCTCAACACGATCCTGTGGTATTGTATGCACACCTGTTTTGGAGCCTTTGATGTGAGCTGTGCTCCTAGTGAGTGTATGTGCACCAATGAGATAGTCCCTCTAAACCACTGTGAGGCCACTCGAAAGTTTGATCTGCTCTTTTGCAATTAGGCCCATAATGAGAGTGGGGAAAGGCATTACAGTCCTTGAATTCTGCTTCTCAATGCTCTTTTTCAACAAATGAAAAATGTGTCCATAAACATCAATCTCCTTGTGGGTGAAGAGATCATACAGAAACTTTGTCCTTAGAGCTGACAGTGTAATGAGGTTGGTGACTGGATACAAGTTGTGGATCATCACATATGCCAATGTCCTCATCTCCAGTGAAAATGGGATTGTATTCATGGACAACTTCTTCGGTGTACCACCAAGTATTTGCACCATCTCCTCAGTTGATCCCAATCTGTCTTCATATTGGACTGTGATTGGCTGTGAGGGAGGATGAATTTCTAAGAACTCCTGAATGCTGTCCCTGGTGATGGCAAACTCTTTGTGTCTCACCCAATAGTCAATACGATCCCCTTCCACACTAGCATTTGAGAAAAACTCGCTCTGCCTCTCTCGAACCCCCTTCAACCCAAATCTCACTTTCACTCAAACCCCATCATTTTCAAGCAAAAATCTCTGCAAAATCACTTCAAGGTACGTTTTCCTAAACATTGTTTTCATTTTTTTCTTAAATTATGCATATTTTAGCTTAGGGTTTTGAAAATTTGGGGTTTTTGAAAAAGGGGTTGGGTTTCTTAATTTTGTGAAAATCTTTCCAAATCTTTGATTGGGCTGAGTCCAATTGAAAATCTTTGATACCAATTGAAAGCTCTAAAATGTGTGAAAACACAAGAGCTATTTAGACTCCCAAATTAAAGTTACGGCTCGATTGATTTTACACTAACTTAATGCTAAGTGCGGAATAGTGTAAATGCGAGCGGATAAACAAACAAGCTACTCTAATCCATATTAAAAGCAACACAGTAGTAAAATGGAAATATAAAGGAGTAGGGAAGAAGAATGCAAATACAAGATAACACGCCGATGTGTTATCGAAGAGGAAACCGAAGTACTCGGCGTAAAACCTCTCCGCCACCCTCCAAGCAGTAATCAATCCAGTAGACAATCAGTTGGGATACATGGGTTAGCAAGAGACCCTCCAAGCCTAATCTACCAGATGTACCTAAGCCCTCCAATCTCCTACTCCAACAAGGTTTCTCGGAACCGTGTCTTGTCTAGCTCTCCGGATCCCGCAATACGCCCGATTGCATCCGCTAAATCCTAGCTTCTTCCAATGCTTCCCAGCAACACCAAAAGCTCACTGAACACTCTAAAAGGGTGTGGTAAGTGTTTGGGCTGTCAACCTCTCAATGGTATGAAAATGGAGAGGTAGGAGTTGAGGAAAATCCACAAGCAATTGTGTAGAAATATGTGGGTATAACAATCTCTAACTCTCAAGGTTTGTGGCTAGGGTTTTCTCTCTGAAGCACTCCTCAACATTTGTGGGTAATGTGGTATATATAGTGTAGGTACAGAAAGTGTGTATCAGATAGTACAGTCTGGCAGAACTGAATGTTTCGCGAGTGTCTCGTGGGAAAGCTTACCCACGAGCTACTCGCGAAACATAGCTGTCCCCATTTGTCCTGACTCTTCACATTCTAGTCATGTGCAGGGCACATGCAACATTTCGCGGGATGCTTAGTCGTGAGATACCCACAAAAAGCTCTTCAATCTTCAATAGCTTGAGTCTTCACACCCTTTCTCTCTCTACCACACAACCCTTACAATTAAAAGTCCACAATTAATACAGGGTACAAACGATTGAATAGAATTACAATCAAATTTGGCATGGAATAAAAGCCAATAAAAACACTGTTATAAATCACAACTTTACAAGTTGCTCCAAACCCAGACCACCCATGGCCAGAGAACCATACCAAAATCCCAAAATCAAAACAACCATTCCAAAATCCCTACCCTAACCCGATAGAGAGAGAAAGAGGGCAGAGGAGACCGAGGGCGTGAGAGAGAGGGAGGGAAGAGAGAGAGAGAGAGAGAGAGAGAGAGAGAGAGAGAGCCAACGAGTAGATGCCGGAGAGGGTTTGGGTGGTGGATCGATTTGGAGCCGTCGAGTTTTTGGCTTTCCTGGAGAATCTGAATCTAGAGAAATCGAGTTTTTGGGTTTCTTGGAGTTTTTGAGTTTATGGGTTTGCTGGAGCGGCCAAGCTTTTGGTTTGGAGCCGCTGAGTTTTTGGGTTTCCTGGAGAATCCAAAAATAGCTCTCTTTCAGTGGAGGCAGTGGGGTCGATTTGGGTGATGAGTCGGTTTGGGTAGCAGGTGTGCTGTGTTTACTAAGACAGTGGGTGTGCTGTGTTAGTGGGGCCCAAATTGGTGGTGGTGCTGTGTTATTGTGGCCCAGATCGGTGGTGGAGTTATGTTGTTGTGAATCCCAGATTAGTGGTTCTCAAACCTCTCTCTACCTTACCCTCATTCTTTTCCTTTCCCTAAGGTTGATTTGGAAGTTTTTAGCTTAGAATTTTTGTGGATTTGATTTGGGTTGGGGTTCGTGGGGTTGATTTAGTTTGTTATTGTGTTATTTGTGTTTTTAAATTTGAGTTTGTGTTTGGTTTTGGGTTTATGCTCTAATGTTCTTGGGTTGATGTTTAAATCTGTGATCATGTTCTTGTGTGTTCTTGTTCAAAATTAATTAGATCTAAATTTATGTATTTTATTGTTTTTAATTTTGTTTTTTCTTTTTTTATTTAGTTAAAATTGATAAATTATTTATAAAAAATAAAAATTAGATGCTGATGTGGCATTTTTTATAATATTTTAATTCCTCCGTCAGCCACCTCAAATATTTCTGTCGGTTGACTAACGAAAAGGACGAAAATAACACGCGTTAATTGGTTTAGGGACTAAAAGTGGCAAAATTAAAATGTAGGGACCAAAATAGAAAAAAGACAAAATGTAAAGACTAAAAGTACATTTACGCCTAAAACTTAATATTCTATCTTGTATATTTGTTTATTATATTTCTGACTATATAAACACTCTATTAATAAACAACTCTTTGGTTAAATTTTAATTTGGATGAACACAGGAAAAAGAAGCAGCAAGTAAAATTTGGATAACACTATAATATATCTTCTTGTTCAAGATGGACGAGAAGTTATATTGGGAAGAAAAGAAACCGTATTTTGTACCTCTATTTTATTTTAATTAATACTATATAGAGCCTTTTCATGGACTTGACTTGGGTCTAATACTCCAATACATAAAACCCGTTATAATTAAGACACATATCTACTTTTGACTAGAAGGACATGACCTAAGTTTTGTCTTTTATACATGCTCTGCATATAAGGTAAATGTAAATAAACGTGTTGATTTTTCAGTGCTTTAAATGAGGTGGTAAATCCCATGATTTGATGCCTGAGGGCATTTACAAATCACTTTTTTTTTTTTTTTTCTCTATAAATTGTGCAGGTACTTGCACCGCTTTTAAGTGCTAGAAATCAGGGAAGAAACAGTATAGTTTGAATCGTGTTAGAACTTAGAAGAGCTTCTAGATAGCGCAAAATAATAGAAGATGGGAAAATATAAAAAGAATCACTTTAGGTAATGAAAAAAGAGGAAGCATACAAAGTTGATTAGTACTGATCTCAAAATATAGACAGAGTGATTGGAAATGTTTTTGTCCAAAAAGTGGCCGGTCGGCACTCACGTGCAGAATAACAAGTTATTCTTGTTCGTTAAATGTGTTTGTTATAAATAGGAATGTGCAAGTTTTTGTAGTTTGGGAAAGTTTGCCATATGGTATTCCCCAATTAGGACGGCAGACTTAATCGTTGGCAACTTTAATAAAAATTTTCAAAAAAGGCTGCGCCTTGACTTGATATTATGTCTTCTTCGCTGCAAAAGGAGCAAACCCAACTATCAGGACTGGAGACCATTGTCTTGTAAGTGGTGTTCCTCACCGTTCCGGAGTAGTGCTTGTTATCATACTTTTCGAATTTCAAATTCTTTCTTTTCTTAATCATTAAGTATGATTTTGATCCTTAAAAAAGTTTTTGTCAATCTAATCTTTCTTTTTAGTTTTTAACACATTTTAATCATAGCCTCGTGGAAAATGTTAATGTAATTAATAGATTAATTACGTATCACTTAATATATGTAACAATAACAAAATATTTAAGTGTTTTTTTTTTTTTTTTGGGAAAAAAACATTAGAAGTTAGATGCTTAGATGACACACACACAAAAATAAAAATTAATTAATTAATTAATTAAATTAAATTAAATTAAATTATATAAAAATAAAAAAATAAAAAAATAAAAAGGAAAAAAGAGCTATGTGCCTATATCAACATCTCAAAAAATATTTTATGTTCTTTCATTCCGCCCCATTTTTTTAGAAATTTTTTTATTTTTTTACCTTTACATGGCACATATTTGCGTTTTAGAGGTTAAATGAGATATTCTTCAATCCTCACATTGATCCATTCATAGGAACAGCTTGAGACTACATTTTTACATTTTGTTATGTAATTCAGTCCACAACCATGGGTGCAGCCACCCTTCCTGTGCAACAAAATTGAGTCCTTAACTTGGTCTGCTGACGAACCATTGGTCCAATAAGACCCTGGTTTAAATTAGATGTGGATATTCTAAGGTCAGTTTGCTCCAATGTTCCAACCAAATTATATTCCAATTCTTAATTATTTGACAAAGATTCAGTGTCTGTTTAAAAATAGCTTTTAAAATTTTTGCTTTGAGTCTTAATTTAAAAAAAAAATTTAATAAAATTATTTTTTAAAAATAAAGTTATTTTTAGCTTTTTATCACATGTTTAATATAAAAATTACCAAAAATCATATGTTTTGATATTATGCAAATAAATTATAGAAAATTAGTGTTTTCAAACTAACACTCAATTTGGATCGATCGTGCAAATCATATCTTAATGAAAGAGGATGCAACTATTAATTTTAGCAATGAAAAGAGTATGTTACCAGCGAGTGAAAGATATTTTAAATATATATAAATATATATATATATATATTTTAAATGTTTTGATAGGTTAGTGAAAGATAAAAGGTTTAAATTACCCTTGACGGCGACATGACTTAAAGGTAGATGAATTAATGTTGCAAAAATCATGTATATAGTGAAATGTATTGGGGAAGAAGCATACTAATAAGTAACTCATAACTGTCTTCCCAACAAAGCTTTTAGTTTGAACCCCACAAAAATCATAAAAAGTAGGTTTTCATGCGTGTAGAGATCCCTTTCATGAGGTCCACTTTTGTCTATTGAATTAATTATTTGTTAAATATTGTTCTAAATTTCTCATTTCAAGAAAAGTATATATGTGCATATCAATTGATTTCATTCTACCTCCAGGAACATCGATCGAATCCTAATTTTTAATACTAATTATCAAGTAACTACCATGATAGCGATCGACTGCAGTTTTAATTTGTTATGATATAGCTAGCTAATACTAATATTATACAATTTAAATCTATATATTATCACTGGAATTATTAGCAGACATTATTGAGAATGAAAGATTATAAAAGTGTTTTTTTAAAGTAAGATGACAAGAGTTTTACGATTGGATTATGAGTCCATTAATGTTTAACTTATGGGAAATGTACATTTTCTTGTCAAGATCTCAGACCTAAATTTGTTGAATGTGTAGTGGCTACTGATTCTTTGAATTGTTTAATCATTCAAAGGGGTAGGTTTTAAGATATATATTCTTGGAAATGCATTAATTAGGTATTTGATGAGAACAAGAATAAAAATCCATCATCCGGGTTGTAAGAATAACCGTTGAACCATAGCTTATAGCACAATAATATGCAATTAGATTTAGATCATGGAATATGGTAAAAGAATCATTCAAAGTGGTTTTAAATTTATTACATCTTCGTAGCTCAACTAGCATTTTATGGTATTTTCAACAAAAGCATTGAGGATTCAGATCCTCATTTTTCTTTGTAATTATCAAATTATTAAAAAATAATAATAATACAAAATGATGCATTCTACTCAATTTAAATTGTTTTTCCGGTATGGTTCTGTTTGTTTTTGCCAAAAGCTCAGGGCCTAATTTGGACATTCCTAATGAGTATTGAACTAACCTTATCTTTTGTAATTAATTACTTGACACTTTTGAATTTTTATAATCTTTATTTTTCTATGTCCTATTTCATTTTCATACTCTCAAATATATTTAATACATACAACACTCCAAAAATTGTGAGGGTGACAGATTCATTTAAACCTTTTTGTGCTTTAACTTGGTATTAAACCCTTTCAACTATAATGGCATCTAACTCCTCTTCATCTTCTTCATCTTCCTTCACTGTCAACCTAATTGAACCCTCCCCAACCCCTCTCCTCTTCCTTCTCTATTAAAAGCTCATCATTTTTTATTTATCACACTAACCAACAAAAATTACCATTATTTGGAAAAATAAACTCATCCAATACCTTAGAGGTCGAGACCTTCTCGACTTCATTGGTGGTTCCAACCCATTCTCCTCAAACATGAGTTCCTTTAGTTCAATGCATTTTTGTATGTCCTTGTTACATCTTCCTCTGAGACCTCACCTCAGGCAAATATTGCCCAACATGGAAGTCCTCTGAATAGGGGTTGAGGTTTCCACTCATAGGGCCACAACCACAATAGGGGGCATTTGGTTCACCATGATGTGCCTTTAATGTGATGCACATGACGATAATGTGACGCACATGACGATAATGTGACATTAAGGTGTATGGTTCACTTAATTTTTTCTAATATTAAGGTAATGTAAGATTACAAAATACATCACATCACCTTTTTAAATGAGAGTTGTGGGAGGGAGGAACCCGAGAAGCAAAGGCACGTGGCGTGAAAACAACCCATGGAGGCAATTGGGCCTCACTATTCATCAAATTGGGTCTAACTCAAACAAGACAACCAAATACCAAAAATCGAGGGAAGTGTTCAGTCTGAGGAGTCCAAGGAGCAAGCTTCCCTTGAGGGACTGAGGTCTCATACCAGAACCAATAGGATGGGGGACCGAGGAAGAAAGTAGAGACGTGCAGGGAGGGGAAGGATGAAGCTTTTTGATAAAACACCCATCACTTCCGCATTAAATGCACTGTACCAACTCAGCATGCCACATTTAATGGCAGAATGACCCCTAAATAGTGTCTTTATAGCTTGCAACCTACTCTACTACTACTAGCAAGACAATGATGGGACAAGTATCCAAGTGAGGATCCATAGTAGTCCAAGTGAGAGGCTAGGATGCAACCCTGGCAACTCTAAAAAGGAGGGAAACTCCTCTAAGAAAGGGGATCAGAAAAAAGGAGGAAAAAAGAGAGAGGAACTAGGAGTTTTACCACCAAGAAGCGTGTAATCCAAAGAACCTTTTCTCCTTGGCTAAACCGAGGAAGATCTTTAATAAAAATCCTTACCTTCCACTCTATCTTGGAAGTTGTTCCATTCTTTAAAAATCACTGGGTAAAGCTACTAAGATTTTAAGGATTGGCTTTGATAACCCATCTCTATAAATTAATTGCATTAGGCTTACTTTTCAGCCCATTCTTGTTCACATTGACTTGATTCTTGTTTCGCCCCCTATAAGAGTGATCTTACATCATTTATAGGTGGGAGATAATCATTAATTGAATTGACAAAATTTCTCATACTAATAAATTGTATTTACAAGATTGCCCATATATATTTTCAAACACTAGCTTGCTCTCTCTCTCTCTCTCTCTCTCTAAACTCAAATCCCAACCCTTCTCTCTCTCATCTAATCAAACCAAAGCCCCCCTCTCTCTTATCAAACTCAAATCCCAGCCTCTCAAACCCTAGTCGTCTCTCTCTCTCTCTCTCTCTCTCTCTCTTTGGATGAAACCCTATGGTAGTGGTAACTTCGAGCTCCTTTCTACCGTTGGCCACCATTTTCTCCACAGGAGGTCGAAGTCCTTGTTGCTAGTAGCTCGTTTTATTTGCGATTTCAGTTGCTGGGGATGATCTTGAAGAGGACTTGATCAACATTGTTGCTACTTGGAGTTGGAGGGAGTGAGAAATGGTGGTGATAATGATGTGGAAGGCCTTGGAGGTGGTTTTGGAACCCTAGGAGGCCAAGATCAAAGATTGGTCAAAAATTTTCTCTACAAAAAGTAAAATAAATTGTTTAGTTTTGTTCTCTCTCTCTCTCTGGTTTATGTTTCTCTTATTTGAAGAAGAAGGGAGGTTTTGGTGTAAATTTTGTTTGGGTGAAGAGAAATTTTTTTTATTTTATTTTTGGTGGATCTAACTTGTTTAGTAGGTAAGAAAGTGTGGAAAGCGAAAAAAAAAAAAAAAAAAAAAAAAAAAAAAAAAAAAAAAAAAAAAAAAACCTTTTGTTTATTTTTTGTGATTATGGATTGTAATTGTTTGTTTGGTGAGAAAATTGCAAGAAATTGAATTTTTTTTTGTTTTATTTTTTATGGATTTAGAGTTGTTTGGTTTGTGAGAAAGTGATGGAAAGTAAGAACAAATTTGGTGAATTATTTTATGATTTTTTATTAAAAAATAAATTTTTACTTAGTTATTTTAAATGGGCAATTTTGGAAATTCAATGCAAAAATTTAATGGCATCCAATGTTATATTGAGAATGTAATTAACCAACCAAACATTGTAATGTTGTATTCTTGAAATGAGAATACATTAATGTAAGATTATAATAATATAACATTACGGTGTAATGCAACATCAAGCAAACCAAACGCCCCCTAAAGGTTTTGATACAACGGCCCTTCTAAAACACATGGTGATCATTTCTTTCAAGGGGACACTTGTGTCCCAAAACAATAACACATGCCTATGCTAGAAAATTTGGAATGAATGTAATTATACATCATAACAACAATAGAGCAATTGCATCAGTCAAGTTACAATAACAAAAATTTGTTACTATAATGTGTTAACAACAAGATATTTTAGAGCAATTGCTTCAATTAAGTTAAAATACAAAAAGTGAAAAATTTTACAAAATATGGCATAAAGCTGGGTCGCACCAGCTTTTGCATAATTGTGTAAATATTGAAATGTTCTACAATAATTGTGTAGTTTTCACATTGATACTATAGCTTTCTCTCTTCAAAAAGTATGACCATTTGAGGAAAAAAAATGAATAAAGAATGAATATTTTATTGAAATATCTTGTAAAATAGATAATCTGATATGGGTATTTTGGAAAACTTGATGTGTAAATTTTTTTTTTTAAAAGTAGATTCTTATTATAAAATAGACAAAAAAAATTTATACTGACTAATGCAAATGCTCTTAGATACTCATATACTACCTAAAACCCTAATTACGAGTACAGTTTTTGTAGTCGTGAGTTATCCACAAGGACACAGAACACCCTTCAAACCAAAATAGACCCATCCTACATATAGCCCAATACTATAAATATATATATATATATATATATATAATTGATGGGACTAACGAACTTCCCTTGTCTGGACGACCATATAAAAAATACTCGTCCACCTTGGCACGACACGGACAAACACCAGCGAATCATTAATAAGAGCATTCAATGCCTCGGATAGTTACCAATCAGGTGGCAGACCGTTGGAGCCTCATCAAAACCCATATTCATGAGCCCTAAGGCGTTACAAAAAGGGCACTAAAGCTACAATTAAGGCCCTAACGGCTAGGAACCATGAAGCTGTATATATACACACTGATCAAAGACAAACCAGGTACATAGATTCACCCAAAAATACTTTTATATTTAGAACATTCTTATTATTCTCAAAAGGCTTCCATATATACTGACTTTAGCATCGGAGACGTTGTGGCAGGCACCACACCGGTGACCATTGTAGGAGAAACTTTGTCCCAAGGTTACAGGAACAGAGACGAGGATCCAGCTCCATTTGGACGAACCTGATGATTTATGCATCATCAGTTTGGTGCCATTTGTGGAGATGATATTTTCGCACTTAGGTTTAAAAGCATGGTTCCAGACAATTCCCAAATTCAGATGGAGTCCAACCAAGATCCTGCAACATTAGCCTTGCAAATCCAGACACTCGCAGCTAGCGTGGAAGAACTCACCAGGAAGAACCAGGAGATGTGGCTACGGCTTCAGTAAGAGGAGAACCGGTCTAGGGGCCAATCAAGAAGATAAGGGAGATAGCCATAGAAGGAGCGACCGTCGAGGACCAGCTACTCCAGATGAACCAAACTCAGATCTTCTCCGAGAGATGAGAAAGGAGATGGACGAGCTGAGGAATGCCATTAAAGGGAAAACAAATCAAAGCCTGGATAGGATGGTCAAGACGATAGATTCGCCTTTTACAGTGGCAGTCCTGGAATGCCCAGTACCGTCGAAATTTCGCCTGCCTCAGCTTGAACCGTTTGACGGACTTAAAGACCCCCTAGACCACCTCAACACCTTCAAGACAACACTAGACCTTCAACAGCCTTCTGACAAAATACTGTGTTGCTCTTTCCCCACCACTCTCAAAAGAGCTGCAAGTGAGTGGTTCACAAAGTTACCAACGTCGTCCATCGACAGCTTTGAGCAGTTGGGCAATGCCTTCTTACGCCACTTCGTTGGAGGATAACACCCGAGGAGGCCAGAAGACCACTTACTCACCATTAGACAAGGGGAGAAAGAGACCCTGAGGTCGTACGAGAAACGCTTCACTTGAGAAACCTTGGAGGTAGATGAAGCTGATGACAAGGTACAGTTAACTACCTTTAAAGCTGGATTGAAATCCAGGGAGTTCGTGGTCTCACTTGCGAAGAATCCTCCTAAGACGATGGCAAAAATGCTCCTGAAGGCACAGAAGCATATGAACGCAGAAGACGCTTTAGCCGCGATAAAGGACATCGAAAAGACTAGTGAAAAAGGAAGGAAAGAGGACGATCGCAGAGGATGAAAAAGGGAATGCCTAGATCGTCAGACTAACGATGGGGATAAAAGGAAAGACGAAAAAGCTCCTTGGACGGTAAAATTCACTCCTTTAGTTATGCCTGTTGATAAGATTTTGGCGCAAATTAAGGATGAGCACTACCTCAAATGGCCAAGGCCATTACATTCATCACCCAATGTGCATGACAAGAAGAAGTATTGCCGTTTCCACAAGGATCACGGCCACTACACAGAGGATTGCAGGGACCTAAAGAAGCAAATAGAGGAACTCATACGAAAAGGGAAACTGCAGAGGTTTGTGAAGAAGGGGGAACCCAGTAGGTCCAGAGATGGCAACAAAAACCAGCGCGAAGCCTCGCCTAGAGATGAGGACCACACATTCCAACATCCGCCAAGCGCGGTCGGGAAAGCATGTCAGAGGTAGGTAAACAGCATCTACAGAATACCCCCTTGAAGTAGAGATGAACGAACAGGGACATGTTTTTCTTGAAAGAAGATGCTAGGGGAGTGAAGTAACCCCATGATGACCCCTTGATCATAATGCTCACAATAGAAGGATTCAATACCAAGAGAATCCTCGCAGATAATGGCAGCTCTGCGAACATCATCTACCTCTTCGCTTTTCAGTAGTTGAAGCTAGATCCAGGAAGGCTGCGCCCATTTGACTTCCCCCTCGTCAGCTTCAGTGGAGACAGTGTATCCTAAAGGCATTGTGACACTAACGGTCACAATAGGGGCTTACCTGAGGCAACTGACTCGTCAATTAGACTTCTTGGTAGTAGACTGCCCCTCATCATACAACGTGATCATCGGGAGGCCCACGCTCAATCGTTGGAAAGCAGCCACGTCCACCTATTGTTTGAAAGTAAAATTCCCAACAGAAAACGGTGTAGGCGAGGTAAAAGGAGATCAAGCACTAACTAGGGAATGCTACCAGGTCATGTTGGCTGTAAAAGAAAACCATACGTGGATGATTGAGGAAAAGGAAGAAGATAAAGTGGAAGCCCTGGAGACAATGTAGTTGGTCAAACGAGAAACAGCAAGGACCACCAGAATAGGGAGGACATTGAGTCCCGAGATGAGGGCGAGACTCGTCTAGTTCCTCAAAGAGAACTTAGATGTATTCACATGGAGTCACGAGGACATGCTAGGTATATCCTCGAAGGTCATCCAACATAGGCTGAATGTGGACCCCGAAAAGAAACTCGTCCAGCAGAGGGGACAGGTCTTCGCCCCAGAACAGAATCAAGCAATTACAGACGAGGTCAACAAACTGTTATCAGCAGGCTTTATTCGAGAGGTCTACTACCCAGATTGGCTCGCAAATGTCGTCCTAGTAAAGAAAGCGAATGGAAAATGGAGAATGTGCATGGAGTTCACAGACCTAAACAAAACTTGCCCAAAGGACAGTTTCCCTCTACCAAGGATAAACCAATTAGTGGATTCCACAGCAGGGCATAAACTACTGACGTTCATGGACGCATTCTCGGGGTACAATCAAATAAAGATGGCTGAAGAAGATCAGGAGAAAACTGCTTTCATCACGAGCCAAGGGCTCTATTGCTATAAGGTAATGCCCTTCGGACTGAAGAATGCAGGAGCAACCTACCAAAGGTTAGTAATAGAATGTTCAGCAAGCAGATCGGGAGAAACATGGAAGTATATGTGGATGACATGCTTGTTAAGAGTAAATAAGAGCTTGCTCATCTGGACGATCTCAGAGAGACATTCACCACACTCAGGCAATACCAGACGAAGTTGAACTCCAGTAAGTGCGTCTTTGAAGTAGCCTCAGGGAAGTTCTTAAGGTTCATGGTGTCCCAAAGAGGGATAGAGGAAAACCCAGAGAAGGTACAAGCCATACTTGACATGACGTCACCCAAGACTGTCAAGGAAGTACAGAAGCTCACAGGAAGGATAGCGGCACTCAACATGTTCGTCTCTAAAGCAACGAACAAATGCTTACCCTTCTTCAAGACATTGAAGCAAGCTTTCACTTGGACGGACGAATGTGAGACAGCTTTTCAAGAACTCAAGTGCTACCTAAGCAATCCATCCCTCCTGAGTCCTTCCAAGGAGGGAGAAAACCTGTATTTATACCTGGTAGTATCAACCACAGTCGTGAGCACTGCCTTGGTTCGGGTAGAGGACAAGAAACAACTCCCAGTTTACTACGTCAGTCAAGCTTTCCAAGGGGCAGAAGCCAAGTACCCCAGGATTGAGAAGATTGCATTCGCATTGATAGTAGCCTCGCGCAAATTGCGACCTTATTTTCAGGTGAACCCCATATTGGTAATGACGAACCAACCCATTAAGAAGTCCATAAACTAGCCTGAGGCAGTAGGGAGAATGGTCCAGTAGGCAATCGAGCTTAGCCAATTCGACATTGAATACCACCCCAGGACAGCTATTAAAGCGCAGGCGTTAGCAGACTTCATTGCCGAGTTCACCATCACAAACGAGGACAGTGCAGCCAACAAAATAGAAAGATGGACGGTACAAACCGATGGTTCGTCAGCCCAAAAGAGGGGAGGAGTGGGGGTCATCATCATCACCCCAGAAGGAGAAATGCTTAAGTACGGGGTTCAGCTAAAATTCTCGTCTACCAATAATGAAGCTGAGTATGAAGGAATATTGACAGGTCTAAGGGTCGGGAAAGCACTAGGAGCTAAAAACTTGCTCCTCTAGAGTGATTCTAAGCTGGTAATAAGGTAGATAAAGGAGGAATATGAAGCAAAAGAGGAGAGAATGCAAAGGTATCTCAGGCTGACGAAGCACTTAACATAGGAATTTTATGGGGTAGAATTCGTGCAGATTCCCAGAAGCCAGAACATGGTAGCAGATGTGATCGCGAAGCAAGTATCGTCTGCAAAAAGACCAACGAGCATGGGCCTAGAAATAGAAGTCCAGAGACATCCCAGCATCGAAGAAGTCTTTACCTTTGCAATCCAGAGCACAGGTAGCTAGATTACCCCGATCAATCCAGAGCACAGGATGCCAAGGAAGCTAGGAAGGTCAGGAAGAGAGGAGCTAGGTTCACGATCCTGAACGACAGCCTGTACAAGAGAGGCCTCTCCATGCCCTACTTGAATTGTGTCGACGAAAAGGAAGCCAAATATATTCTAGAAGAGATCCATGAAGGGGTTTGTGGAGACCATGCAAGCCCTAGATACTTGGTAAGCAAAGTTATCAGAACAGGTTACTTTTGGCCTACTTTGCAGGTAGACGCGAGAGAGCTTGTCAAGAGATGCGACAAGTGTAAAAGGTTTGGGAACGTCCAACGCCTCCCAGCAGAGAAACTGACGACGATAGCCTCCCCATGGCCATTTGCACAATGGGAAATTGACATCGTCGGCCCATTGCCCCTAGGTAAGGGACAGGTAAAGTTTCTACTAGTCGCCATTGACTACTTCATAAAATGGATTGAAGCAGAGGCGTTATCAACCATCACCGAAGTAAAAACCCAGAGTTTCGTATGGAAGAACATAATTTGCAGGTTCGGGATACCATGGACAATCATATCAGATAATGGGTGGCAGTTCAACAGTCAAGGCTTTAGAGATTTTTGCTCAAGCCTAGGGATCAAGAACCAATACTCATCCCCAGGACACCCATAAGCGAATGGACAGACATAGGTGACTAATCGAACACTACTCAAGATCATCAAAGCCAAGCTGGACGACGCTAAAGGAGCCTGGCCGGAGGAATTGCCCAATGTCTTGTGGGCTTACAGGACTACAGCAAGAACCCCGACAGGAGAAACCCCCTTCAAACTCACTTATGGCACCGAAGCAGTAATCCCGGTAGAGGTGGGAGTAACCAGCATCAGACGAGAGACGTTCCACAAAGAAAGCAACGACAATCAACTAAAGGTCAACCTAGATTGCTTGGACGAGGTCAGAGACGGAGCTTCCAACAAAATGACGAAGTCTCAGCAGAAGATGGCCGAATACTACAACAAAAGAGTGAAGCTCAGACGACTTGACATAGGGGACCTTCTCCTGCGCAAAGTCACCCCGGCAACCAAAGACCCAGCCCAAGGGAAACTCGACCCAACCTAGGAAGGACTTTACCATGTCGTCCATTACTCTAGACAAGGCAGTTATCACTTGGAGACCTTAGACGGGCAGAGACTGCCACGACCATGGAACATTGAGCACTTGAAGAAGTACCTTCAATAGATGTAACAGATAATTGTATTCATTTTTGAAAGCAATAAAAGAACTATTCTGCCAATGAGCCAATGCAAGTAAACCTAGCAGCTTAAAAGCCAAAAATTGGCTAAGTAACAAGATTTTGCTTTGACGGATGTAAGTTACTGACGAAGCCAAAAATGACAAGATCCCTTAAATGGCTGTAAGTCACAAAAATTGGCCAAGTAACAAGATTCCGCTTTGACGGATGTAAGTTACTGACAAAGCCAAAAATGACGAGATCCCCTAAATGGGTGTAACTCACAAAAATTGGCCAAGTAACAAGATTCTGTTTTGACAGATGTAAGTTACTGACAAAGCCAAAAATGACGATATCCCTTAAATAGGTGTAAGTCACAAAAATTGGTGAAGTAACAAGATTCCACTTTGACGGATGTAAATTACTGACGAAGCGAAAAAATGAAAAGATCCCTTAAATGGGTGTAAAAATTGGCTAAGTAACAAGATTCTGCCTAGACGAATGTAAGTTAATGAAGGGACAAGACTCCATCAACGAGTATGAGTCACAACAGAAACTTTAACTAAGTCACAACAATGCAAATTACTTATGCAAAAGAGGCAACTAAAGGAAGGGGACAATCACTAAGTATCATGCAAGGAAGGAATGAAAACAAGTAAGTATAAAAATTACTGATATAACAAAAGGCCCAAAAACAATGGGCAACCAACATTGTTTCAATACAATAAGTAAAAGCCCATAAACACTGGGCAAAAACATTGTTCTTAAATTAGAATAAAAACATTGTTCTAAAGTTAGAACTAAAAAGCCCAAAACACACCGAGCACCCAAAAAAAAAATATATATATACATATATATATATATCTATACATATACATATATATATATATATATATATACATAAAAGCAAGTAAACAGGTTCAGGCGTCTGTAGCTACGTCGTCATCGGCCAGAGGTGGAAGGGCGTCCCCAGGAGTATCACCCTCAGGAGTTGTGGACTAAGAAGCTTCGCCAGCTCCCATCTCCTTGTCCACCTCTTCAAGGTCTAGGTTCTCTAAGTCCACTCCAACGGGATGCTTGGCAAGATACCGCCTTAGAAGCTCGAAACTTTTGAAGTACTAGCTAAAGAGGACGATGTTGTATTCCTCTGTCATTTGGAAAGCTTCCACGGACTTCCCAGCAATCGTCTTGATTTTTTCCTTTGCAGCCAGAAGCCGCTCGTCCTTCTCCAAAGTTAGCTGCTTTTCCGCCCTCAAATCATCAAAGAGGCTTTTAACCTTTTCCTTGACGAAATTAGCCTCGTCCATAGCAACGATCAGATCCTTCTTCAGTTTGGAGTTCTTTGCCTCCAAAGCCTCCACTCGGGACATCGCGGATGCAACCTTCGTCTCCTGTGTAAGGAACTCTGAAGTGATGTGAAGGCTCTCCCCCAACACCTGAAAGAAAGAACCAAAAAAAAAAAAAAAAAAAGGAGAAAGAAGATGAATTTGCACAAGTACACTACCTGGACAAGTTTGTGAAGATGATGACCCACAACCTCATTGGGAGACATGCCCGAAAATGCCTTCATCTCCTCGGCAGTAAAGGTCTCTTGCACCCTTGCCAGCGCGACCCCAGTGTCGTCCCAAACACTGGACGAACGAGAGTCAGCTTTATCCTTCCCCTTGTCACCTCTACGCTACCTCTTCCGGACGGGAATGATCTCTTCAACTGAGGTAGCCAGGGAGGTTGTCCTAGTCGTTTCAGTGCCGGGGGTAGTTGGATTGACGGAGACCCCCTTCTCCACTACACGCACGACCTTGGCCCCAAGACTGGAAAGGGGCTCATTCTTCTTATCCCTCATTCGTGCGTACATCCCCTAGTTGAACTTCGTCGTCATCCCTACAAAAGGAAAATACTTGTTAAAAACACTTGTCAAAAAAAAAAAAAAAAAAAAAAAAAAAAAAAAAAAAAACAGTGACGAGCCAAATGAACCCTTACTCTTTTTCTCCTCGATTTCTATATTTCGCAGGACGAAAGCAGAGGGCTCTAGACCGAGGCAATAAAAAGCTAGAGTGCGCGGGTCAACCAGATCGTCAAAGTCTTCGATCGTCCTCGCGTACTCGATGGCCGCTTCAACACGCTGCCTGTATCTGCTTTTAAGCTTTGGCCATCTCTTAGTTGTGCACGAGATAACAAGCAAGAAAGTTAATAGTGGCAAAATGTGGGTAAAAAAAAAAATGAGTTAATAATATTGACGTAGGACTGGCAGAAAGACGACGCACCTAGACTCGGGGTTCCTCACCGACGGAGCAACCTAAGGACGTCTCCCCAAACTTCACCAGAAGGGGTCTCCCACTCATCTTCGGAGACAAAAAAGAATCGGGATTTCTAGTACCGGAATGACGAGGGCAAGTCCCTGACGATCCTAGCTTCCCTAACCCAAGGCACTAGCTTGTAGTACCCGTACTCCTTGGATTCTTTCAAACGATACAAGTAAACAAGCTCGTTCATCTTAATCATATTCCCGTCAGTAATGGCCAGCCATATCCCCATACAGCTAACCACTATCCTCCAAGAGTTCGGCATAAGTTGCCCAGGAGCAATTTTGAAGTGATTTAAAAGCTCCATGATAAAGGGGTGGACGGGGAATCTGAGCCCACTCAGGAAGGTAGCCTCGTAGAAGCACACCTCCTGAAGGGCAGAGAAAGCCCTAACCTCCCGAGGGACGGAGACTGCAGTGTCCTCCCCCACATTCACTAGGTCGTCGTTAGAAGACAACCTAGTCTCGAGCTCACTAGATCTTACCTTAGACATTGCCCTTCGCTCACTCACTAAACCCTCGAACCAATCAATTGACTGACGCAGCAAGGGAAACAAATCCGCCAATGCAACACTTAACCTATTACTCTCAAAAACAAAAATTTCAAGATGCAGGAAAACACCTAAAGATCCCCCCAAACACGCAAAAAGGAATGAAATTGAGGGGCAAGCTATCCTAACCTCAGAGCCACTAATCATGGAAACCTAAAAAACAGAAGAAGAGAAAGGATAATCCTAAAAGAAAAAAAGAAAAGGAAATCAAAAAGCCGGCACAACCTATCTACGCCGTAAAAAGAAAAGGAAAGAGGAAGAAAGAGACATACCTCAAAAAGCTCAACCGCGGAGTGCAAAAGTTCAAAGAAAATCGCAAAGTGGATTGGAGAAGAAGAAGCACAGAGCAAATGATTAAGAGATAGTTGGAAAAAGTGAAGGGGAAAGTGGAAAATAGGGTAAGTTTAAAAACCAAGGCACAAAAACTAAAAATCAACGGGAAACCCGAGGGTCACACAATTGGAGCATTAACTCCACTGGTTAGAATAGGCCACGTGGCCACGATGTATGTGGCGCCGCCACTATGCATTAAATGTGGAGAGAAACCCCAAGAGCCATGTCTGGCTAGAAAACCTTTCATCTTCTGAGGGTCGTCATGATACGCCACAACGACCTCAGAACCTGGGGGGCAGCTGATGGGACTGACGAACTCCCCTTGTCTGGACGACCATATCAAAAATACTCGTCCACCTTGGCACGACACGGACGAACACAAGCAAATAATTAATAAGAGCATTCAATGCCTCGAACAGTTACCAATCAGGTGGCAAACCGTTAGAGCCTCATCAAAACCCATATTCATGAGCCTTAAGGCGTTACAAAAAGGGCACTAAAGCTACAATTAAGGCCCCAACGGCTAGGAACCATGAAGCTGTATATATATACACTGATCAAAGACAAACCAGGTACATAGATTCACCCAAAAATACTCTTATATTCAAAACATTCTTATTATTCTCAAAAGGCTTACATATATATTGACTTTGGCATCGAAGATGTTATGGCAGGCATTACACTGGTGACCATTGTAAGAGAAACTTTGTCCCAGGGTTGCAAGAACAGAGACGAGGATCCAGCTCCATCTGGACAAACCTGACGATTTACTCATCATCAATAATAGTGACATAAACATTTAACATTTAATTCTTTCCCCAAATGTTTCTTTAATTTTGGTACCAATTGGCTAGTGAGATGTCTATATTCGGTCAGCCGAAAGAACAAATACCCAAAATTCTAGATAACATGTGTGTGGGCACGCGGGAATGAGAGAGAGAATAAAAACCAACCTTGGTGATTGAGACCTAAGATACTAATAGATTTGACTTATCATATAGAGATAGAGCAAGCTACATAAATATAACTCTTCTCGTTAGTAAGGGGGTTGGTTGGTTTAACCGTACCAATTCCACAAATTGCAATTGGTGGCTTATTCTGGTCTCTCAAGAGTCAAAAGTATTTTGTGGTTCATGCATGCAACAAAACTAGAGTCAGCTATCAACCCGATGAAAATGCAAAATTGGACAAAAGAATATTGGTGTGGGACACCAAAAGATTGTGACGTACAACTTTGCTAACACAATTGCACGTAGGTGATAAGTCATTTTCTCTCTCTTCCTTTTTTTTTTTTTTTTATAATTTATTTCCACGTTTTATTAATAAGCCAGCAGATAATAAGTGAACTAGTTAGGGTCGAGTCAGCATTTCATGTTTAAGCCAACCTAATTATTATTCGCACTAAGTTAAAAGGATTTTTAGATGTTTAGTAACGTACATATATGATTAGATTTTAAATTAACATAAAGTTGTGTTGTGAATGACATATGTTTTAGTTTCTACTAATTTATATAAAAAGCTTCTCGTTAATAATGTTTTTAATGATACCCATTCATGGGACATTCACTTTGATTGAGAAAAGAAAGCTTAAACTTTATGTTAATGCTGTGATATTTTCTGTGATGCCAAAGTTTGTTTGTTGTTTTTTAGGGAAATTCTATCGGCCAAGATCCCTTTTAGAAAAGGATCAGTCAAATAAAGTTGTCATCGTTGATGCCCTCATACCCTTCTTTCAACAAAGGCTGCTTTTTATGTCCTTTTGTTTCTAAAGCAACAGGCCTAACTAATCCTTGGAATCATTGCCAATCTTTTTTTCTTTTTCTTTTTTCTTCTTTTTTGATCGTTCCATCAATCTCTTTCTCTCTCTCTCTCTCGCTCTCTCTCTCCCGCTCTCTCTCTCACTCATACATTAATGCAATCAAACCTATAGCTAAATGACGTTTTGTTATGAACTTTTTTTTTTTTTTTGAGAAGGACGTTTTGTTATGAACTTAGTAATTGTTGGTAGCTCTCTGTCCAAGGATGGAACTTAGGTATGTTTGGTTGAAAGTGAAACAGAGGGGATGAAAAATAATGGAGAGAAAATTGGAGGGAAAAGAAAAAAGTTTTGATGTTGTTTAGGAAGGAGAGAAAGGATGAAAATTTTTTGGTGTAATCCAAGCATTTTCTTCTCTACCCACTAAAAACTCATCTCTCCAAATTGAAGAAAGAACAAGAGTGGAAACTCCAATTTCCAGGCAATGACTAAATTGCCCTCCCAATTTTAATTCTTCCTACGCATCACACCTACCCCCACGCAACATGTCCAGATTACTGAATTTGTGTTGCCCAGTTTTGCCTAGTCTTCTATTCATTAAAAAAAGAGAAAAAAGAACATGTCCAGACCAATGCAAAATGGTCTATGAACCAGATTTTGTTTTGTTGCCCAGTTTTTTTATTATAATAATAAAGAAAAATAATATAATTTTATATGTATGATGTATTAATTTTTTATTATTTAATGAGTACAAATAAATTATTATTTTTATATATTATATGTAACTAGCATGTAACCCATACAAACGCATGGATGTATTTAAAATTAAACACAATTTTTATTATAAAACTATAAATAATTAGACAAATTAAAAAAATAGCATGTAATACATGCATACGTATAGATACATTTAAAATTAAACAAAATTTTTGTCATAAAAATATAAATAATTAGTCAAATTATTATTTTTTAAGTTAAACGTAATTAGTCACATATTAAAAGTGTTACCTAAATTCAATATTACTTATGATTTTTTTTTTCTAATTTATAATTAGATAGAAAGTGTGATGATTTTTGTTGTGTGATGATTTTTATTGAGTATATGTGATTAGTTTTTTTTAATAGTTCATTTATATTAGATTCTTAGTATTTTGCACTCGTTAACTCACTTGGAACAAAGATTAAAAAACTTAAGTAGACGCATAGCATACACTTAAGTGGATAATTATGGTGTGGTCCCTACATAAATTTATACATATGGTTCAAAATTAGATTCTAATTTTAAATTCTAATTGAACTTTCTCTAAACTTTACCTATTAATATATATATATATATAAGAGCATAAAAGTAAATTTATATAAACTACATTTTCTATCATCTCACTTTTCTTCTCAACCAAACAAAAGAGTTTTATATCCCTCACACTTTTCCACCCCCCCAACCAAACACACAGGAGGAAAAACTAAATATTTTCTATTCTCTCACTTTTCCATGCTCCCACCAATTTTTTATCCTTCCACTTTACCACCCCTCCAACCAAATGGACCCTTAGAGATTCATTCAATGGTCAAGTAAAACAAAAAAAATTTAGGAGCCCAAATTCAATATCAATAAAAATTTTAAAATTCAAAAAATAACACACACGTATAAATATTTAAAATATGTCTTTAACATGATTATCATAATTTGAATTTTAAGCAAAGTTAAAGAGTATAATATGTAATTTAACCTATATTTTATTAAGAAAATTTCATCAAGTCAATTTTATATAATTTAACCCAAAAAAAAAATAGTTGTGGGAGGGTTTCATAGTCTCAGCCCCCAATTAGCAGGTATTATCCGCTTTAAGCTCGATTAGTTCGTGGCCTTCACTGTTTTGCTCAATCCCACATCGGGGAGAGACGCCTCCCACATGTGCCTTATAAGCTTGAGCCCAAGACACATGTGTACCACTACTACACACATGTGTCTTGGGCTCAGGCTTATAAGGCACATGTGGGAGGCGTCTCTCCCCGATGTGGGATTAAGCAAAACCGTGAAGGCCACGAACTAATCGAGCCTAAAGCGGACAATACCTGCTAATTGGGAGCTGAGACTATGAAACCCTCCCACATTAGTTATCTTGGGTATTTATCCTATAAATTAAATGAAATATATAAGTAGTGGTACACATATGTCTTGGGCTCAGGCTTATAAGGCACATGTGGGAGGCGTCTCTCCCCGATGTGGGATTGAGCAAAACTGTGAAGGCCACAAACTAATCGAGCCTAAAGTGGACAATACCTGCTAATTGGGGGCTGAGACTATGAAACCCTCCCACATTAGTTATCTTGGGTATTTATCCTATAAATTAAATGAAATATATATAACCATGCACACTCTAATTTTGCCTATGATTTTATATATCTGATGAAAAATAAAATTTTCTTTTATTTATTATGATAAAGTAAAATATTTCTCAAAGTTTTAGCCATTAAATTATAAAATGTTTTCCTTGATGGGAAAAAAAAATCTATGCATTACTATATCTCTATGTATGAAGAATTTTTTGTCATTGTTTGAGATTGAAAATTATACATAGGTTCAATAATAAATTAATACACAAATGATAAAAGACTGTCTATTTAGTGCTAACAACAAAATAAATTTAAAAGTGTATGACTGTGTTTTAACACATTTCAACTTAATCATCTATGAGAAATGTATCTCGATATTCTTTTAAGCCCAAAAAATCATTTATGATTTGTTTTGTACTAAATTTTGCAACAATTTTATTCAAAAGCTAAAGGTTACCATAGATTTTCTTTTATAAACAAAATTACTTTTTTATATTCTATCTAGCTCCTAATTAATTCCAAATCCAATTTATTTTAAAAAAATGGATAAGCTGATGACTATAATGATGAGAGAAAATATAATTTTAAAAAAACAATACAAAAACCAAACAATTTCTTACGAAAATAGTGTATCTAATTCAACTCTATCAAAATTACACAATATTATATGTTTTACTCATCCCAACTATATATAAGCAAATGATTTTTATAGAATAATTTGTTCTAATTATCTTAGCTAAATTAATACCCAAACATATCCACATAGTTAGCCTTGGCTTACTTTATTTATTAATTTTTATTCTTATAATTAAAATTAGTAAAATAATTAGAAATAATAAAGAAATAAGAAAGAAATGAATGTTCTTCCATTCTTAAAGTTTAAGCATTTTGTATTCAAGAAAAACAAAATAATTAATAAGATAATTCGAAAATTTTATTATTTTTGAAATGCAGGCGAATGGACAAATTGGGGACACTTATTAAGCTTGTTGATATCTTAAATATGGTAGCACCACTTGAGCTTAAGTATTTATTAATTAAAAATCGGAGGGATGGAGGCACCTCAAGATACTGCTAGTGTTTTCTCAAAAAAAAAGAAAAGAAAAAAGATACTGCTAGTGTATGGACGAGTTGGCAAAACTTATTAGCTAGGCTTGTTTCTAAAATATGGTAGCACCACTTCAGCTTAGGTATTTATTATCTAAAAGATTTACTTATTAGAAGGGGCATCATAGGTATGGGTTTTCTTTTTGGTCTCTTTAGCTGGTCTAACTTAATTTTTAAAGGTAGATTCCAGTTAGCTCAACTGGAAAGTCTCTGATGGTTGTATAAGAGATCTAAGGTTCAATCATTGCCTACACCAAAAATTGATTGGTGTCTTAGTCTAATGATAAAGAGTTATCATTAGGAGCGGACCCCATAAGTTGAAACTCTCTAAAAAAATAATAATAATAATAATTCTTAAAGGAAGCTAGGTAATGTAACTTTTTTTTTTCTTTTTTTTTTGAGAAACAAACACCCACACAAGAGAGAGGAAATAGGGTTTTAACTCAAAAGTATATCACAAACTTTTCTCAAAAGTCTTGGTAACTTTTAAGAAATAACGGAGCAAATTATATTGCACACAGCAAACTTTTTTAAGCAATACAAGACTTTTGAGAAAACTTTAAATTTGAAGTCTTAAATTTCATATTATGAGAAATTAAATAATAATAAAAAATTAAGGGCCATGGCCACTGTTGATATAAACGCAGTTCCGTCCTGTATCTCTTTATATGGGCTCCTAAATCATTGTCCTGTGACACATTTTCATGTTTATAGCATTTGGTTTTTACCCCCAGCTCATTTAACAGTATTTGTTTTAATTCTCCTCTAATTGCGCATGTTGATTATAATTTCACTATCTGTTCAGCAACTTTTTCCAAATACACTGGACTCACCAAAGTTACGACAAGATTCAAAAAGTTGGACCCATTTGTAAAACATCATATCAATAAAATAAAATAAAATAAATGTTAGAGCCAGTGCATTAAACATGTTAGCTCAACTTGACTTTAAACAGCTCTGTATTTTTTTCCAATAGCAATATCCTTGAGTCAAAAGAATTATCCTTGGAGTGTGAGAGTCTTGGATCTTACGAATCAAAAGATAATTGAAAAAATATTTTACCATATTTCCTTGACTATAAGAAAGAAAAGATTTCCATTTATTTGTCGTCAAGATTCCCAATGTTGTTCACCAATTTTATTGGTCGATAACAAGTAGTCTCCCAATTTCATAGCAGATTCTTGTAGACCATATCCTTCATCAGCCATACTTTTTAGAGTACTTTCCTAAAAGAAAAATTAAGTCTGTTGAGATAGCGACCTATAATACTTCGGGAAAGGACAGAAACTGCTTATCTCCAATGTCAAAAGGCACATACAGAGACTTTGAATTACGACTAGGGTTTATATTCACAAACCAATGAAAGCATCCTTGAACACAACACAAGCATTAAATTCCCAAATATCGATTAAATTGTGGATGCCATCAATATTTGCCACATATTTATACGAACGAAAAATTTTAAAGTTATTTTCAAATTCTATTACAACATATTTATAAATAGATCTGATAATAAATTCGATTGATACTACGTTAATACATAATAAATAAATGTTTAAATTATTTTTTTTTATTAGTAACACAACGGTTTGTAAAATTTTTTATAATAAAATTTACAATATCCTAATATCACTCTTAGATGAAGTGCATGTATCTCAAACCTCCATGCCGATGTCCGATTTTGACTACAAAATAACGAACAAATTGAACAACCTTGTATTGTTAGTCCTCGACCAAAGCCTAACCTACAGAAGACGCAATGATTTAAACCGCTGTACTATTTTTTTTGTTGCAGGAGTGTAATACTGTAATGCATGTACTCAGCCACGATTGGATTAAGCAAGCAAATTGGACTCAGGGACTAAATATAATATGCAAAGCAAGCCATCGCATGAATGTACTACTTTCAAACTTTCGGTGCTGAAATTGAAAACCGGATTGAATTTTATCAAGGCATGTATATTTGACGCTTCATTCAGCTTCAATCAAGTACGGCTTTCTAGGGCTGTATGTCCATATCAATTAGAATGAAGAATAAGGCTAGTGGAAGCCTCTTTGAAGTTTGAAGGGGCAGTTAAGCAAACTCAGGGTTTAAAGCCAGATTTAACAAAGGTGATTTTGATGGACAGCGTGGAGAGAATATCAATTTGAAAATCATGGACATTTACACACGTGTGCATGCACACAACTGTGAAATATACACTGCACCCTTGTATAAATATAATACCAGGGTGGACCCAGGCGGGGCCTAAGGGGGCTCGGGCCCCCCGGGTCCTTTTTTTTTTTTTTTTTTTTTTTTTTTTTTTTTTTGGTGTTATTATATATTTTACTTTTGAAGTTGGGCCCCTTCTAAAATTTTAAGCCCTCTTTTTCCTCAATAAACCTAACTAGCATCATTCAAGTGGCAACTATCCAATACAAAAATTTACTAAAAACAATAAAAACATTAACAACAGTGATTGTATTTTAGAAAAAAGTAACTATTTTACCACCGAAGAACCAAAAAATCATGTGCTATTGAAGAAGTTAAACCTAAATTTTTTGCAACTACAATAAATTGGTATAAATATCAGTTGACTGTAGCAAGTTGTTAAAAATAAAATTCAATATTTTATTAAGATTATATCTATTCCTTCAATAAATAAATAAATAAACTTAAATTCTCTCGCTTCTTTTATTATTTTAATGAATTGTTTATATAATTTTAAATGAAATGAAAAAAATAGAACATTTGATATTGGGTTTATTGTAAAGTGAGGTGATAAAATAGACAAAGTAATTTTTTGAGGTACTAAAAGCTAAAAATTTTAGCACCACCACTGTTAGTGCCCTAACTTCAACCAAAAAAAAAAAAAAAAAAAATCCAAGCCAGCCTAGTATTAAAGAAAGACATTATTATTATTATTATTATTATTATTATTATTATTATGTTTTTGTCTTTGTTGGTAAATAATTGCATTTTAATGTATTTAGAAACAATGATTTTGAGTATTTATAATTTTTTAATACTATATGAATGCCTATTTGGAGTTTTTTTTTTTTTTTTTTCTTTATACTCCGGCACTCGCTAGCTTAAAATCCTGAGTACATCCCTGTATAATACTTATAGAATATTTTATTAAAAAATATTCAAGTTAATTTATAAATACTAAAGGGGGCATTGTCATTTTAATTATCCACAAACTCTAAGAAATCATGAAAGTGTCATTTTGTCGATACTTTAGGTACGACCCTTTTACTAAAAGAGCTTTTAGGGTTTTTTGAAAATGTATACAAATTTCACATTGCTAATAATAAAAACTATTTTTTTTTTTAAACTAAAAATAGAATATCCTCCCATTAAAAAAGAGAGAGAGAATATACTAGTAATAAAATATTTTGAAAGAGCATGTAATTAACTATTCTAAATATACAAATAATAATATTTTGTCTCACTCTTTATGTTCCACTTTATATTTCACCAACTACAAGTATCATATGTCTGATTTTTTTTTTTTTTTTTTTCATTTTAAACTGTAGTTGTTTTATAAGGAAAGAAAAAAAAATTGTGACAAGTTATGATTGATGGAGTATAAAATGAAATAGTCAATTTTTTTTTTAAAATGAAATAGTCAAAATTAGATTAAAAAAAAAATGACGAGAAGGATAGCAAACGACGTCAAATGACTAGATGACATTATGGTATTGATTATACAGAAATAAATGATTTCATAACCGACGAGCTACAATGGTCAAAAGAGCAATCTTAGGCCAATTAATTGCCATGATTGTCCAGATGTACGTTACTCCTATAGCCAAAAGGACCATTAAAGGCCCTCAATGGCTATACAGAAAAAGGCTATAAATAAGCCATCTAACACCAAGAGAAAGGTACGCACATCCAAAAATACACAGAATTCTTTCCATATTCTCTAAAGAGATATTGGGAAGTTTTCTGACTGAGTCATCAGAGAACTATTGGCTAATGCCACTCTAGTGCATTTATTCTCATCTTTGTAGGGATCATTACCTCATCCAGTCATTAGACGAGGCCCACAACTGACGACCATTTTTGGTATCATCAATTTTCATTCGTATTTGTAATATGTATTAGTTTATTATGTAATGGCTCAACAGACTCAACTTAGTGTAAAACCCAATTAGGGCTAACCCAAGCTCGTAGTCTCTATATATTCCCCTTTTTAAGGTTCATTGTAAACAATAATTGAGCATATAGTAAATAGCCACTAATGCTTTAGCCTATGGAAGTAAGTTGTTAGGCTAAACCATGTACCCACTGTGGGTGCAAGCACTCACGACGAGTGGTTTCCTCGGGGGAAGTATGCCTCGGCCTGAAGTGGATTGGGTGGAGGGTGTAAATGGAGTCGCCACCTAGATTAGGACTAGGAACCATATATATAGCGCCCTATGTGAAAGACTGATATTACCAAAGCATGTGTCCAAAGTTTAGGTATGGGGATGGAAAGTGTTAAGCACCCAACCCCAACCGACCCGTAGGTTGACCTCCACTCACTGTGTTCCAAATCCTAATCCCATCAAATGGTCTTTTTATATGCTATTCTATACACACACGCACTAAGTCTTTCCTACCATGCATCTAACACACAACATGGCATCTCAATCATATAGCATTCATGGAATAAGATCCTATCATTCATCTAGCATTATAAACACCTAAGAGTGGAAAACATATCACAAGGCAGTAGCATCACAAGGCATTCAATCAAACATATTTAAGCATTCAAGCATAGCATCATAGTATTCTTCATGTTCATCAACCATATCATACTCATCATCCAAATCAGATGCATGTTCATGTAATTATGCATGACTTATCTAACTTACCTTATAACATCATAGCACATATACATCAATTCATGTTCATGTAATTATGCATGACTTACCTCATTTATCTTACAACATCACAGCACCTATACATCAATGCATGTTCATGTGCATGTTCATATTGTTTATCCAAAATATAAACCCTAATTATTAATTCAACAATCAAAGCATGTGAAACATGTTATTCGACTGACATTGAAGCCAAACATGTGAAAACTAGACTCAATATGACCTAAAAAAATTATTAAAATGAAGCAAAACAATAAAGCAGCAAAAACCCTAAATTTAGGTTCCTAGGCACAAGTATACGTGTGCATACACGAAGTATGCGTATGCATGCCTCGAATATGTGTACACATACATGAAGCATCTGCATGCATACATGCCTAGAAACACAGTTTCAGAATAGCAACAAAACAAAAATTTAAACACAACCTAGCATGCTTCTAATATGAAAACTATAAAACCTAAACTAAAACAGAGGTTCCAAAGATATAAAAAAAATATAATTTAAAAAAAAATATATATAATTTAAAAAAAAAAAAAAAAAAAACATATCATGCATAGAATCTCATATTATTCAAGAACAACACAAGAACAAACAAAGTATGTTCATATTCATATATCTAATCATGTTTATTCAGCTCTTAATTCAGAATAAAACACAGCACATCAAATCAAAATAAGCAAACCAAATCTTATTCTTAGAAAAGGATATTATTGAAGAAAATAATCAAGAAAATATAACACAAACCTCAATCGTATTCAAGAAATATAAAAGCCATGGATGAGAGACTCACCTTACCTGAAAATCAGAGATTTGATTCTTTAAAACCGGCCCCTTAGTGCCTACACAACAATTCTCAATAAGATTCAAAAGCAACTAGATTCAATAGTTCTTAATTATCACGGCTCAAAATAAAAAGGATTCTTGAAAATGTTTGATTCAATGATTGTAAAACATAGTTACTGCTTGAATGAACACTAGAGAGAGGTTTTAAAAAAAGTGCTTCTGGTTGTGTGTTCAGAAGCTTCAGAGAAAGAAATAGTTTTGGAAGAGTTTTTAGTGAAAAAGAGTCTCTCTCTAGCTAAGGTTTTAGTTGGAGGCATAAAATGATATTTATATGCTCATAAACTAGGGTTTTGGGGGTTATTTAGAGGGTTTTGGACATTCCTAAGGGTAGAGGGGCCTGGCCCCATCAAAAAGGGAAGCTTTGGGCCCTAAAAATTGATGTTTTGAGGTTTTAGAAATGTCGATGCACACACATGCAAGAAGTACGCATGCGCATACTTAAAACATGTGCACCTATACTCATCAGGAACCCTAATTTTGACTGCACTAATGCCCCAAGTTCAAATGGCCATAACTCACTCAATGTAAATCCAAATCATGCAAAATATATGTTCAAATTAAAGCTCAGGATGTCTACTTTCCAATGAAATAAACCTATTTTAAAAAACTTTGTGGTTCAAAAGTTATGATAAAAATCATGAGCATAGGTCATTTTTCAGCATCATTTTCAAAGTGATTTGAGCACTTTTGATTTATGATTACTTCCGGACTATCAAGATAACTTCAATTACCCTTTGTAGACATATAAAGCTCATCATTGAAACTGTGGACTAAAGTTTATTAACCAGGTACAAAATGAGATATTTACACTGTTGTATTCTCTCATTCTCTTTTCTTAATGGTTCCAATCTCTCAAATTCTCTACAATTTTTTGTATTTCATTTTAATTTCAACACAGTATGAAAGCCAAATCCGAACTTAGCTCAATGACAATTTTTTTTTTTTTAATATCTTCCATCAAACCTACATCAAATCTGTTCCTTCCAAAAAAAAAAAAAAAAAAAATCACAGATTGGCTCAAAGAACGTGCAAGGCATCCCACACCATTGCCATATTCCAAATCTATTACCATAAGTAATAGCGTGACCTAAGGGCGGCTCCACATTAAATCCAGGGTGGTCACATGACCACCCTGATCTTGAAAAAAAATAATTATTATATATAAAATTTAAAAATTGAATAATTATTTTACCCTTGAAAAATATTTGTAACCACCCAAAATTTTTTTAAGCCCAACTTAATCAAACCTTAGATAAAATTTGGCAACAAACTTAATTATAGATTAAGGTTATAATTCCACTCAATATTTTTTATTGGATGTAAATTTTGACAAATCCACCATTAAATTACATTTTTTTTTTATATCCTTCATGCTTGTAAAATTTCAAAAACACCAAAAATTAATACCTATGTCATTAATCAAATGTTTAAATTTCATGTTTTTGTATTTCAAGTTTTCTTATATCGTAGTATTCTTTAAAAAATATATATATATTATAGTTTTAAAAAAAAATTCATAAAGTAAAAGTATAGTCTCAAATTTTATATAATAATCTTTACGAGTGTTATATAAATACTTTTAATATATTAAAAGATTTTTGTGGACCTTGTATGTAATATTTTTCACTAAAATAATATAAATAAAATTTTATTCTTTGTTTCGCAAATAATGTCTATTGATTAGCAACTATTTGAAGAAAAAACAAAAATTGTTTTTCCTTAATTATGATTATGTTTTCGTTAAATTGTTACTTCTATCCGACATTTAAAATAATAATATTTACGAGTTTCCTTGCACAGGCATATTACTAGACTCAACTCAAAGTTCGAAGTCTTTCTAATTGTGCTCATGCCTTCATGCACCACCTAACCTAAGCTATCCCATGCGCTTCCGCCCATTAATTGCGATGCCACTTTGCCTCTGCCACATGACAAACTCTGAGCTAAGCCATTACAACAAATCTTCTCTTACTAGGTGTGAGTACAGATTGGGTTCAGACCTGACTTGCAACCCATGGCTCGAATTTCCTCTCACCTGAAGCTGTACTCTGGTCCGGGGGGATTTTGGGCGGGTAAATCAGGTTCGGGTTGGGTCTTCTTCTTAAACTAAAAAATATTTAATCAAAAATTAAGTCAAATGGTTCATTATGTTCTATTTCCTCCTTGAATATAATTTAAATAGCATGTTTCTTTCAAACATTCGTTTTGAAAATTTAAATCTTAAAAACCAAATCTGGAAAATTTAGGGTTTTAATGATCAGTTTGAAAAATGATATTTTTCCAAATCAATTTAGATAAAAGTCTTCATTTAATTTTCTTCTAACTTGGACCGATTTGCACTAAGTCACCTACACACACATTCAACTATACACGTAGTATGTGGGTTCCAGTTAGCTTAACTGGTAAAGTCTCTGATGGTTGTATAAAAGAACTGGGGTTCAATCCTCACCTACACCAAAAACTGATTGGTGTCTTGATTTGATGATAAAAGAGCTATCATCAAGAGCGGACGCCATAGGTTAAAACTCTCTAAAAAAAAAAAAAAAACTATACACGTGGAATTTGAATTTATTCTCCTCTTAATTTATTTCCTTTCAAAGCAAAGTTTAAATTTCAAATTCATAAACCACCGCGCACCCTTGGTGCAGTGGTCACTCTACAAGTATAAATGCTTATGGGATGTGGGGGGCAAGGGCTGAGGGAGTTTCACACATATATACACTTAGATTAGACTAAAGTAGAAATTTTATCTTGTATAAAAAAAATTTCAAATTCATAAGCTTTAGAGCATTCTTATCAAACATGTCAAAAAATATAGGATTTAGCTTCTCAAAACCCAATTTTATAACATATAACACACCACTTTACAATACCACCTATATCAAAACTTCTATTTTTTTTACCATTTCATTTAAATAATGTTTCTTTATTATTTTTCAATAATTTTTTATTTCTCCTCTCTCTCCTATCTCTCTCCTTTATTTCTCCTCAGTGGGCCCCACTAAATAAAAAAATAATATATGGTTTACAATTGGTAAACAGTGCAGTCTCAAATATGAGATTGCACTATTCATCAATTGCAAAAATTATACCATTTAAAACATTTGATGGAGCAAGCTTTTGGGTTAAAAATGCTATAAAAAAAAAAAAAAAAGATTTTAGCATTTGAAAGGTTTGATAAGAATGCTCTAAGTTAATGTCTTAAATTTATGCAATTTGACTAAATTAAATACATATATGGAGTAAAAAATGCACATAAAGAAAATGTAAACAACAACAACAACAACAAGAATAATAATAATAATAATAATAATAATAATAATAATAATAATAATAATAATAATAATAATAATAATAATGTAGAAGTCAAGCTATATATTATAGGAGGGGAAGAGAGGGGGGAAGGAGAGTTGTCTTTGAAAATAAAGTTGTGTACTAAATAGATGCATATCACTTTTCTATTTTTTAAAGCGGTAAAAGGAAGTTTGTAATTGTGTTGAGTAACAATCATAGTTGTTATTTAATTTATTTGTTATTAACAGTTGGGTTTGGCTTAATTCCAGTACTTTTAACTGTAATCTTCTTTTGTTTTAAGGAGAACTGTCACATCATCCACTAACTAAATAAAATGTGAAGATTAAAACCCACTACCACTTGTCATTGTATATTTAAAACAAAAATACATGGCTAGTTAAAAAAATACTGAAAATAAGCCAAACCCTTTCTTTTAACCTTTACATTAATTGAATGAATTGTCCTCTCTCTCTCTCTCTCTCTCTCTCTCTCTCTCTCTCTCTCTCTCTCTCATTTGGTAACTTTGGTTTGGTATTAGGGAAACAGTTGTAGAAGTCTTGGTTGTGTTGGGAATTAATTTTGGAAAGGGGGAAGGAGAGTTTTGAGAATCAAGGTTTAATGGACTAAGCATGACTTAAAAGGAAACCTTTTTTCTTTTTCTTTTTTCTTTTTTTTTTGAGAATTGACTTAAAAGGAAATTTAAATTTTAAAAAAGTTTACATTAGGAAAATTTCAAGAAATTGTTATGGCTGGCAAAATATTAATTAAAAGGAAATCTATATTAAGAATTTGTTTTTGAGATAAGAGAGAATAATATTTTTTTTAGAACACTATATTCGGTATATATTATATACTAATCATATGCCATATATCCATAAATGAGCTATATTACTTCTTAACTTGCTTTGGCCTTCACCCTCAAAAAAATAAAAAATAAAAAAATGCTTTTGCCATTTTTACTATTCTTTCATATATCCTTAAATACATTAATTTATTTCCATTGAAACAAATTCATTTTATTTTTTATGACCTATGCTATGATATACATCCCTGCTTTGTAAATTCTTTTGATGATGTGTTGAAATCGTCAGTGAGTTGTAGGCTCCAAATAGAATGCACCGGTGTGGTAACCATCCAAGAACCCTTTGAAGGTCAAGTTAGCGAATGAGAAATCTCTAAGAACTCTATAGTGAGAGAACTAGGGATTTTCAGCGTACCTGAGAAAAGTGGGGGTCTGCTGGAAGGGTTTGGCACTTAGGGTTTCCAAAATTTTAGGGTACCTTTCCATATGAGAGCGATATGGGTGAGTAATGGGCTTTATCTTACGTGTCACGCAAGATGTTTCCATGTATAGGTATTCGTGGGGATCAAGCCAAGCCATGCTGGACCTGTCGACCTCTCTACCGCGTCGGCCTCTTCACCCCGTCCAAGGGTCCCTCATCAGTTTACAGAAGTGCCCGTCGAGTTGTCATTGCGAGGTCGTCGTTCGTGTTGTCGTCGCCCTAGTTCTTTCGTTTGTTTCAGTGGAGCAGACGGACTCGTGGGCGTCGTTGGCTTCCTTGCATGACGTGTCCAAGGGTATTAAATCTCTGTCTAAAATAACCCTATCAACTGCCCTCTACTCCGTGGTACCATCGGTTTTGGATGATGGACCGCAGAGTACACGAGTATTTATGACCATTAATTAGGTGTTTTATTGGAGACAGTGTCATTAAATGGCGTAGGTAGCCCTAAGTTTAAATGCTAGGCGACACGTGGCACTTGCTGGTTGGCCTAATTTCTAATCAGAAGCGTTGCTTCGTATACCGCGCCCTTTCGCTTTATAAATAGTTCCTTGTTCTCTAGTCATTTTTTCTATTTCATTGTCTGCTACTTGAGAGCTTTGGAGATCAGAGTTGCCGCGTCACGCCGTCATTTTTGAGCAACCGTCACTTTGTACAACCATCACCCCGTACAACCGTCATATCGTAAGTTTCTTCTTCTTGTCCTTTATTTTTATTTATTTTCCCTTTTGTCACCGCTTGTTTAAAGACCAGTCAAATAGGTTCTTAGAATACCTCTGTTGCTTGTAGGTGAATAGATGTCAAGTGGTAGAGAAGCGACGAGTAAACAGTCATTGTTAGTCCATGAGGGTGAGGGCTATGACGAGGTCTATCCGTCAGGGCACGAGCTTGAGGAGGATTTAACCTGGTCCCCAGCAAGGGAACCGTCCACTCATTCTCTTATTGAGGGGGAAGAGGGCTATGAGGAGGATGAGGGAGAAGAAGGTGACAAGGGGGAGGAAGGAGATGACGAGGAGGGAGGAGGAAATGATGACGAAGAAGATGAGAGTGACAAGGGGAGCGAAAAGGATAATGACTGGTCGGTAGGCCAGGTAGACAGTAGCAGCACTAGGCCCTTCATTCTATCGAGTATATGGACAGTGAACGATTTTTATCCAACCATGTCTCGGAAGGTTTATAACACCCTCCGTGACTGTCATCAAATCCCGAACAACATTCCCCTCCATCTACCAGAGAAGTTTGAGAAGTGTTACTTAGGGAAGACGGCAAACATGGGCATGTATGATGCTTTATTCACTGTTGGGTTGAGCCTGCCATTAACGGAGCTGCACCGTCAACTTGCCAACTATCTCGGCTTGTCTATCAACCAGATTGCCCCAAAGGCCTGGAAAATTTTTATAGGTGCCGAGGTAATATAGGGTCAACTGAGCGGAGGGAACCATTTGCTTACGCTCGACAAGTTCTTTTATTGTTACAAACCCTAATAGATTTCCTCATCAAAGGGCATCTACCACTTCTTGGCTAGGAAGTCGTCACTTAAATTAGTATCTTACATGCCAGATTCCAACAGAAATTGGAAAAATAGGTTTTTTTTTTTTTTTTTTTAAGGAACGGAGTGGGTATGTAGGCCTGAGAAGTGGGACGGCATGCCTGACGGGTTTGATAATACATGGGGAATTGTCAAAGAGTCTAGTGAGTAGTCGGTGTCCTTTCCCTATTACCTCGTTCGTTTCATCATGTATCTCACAGTTTGCTTTTTTTTTTTTTTTTCAGCATAGGTCCGTCCTGAAATAACTGACAAGTAGGAGAACTTCCTCAAAAAGGTCTGGGAGATCCCCTTGGAACAAAAAAATTGGAAGGACTTGGTCACTCTTGACACCCTCCATGCATTCTGTGGAGGTCCCATGCTAACGCCCACAGCCCAACGACTGCACGCCTCCTCACGATGTTGTAAGTCCCACTGTCCATCTATAACTTTTTTATATCTGTCCATCCATTTTCTAATTCATCTTGTCACTTTTTCCAAAGATGGATATAGGCAGGTAAAGGGCGCTGATAAGGAAGTCAGCTGCGGCACGCAAGCAGCAGGGGGAGACTACGGGATCAACACCTGAGGTGGTCCCTAAGGTTGCCCTAAAGAGGAAGACCATTCGCCTAAGAAGGGGACGGGCCCATCCGTGGGGGATCAGCAGTAGAAATCCCCTTCACTCGTACGCCACGAGGTTGGTAAGGGTTTGGTGATAGGCAAGGGCCCTGTCATCTCGCCCCGTCCAGAGGCTTGTCACGCATAAAGACTATGCCGCCGAGATGGTCAATTCGATCATCAAGGAGACGAATCTAGACCCCTGTGGTGAGCATGATACTGAAGACTTAGGAGCTTCGGGCTTTTATGATCTGTCGAGGGTACGTACCTGTCATTTTTAGTTTGATAATTTTCGTGTATTCATCCTAACCTCCGTCATTCTTTTCTATTTTAGGTGTTAGTGCGGATGAGGGCCCTCTAGGACAGATCTATGGCCAACGAGGGGGTTATCTGTCGGTTTCGCAAGCGTCAGGAGATAGAGAAAGAGGAGCGAGCATAATATTCGGAGGCCGTCCGCACCCTTAACAAGGAGTTGACGGACAAAACAGCGGTGATTGCAGAGGAGACCCATCAGCGTGAAGAGGTAGAAAAGACGAAGACCAATCTAGCAACGGAGCTGGCTGCTTTTCGCGAGCAGATGGAGAAGGCCAAGGCAGACGCCGTGGCGGAGTTATGTATCTCTCAATCCTTCTTTGGTGTATGCAGCGTCTACTATGGTGTCGGGTTCGATGATTGTTTAAAGCAGGTGGGAGCTACTTACCCCGTCTCCTATGGACCTAATCGCTTCTTAAGTTCCCCCGTCTTGAATCTTTTCTTCTTATAAGTTATACTTTTTCTTTTATTCCATGAGCTTTCTTTGTAAGACAATAGCTTTTGCCCTTTTCGTCGAGTTTTATGTAAAAACTTTTATTTTTATGTTATGTAAGAATATTTCCCTTTCTAGGTGTTTGCCCACTACTTCTATCTGTTGCCTATACTTTCATTTTTATTTTTACTATACTTGTTTATATGCCCCCGTCATACTAGTGCCGTTGATATTTGGTTTTACCCGTCTACCTCGTAGGCAAGGCCTTGCATGACTTGACCTTGGGTACCCGTTGGTTTCCTCGGTCGTCCGTCCACCCCATAGGTTGGACTTTGTACAATTTTTGAGACCAGGTGCTCATCGGCTTCCTTGGTCGTCCGTCCATCCCATAGGTAGGACTTAGTAAAATTTCCAAGACTAGCTACCCATTGGTATCCTTGGTCGTTCGTTCGCCCTGTAGGTAGGACTTAGTAAAATTTCTAAGACCAGGTACACGTCGGTATCCTTGGTCATCCATCCTCCCTGTAGCTAGGATTTGGTAAGAATTTCTAAGACCAGGTACCCGTCGGTATCCTTGGTCGTCCGTCCATCCCGTAAGTAGAACCTAGTAAAATTTCCAAAACCAAGTACCTGTCGATATCCTTGGTCATCCGTCCGCCCTATAGGTAGGACTTAGTAAAATTTCCAAGACCAGGTACCTGTCGGTATCCTTGGTCGTCCATCCACCCCGTAGGTAGGACTTGGTAAGAATTTCTAAAACCAGGTACCTGTTGGTATCCTTGGTCGTCCGACTACCCCGTAGGTAGGACTTAGTGCAGTTTACATGGTCCACTGAAGGGTAGAGAGTAGAGCAATGTTTCTAATAATGCATCCAAGTCTTATTAATAATAATAGAAAGAGCTAAAGAGAAACTTAACATCCTTAGAGTCTTAACATCTTTCGATATTCAATTTTGATATAAAAACGGAAAAACAAAACGAAAGCGATAAAATAAGCTGCATCTGATTGCTACTGGTAGTACTTCCTCAAGTGCTCGGTGTTCCATGGGTGATGGAGCATTTGCCCGTCGATGGTTTCCAAGTAGTAAGTCCCCTTCCTATGGCAGTCAACGATCTTGTAAGGTTCCTCCCAATTGGGGATTGGGGCCTAGCTTACCCTGTGAAGGATTTCTGGTGGCTGTTGTCATCTTCCTTAGGACCAGGTCCCCGACTTGAAAATAACGAGTCATCTTTTGTTTTTCCGTTGCTCTGACTTCATCAAGAAGATCTAACTACAGGCACATCTTCTTCATTCCTTCCTCCATCATGGTAGGATACTAGATAGCTAGTCATTCCCACTTCCGCTGGGATGATGGCTTTGTGTCCGTATGTGAGGCGGAAATGTGTCTCCCCTGTAGGTGTGAGAGTTGTTGTCCTATACGCCTACAAGACACTGGGTAGTTCATCTGGCCATATACCCTTTGCCCCCTCAAGCCGAGTCTTGATCATCTTGAGCAAGGATCGGTTTGTGACTTCAACTTATCCAATGGCTTGGGGGTGAGCGGGGGAGGAGTAGTGGTTCTTGATCCCCAATTGTTGGCAGAAATCCCTGAATGCGTCATTGTCGAATTGCTTTCCATTGTCAAAGACAAAGACCTTGGGGATTCTGAAGCGGCAAATGATGCTTTTCTAGACGAAGCTACGGACATTTTTTCTTGTGATAGTGGCCAATGGTTCGGCCTCGACCCATTTGGAGAAGTAGTCAATCCCTACGACGAGGAACTTGAGCTGCAGTAAGGCAATGGGGAAGAGTCCTACTATGTCCAATCCCCATTGGGCGAACGGCCAAGGGGCGCTCATTGGCGTAAGTTCCTCCGTCGGCTATCGTATGACGTTGCTGAAGCATTGGCACTTGACACACACCTTTACGTAGGACTAGGCGTCCTTCTGCATAATAGGCCAGTAGTATCTAGCTCATATCAACTTGTGAACCAGTAAGCATGTCCCTGAGTGGTTCTCGTATACCCCTTCATACACTTCCCTCATGACATAGTCTGCTTTGCTGGGGGTCAGGTACCTCAGATATGGACAGGAGAAACCCCTTTTGTAAAGGACATCCCCAATCATTAGGAAACGTGACGACTGTACCTTCAGTCTACGGGAAGCGTTGCGGTCTTCTGGCAATGTCCCAGTCAGTCCCTAGGGGGATAGCCTGTACCTCTACTTTGTCAATGGTAGGGGAGTATTGGACAAAGGATAGCACCTGATTAGTGATGTATGTATACTCTGCAGACGCAGCTTTGGCCAAACGGTCCGCCTACTCGTTTTCTTCCTTTGGGACCTGCATGAACTTAGCCAAGAATTCCTCGTAAATCTTGCTTTTGACCATGCTCAAGTATTCTTTCATCCATTCCCCTTTTGCCTCGTAGTCACCATTGATGTGCCTGACAACAACCTGCAAATCGCAATGTATAACTGCTGACACGACTCCCGCTGCTTTAGCCAAGTCGAGGCTCGAGAGGACCACTTAATATTCTGCCTCATTATTGGTTATTGAGAACCGGAGGTGGATCGCGCACTCTACTGTATCTCCTTCTAGCGATCATAGCTGGACCCTAGCTCCTCTAACCCACTGATTAGATGAACCATCCGTCCATATCATCCATACCATCAGTTCCACTTCCTCGTCTTCTTTTGTTGTGAACTCGATAATGAAATCAGCTAAAGTTTGTGCTTTGATCGCAGCCCTGGGTCGATACTAGATTTCGAACTCGCTGAGTTCTATCACCCATAGAACTAGTCTCCCTGATACTTCTGGGTTGTTCATCGCCTTCCGTAGTGGCTTATTTTTTTGGACCACTATGGTGTGTGCTTGGAAGTACGGCCTGAGCTTCTGTGCAGTTGTGATTAGTGCGAAGGCTAGTTTCTCCATCGGGGGATACCTCCCTTCAGCTCCTCAGAGCTCAGCTGGTGTAGTAAACAGGTAATTGCACTCGGTCTTCCTCTCGTATAGGAGCGGAGCTAATGGCTGTTGGGGATACGACTAAGTAGAGGGAAAGCTCTTCACAAGGTTTGGACGGACTGAGCAATGGTGGGGATGCAAGGTGTCTCTTCAATTCTTCAAATGCCCCCTAGCACTCGTCGGTCCACTGGAGACGAACCTATTAAAGGCTGCAACCCTACCATTCAGGTTTTGCACCTCCTTGACGTTCTTTGACAAAGCCATCTCCATTATAGCTCGAACCTTGTCGGGATTAGCCTCCACCCCGTGCTGCGACACCATAAAGCCTAGGATCTTCCCCGACGCCATACTGAACACACACTTACTGGGGTTGAGCTTCATATCGTAGAGGCAAAGGGTATCGAATGTTTCTTGAAAGTTGTCTAAATGGCTAGCCTCTCTTGCGCTTTTTACGAGCATGTCGTCTACGTATACTTCTACGTTCCGCCCAATCTGTTGAGCGAACATCTTGTTCACAAGCCTTTGGAATGTCGCCCCAGCCTTCTTTAGTCCAAATGGCATGACTTTGTAACAGAAGAGTCCTTGGCTTGTGACAAATGAGGTCTTCTTTAGGTCAGCTTCATCCAATTTAATCTGATTGTACCTGGAGAAGGCGTCCATGAAACTTAGCAACTGGTGGCCAGCTGTAGAGTCCACGAGGAGGTCAATGCATAGGAGTGGATAGCTATCCTTCGGGCATGCTTTGTTTAGGTCGGTGAAGTCCACGCACATACTCCACTTGCCATTTGCTTTTTTTACCATGACCATGTTGGCCAACCAGTTAGGGTAGTAGACTTTGCTAATGAAATTTGCCTCCAGCAGTTTGCGTACTTCTTCGGATATGGCTATGTCCCTTTCTTGGGCGAAGACCCTCTTATTCTGCCAGATTAGGAGGAAGGACAAGTATACATTAAGCTTGTGTACCATGGTACTGGAGCTGATCCCCGGCATGTCCTTGTGACTCCAAGCGAAGACGTCTGGATTGTTCTTTAGGAAGAGGGCAAGCTCCTTGCAAACTGAAGGGTCGGCTTATATACCGATACAAGTGGTTCGGCTCGGGATGTTATCATCCAAGGAGACTTCCTCTAGGTCTTCTGTTGGCTCTATGGTCACCCTCCTCTCTTCGATGTTCAATGCCTGTAGGTGATCATCCATTTCCAGCATGGCAACATAACATTCGCAGGTAGCCATCTGGTCCCCTCGTGCCTCCCCTATCCCGTACTCCATTGGGAACTTTACTAGTAGGTCGTATGTGGACATAGCTTCCTTCCATGCGTTAAGCGTAGGTTGACCAATGATGGCATTGTAGACAGAGGAGCAATCAACCACCAGGAAACTAACTTCCCTAGTGAGTTGCTGAGGGTACGTCCCAATGGTTACCCACAAGGTGATGGTCCCTACGGGGAAGACCTTGGTGCCATTGAACCCTACTAACAGTGCGTCTGAGGGTAGGAGCTGTTCTCTGTCAATCCTAATTTGTTGGAATGCAGGGTAGTAGAGGATATTTGCCGAGCTCCTATTATCTACTAGAACTCTTCGAGTATTAAAATCTGCAATTGATAGGCTGATAAGAAAAGCGTCGTCATAGGGGTGGTGTACTCATCTAGCATCGTCTTCTTTGAAGCTGATGACGAGGCTGTCAACCTTGGTTGCCTTAGGAGGCCGTCCGGAGATTTAGACGCTCTGCACCATACGTAAATACGTCTTCCTTGCCTTTTTAGATGATCCTGCCATAGTGTTTCCTTCTACGATTACCCTTATTTCTCCGAGTAGTGCTCTGGGTCTTTCTTCGGCTCATCGGTTGGGTTCAGGGTCCCTTGGTGGGTTTTCTCCACCCCTGACGGACTGCTGTAACTTCCCCTACTTAAAAAGGGCTTCGATCTACTGCTTGAGGTCAGAGTATTCGGAAGTATTGTGCCCGTGGTTCCGATGGAAGCGACAGTATTTGTGTCGGGGTCTTTTGTTTGGATCACCCTTCAGCTTATTTGGCCAGGTCAATGTTGTGTCGTCTCTTATCTACATGAGTACTTGATCAAATGGGATATTTAAAGGAGTGAAGTTCGTCACTCGCCCCTGTTGAGGCCTAGACCTCTTGTCATCCTTTTGGTCACTCGTTCGGGCTGTCTTCCTGCCTTGGTCTAGATGAGGGTCATCTTGTCTTTGTTTTTTCCTCGGTCTGTCCCCTCGAGCTATCATCGCGTCTTCGGAATTCATGTATTTCGTGGCTTTGTACAGCATTTTGGCCATCGTCTTTAGGTCATTTTTGTAGAAGGAGAAAAGAAATTCCCCCAGCTGTAACCCACGGGTGAAGGCAGTGACGAGGACTTTGTTGTCGGCTTCGTCAATCAAGAGGGCCTCTTTGATAAAACGGGTTACGTATGACCTTAGGCTCTCATCTTCCCGCTGCGTAATACTTAGTATGGCCACTAAGGATCTTCTTTGTCATTGTCCCTCGATGAAGTGCATGACAAAGTGTCCACTCAATTCTTTGAAGGTGGAGATAGTGTTCGGGGTAAGTTTGTTGAACCACACCCTCGTCAGCCCCTTTAGTGTGGTAGGGAATGCTCTGTACATGATTTCGTCTAGAACTCCCTGCAGGTGCATGAGGGTCTTGCATGACTCTAGATGGTCGAACAGGTCCCTTGATCCGTCGTACGCCTCTACATACGGCATCCGAAACTTTGCTGGAGGGGGGAAAGAAGTCACCTGGGCAGTGAATGGGGAGTCTGTTCGGTGGACCAACTTGTCCAAATTTGTGGACTCTCCTCATGGCATTCATCATCATATCCATCTTCTCCTTCATCATCTGCATATCCTAGGCCATGCGCATCGCGCTTACTTCTATTTTGGAGGGGCGGTTGGTATCCTCCGGACAATCCCTTCTGCTGGGGATGTTGATTTCTTCCTGGTCTTCCCTCTCTTGTCTATCTCTCGTCGGTAGGTGACTACCATTTTGCTCATTGACATCCTCTCGTTGCATTAGTCTTGCTCGTTCCTTTGGTTTAGCTGTTGCTTTAGCTCCTGGTTGCGCTGGGAGAGTCATTCTACCGCTGCAGATAAGGTTTACACCTGTCTTTCCAAGGCGTTGGAAGGATTTCCTGTTTCTTGGTTAGTGGTAGCCATTGACTGGACTATGCAACTCTTTTATCTCAGAGGCGGTGATATGTTTAATCACAATCGCTTCCCACAGACGGCGCCAACTGATGATGTGCTGAAATCGTTAGTGAGTTGTAGGCTCCAAATCACTCCAATGGGTACCTGTGGAGTAAGAACAAATGGACCAAACAGAAGGCATCGATGTGGTACTGGCCAAGAACCCTCCAAATGTCAAGTTAGCAAATGAGAAATCTCTAAGAACTCTATAGTGAGAGAACTAGGGATTTTCTGCATACATCAGAAAAGTGGGGGTCTGGTGCTTATATAGTGGTGAGTGGTGAATTGAAATCCCTTCAAAGTAGGGATCTTTCCTTGCTGGGAGGGTTTGGCACTTTGGGTTTCCAAGATTTTAGGGTACCTTTCCATATGAGAGTGATATGGGTGAGTAATGGGCTTTATCTTACGTGTCACACAAGATGTTTCCATGTATAGGTATTCGTGGGGATCAAGCCAAGCCACGCTGGACCCGTCGACCTCTTCACCCCGTCCAAGGGTCCCTTGTCAGTTTACAGAAGCACTCGTTGGGTTGTCATTACGGGGTCGTTCGTGTTGCCGTCGCCCTGGGTCTTTCATTTGTTTCCGTGGAGTAGACGGGGTCGTGGGCACCATTGGCTTCCTAGCGTGACATGTCCAGGGGTATTAATTCTTTGTCTAAAATATCCTTATCATCTTTGAACATGAACAATAGTATCTATTAAACTAGGACTTATTGCATAGACATTTTGCATGAGAATTTATTCACCTTCCAGCCAAAGAAAACGAAAATTTCCATATATATAAAGAGAGAGAGAGAAAGAGAGAGAGAGAGATTCGGTTTTCTTAATAAAAAAAGAAGTCAATCAGTTGGGCCAATGCTACCATTCTCTAGCCCTTGCGGTTGTTGTACAACGTTCCTTTGATATCGCCATCCCAATTCGCAAGATTTTTTTCTCCATTTTGCCTAATCCATCATTCATAAAATCTTATCATTTTCAAGGTCAGTTTCAAGGGATCATCATGCAACAATATCTCTAATGCAAGGTTTCATCAAGCTTGTACCTTGAATTTGAAGGGAGTGTCGAAAATATTAACTTATATTAGTTTATTATGTAATGGCTCAGGAAGCCTAATTTAGTGTAAATCTCAATTTGGGCTAACCTTGTCTTGTAGACTTTATATATACCCTGCTTAGGATTCATTGTAAATAGCAATTGATCATATAGTAAAATGTAGTCGCTAGGGCTTTATCTCATGGACGTAGGTCGTCAAGCCAAATCATGTAACCCCCATGTTCTCTCTTTCTTTTTTCTTCATGCTTCCGCTCTCTCAATTCTCTATAATATTTTGTGTTTCATTTTACTTTTAACAATATTTCTAAAAATTTCCTGGAGAGTATCATTTCATGACAATTTTCAAAGAGTGTAATTTTGTAAAAGCTCAAATGAGGGTAGTGTAATTTACCCTAACCAAAAATTCTAGTGAGTAAAGAAAATGCAATGGCTCTCTCTCTCTCTCTCTCTCTCTCTCTCTCTCTCTCATAGAGTGGTATCAATGATTGACATAACCCGCGAACACAACACAAGTTTTTCCGACTTAGGGTTGGGCAAGTTCGGACCGTAAATAGGTCAACTTGAAAGCAACACGATAAGAAACATGTCAAAAACGAGCCGACCTGCATGACCCACAATTGACATATTTGACACGCCAATTTATTCGTGTCAACCAGAAATGACCCTTTAACACAAACTGCTTAACTCTTATAACAAATAAATATTGATTTTATTTTAGATTTGTCAAATACCTTTTATATCCAACCTATATAGATTTGTTAAACTATGTTATTTTGAATTTGGGTTGAAGTGTATGCACTTCTTTTCAGATGTAAAGAAATGATTTCTAGATGGATGGTACTACATTATGGACTTAATATTTATTAAGTATTTTGTTGTTATTTTGAACTTTTGGACGATGTTAGTTAAGTATTTGATTTTATTATTAACTTTTAAATTGTATGCTTAATAGGAATTTTGATGTTATGAGTTTGTATTATGTTAGTTTTTAGACCCCTTAACACACTATTTAACTTAATATTAAGCCAAGTTGATTAACAGGTTTGTTAATTAGATCTAGGTTAAACCAGTATGTGTAAAATAGATATAATGCAGAAAATAAAGAACACACAGATTTGATGACCCAGGAAAACCTAACCGGTAAAAAACCTAGAGAGGATTTAACCTAGCTATCCTCAAGGTAAAAACAGATCCACTATAAAAGAATTGAAGTTTGTACAATAAGACTTAGACCACTAACATCCTATTGAGGACAAAAACTTTTGAAAAATTTAAGGAAGAAAACGACAAAGGAGCTTGGATTGGATCGGTCGAGAAAGAGAAAGGAGAAAAAGGCAGAAAAACTTTATGAAAAAGTGATGAACACATGAGGGAAAAAACCTTTTTGTTCTTTTCTTTCGAAACTCGATCAGTCGAGCACTGATCGGGTACCAATCGAGCCAGACAAAAGGTAAGCTAAAAAAAAATCAAATTTTTCGATCGGTCAAAATTAGTATTCGATCAATCGAAAAAACAGTTTCGATTGATCGAGCACCAATCAAGGAGCAATCAAACCAGGCAGAACCAAGCTTAAAAACTCAAGAGATTTTCGATCGGTCGAGAAACACATTCGATTTATTGAAATTCTAGAAAAACAGAAATTTTGAAAAACAACATAAGTTTTATGTAGAAAACACTCAGATCAATTGATTTCATAAATGAAATGCATGAGTATGAATTTAAAAGTTTTTCAAAAACAATTTTTTTCAACCCAGAACTTTCAAAAACAAGATTATAACACATTTTGCCCCCAAATTTCAATCAATGAACATATTTTGCATCAAAATCATGAAACATATAATCTTGGATGGCCAAACCAAATTCACACACAATTTCATGTACTAAGTTTATCAAAAAATAACATGTGAAATGTGTGCAACTAGTAATAGCATGAGATACATATGAGGTGATATGTAGATAGTAATTAATCACAATTTCTACATTATTCATCACATAAGTTTGAAAGTGACTATCACCTAAAAAGTTACATCATATAACTTCCACATCTCTTAGAAAACAAGCTTGCAATCATGCATTTTTATTTTTTATTTTAGCCTTATAGTATACATGCATTTTTTTATTTCTTTGCCTTTTTTTTTTTTTTAAGGCTACACCTTATTTTCTTTTTGTGCATGTGCTACACTTTCTCAAGCACAAAATCTTAGGATATGCACTAAGGTGTTCGTGATTGGCTAGTAAATAGTGGTGAGATGATTATTTATGCCTTTCTCTTAGGATTTTCTAGTCCTTACGATCAAAAGTATGTGACCTCAAAATCAAGATCATGTGATCAAAAACTATAAACAACTCCCACACAACATGCACTACATGGCTAAAAGTAGCAAAGTGCAGGAAAAAAAAAAAAAAAAAAAAACTCATCTAAGCTAAACAAGGTACACAGGCATGTTATGTAAAGATAATATGGCCAACCTTAACTACACATCCATGATACGTAATACAAAACACATCCTTCCACATTCCTCTTTCCCTTTTTTTGGTCTTTTTTTATTTATTTTTGAAAAACAAACAAAAACAACCTAATATGAAATGCATGAATGTAATGCAATGCAAATTGTAAAAGCAAAAGAAAACAAAAACATCAAGGAAAAGAATGGTCACAAAGGATTTTGAGATGAAGCACAAGGACCATGTCAGAAAGACTCAATTAGCTTGAGCATTTTGCATCCAAAACTTCTTAGATGCAACTCTGGTTTTGGAGTTATTATTCATATTAGAATTATGAGCAACTCCAGCATTGGTATAAAGGTTTAAAGCCTTTACCAATTCTCCAATAAGTACCATAAGATCTTGTGCTTGAGGCACAAGTACTTTTTGCTTATTTGCTCGCTTTGTAGCTTGCAACTTGAAGCAGTTTAGGTGAGTATGCCCAGCCTTTCCACAAAGATGACAAACCCACAAAGGTCTATCTTGCTTCTTATCCTTAAGGAGGTTAGGATTCTTGAGATTAGACTCTTTCAGATCAACCCTAATCTTCCTAGGAGCAGGAGTAACTTCTATAGGTTTGACAATCTCTATCTTTGATGACTCAGTAGAAGGAACAAAATTTATGGAATGAGTTTCAGACACAAAGATGCTATCAACAAAACCTAAACCCGTTTTATCTAAGGGAGACTTTTGAACACTCAACATGTGATCAAGTTTAGAACTAGCGGACCTATTTATTTGTTCTCTAGCAACAGATAATTCTAGATCTAGATTCTTAATCTTATCAAGCAACATCATATTTTCAATCCTCACCTTATTAACCAGATCATTAGCATCAAGCAAATTCAACAACAAGTTTTTCTTTTCAAGTTCAAGAGTAGCAATCTTCTTTAGCTCTAAGTCTACACTCATTGCATCCTTTGTAGCAACCTTGCATAGCTTGTTATAAGCTTCTTGCAAGTCAGCACACTCAGAGAGTTCCCCATCAGAAGGGTTCTCTTCAACCAAAACACTTTCATCAACTACAGCAGTAGCTGTGAAAGCAAAGAAGTTTCCATCTTCATCACTACTAGACTCGTGATTAGAAACTTCACCATCACTAAGGGTTACAGCCATAGCTTTACCCTTTGATCTCAAGAAAGTAGGACATTCAGATTTCACATGACTATAACCTTGACAACCAAAACATTGTTGACCTAAAGAATTACTAGAAGATTGACCAACTTTTTCTATTGATTTTTCAGCATTATTGATTTTAGTTAGTTCATTTTTCTTAAAATTCTTAGGTTCAGCATTGTTTCTACCTCTTGCCCTTCTGTTGTTATTTCTAAGAAAGTTTCTAAAGTTCTTTGCAAGATATGCAATTTCTGTAGAAGAGAGTTCATTATCAAATCCATTGTCATCAACATTATCAACTAACTTAAGAGCCATTGATTTGGATTTGTTTGTTCTGGGTAGGTCTAGCTTATAGGATTGAAGAGATCCTACAAGCTCATCAGTAGGGATAGAGTCCACATCCTTGCTTTTAGTAATGACAGTCACTTTGGGTCTAAAGTCCTCAGTTTAGGATCTAAGTATCTTCTTAACAATCTTAGGTTGATCATAAATTTCATCCAAATTATATGCAGAATTAACAATATCATTAAGTTTAGCATAGAATTCATCAAAACTTTCATCATCAGACATCCTAATGCTTTCAAATCTAGTTGTTAATTGCTGCAACTTATTAATTTTAACAGCATTTATGCCTTCATGCACAGTTTGGAGAATTTTCCAAGCAGTATGAGCAACCTCAACATTTGAGATTCTCCTGAATTTCACCATAGAAACAGCATTAAAAATAGTGTTCATGGCTTTGCTATTAAAAGTGGCTGACTCTTTTTAGGACATCGACCACTCACTAACAAGAGTAATCAGTTTCTCCCATCCGCATTCAACAGAGTTCCACACTCTCTCATCTATAGATTTCAGGAAGGCTTTCATCCTCACCTTCCAATAGGCATAGTTATTCCCATCAAAGTGTGGAGGGATCACAAGAGAGTGACCGTGTTTCATGACAATAGGGGTCAAGGATCAACTCTTAGATCAAGAGATCTAAACACGAGCTAACCCGCTCTGATACCACTTGTTAGTTTTTAGACCCCTTAACACACTATGTTTAACCTAATATTAAGCCAAGTTGATTAATAGGTTTGTTAATTAGATTTAGGTTAAACCAATATGTGTAAAACAGATATAATACAGAAAATAAAGAACACACTGATCTTATGACCCAAGAAAACCTAACCGGTAAAAAACCTAGGGAGGATTTAATCTAGCTATCCTCAAAGTAAAAAACAGATCCACTATGAAAGAATTGAAGTTTGTACAATAATACTTAGACCATTAACATCCTATTGCTACCTCGTGTAGAAAACTTACTACCACGACCACGTGACAACCCCGAGTCCATGGACTACATATTAAATTTGTGGTTTATAAATTTATACAATATTAAATAGTTTTTTTTTTTTTAAATAAATAAATAAAAAGGGTTAAATGGATTGAATTTTTGTAAACCCAAAATGTTTAATAGTGAGTAGGTTGAAATGGGTCTCGTTACATTCGTATTAACCCAACATAACCTGTTTATTAAGCGTGTCAAGTGGGTTGTGTTGTGTCAACCCGCTGCATTAACAGGTCATGTTAGAGTTGAAAGGTCATGACATAATTATTAAAAGGGTCAAGTCTGGGTTGAGCCATTTAACCAAACACCCCTACCTTGACATGACACGAACACGACATGCTACTAGATTTGACACAACACTCAGAGCTATAGTTTAGAATATACTTCGTTTAGCTACTATCAAAACGATTTCTTCATAAAGCTTAGGATTTGGATCTTTATTTTTTATTTTTTTTCAATTTCCCCACTACTATATTCTTTATTATTGTATTTGCTTTTTATTGTTTCTCCCTAGCCGAATCTTTACTAAATAGAGAAAATTAAATCTCAAAATTCCAGTGTTATTACATATTTGCTTTTAAACTTTTATACATACAATGTGTTTATTACATATGTCTACATAATGAATTGAAAGGCTTTCATTTATTTTTTGTTGAACTTCTAAAATGTTGTCACAAAAATTTTTAAAATCGACATTTTTCAATGCCAGTGTTATAAATTTATAGTTTTTGGTTTTTAACTAGCTTTCAAAATAATTTTTTAATATAGAATTTTCAATTTAGTTTTAGACATATATATGCTAGCTCAAACTATTATATTTTTTTTTAATAAGTATTAAAATATGGAAACAGAGAATGTTCCCAAACCATCTCAATTTTCAGAGAAAAAACCTACAGAGGAAGAGATACATGGAAATAATCTCATCCTAATTACAGAAAGCAACCCAACAAGCTAAATTGGGAGGTAGAAAATTTACATAAAATTCATATGATGTTGCAAAAGTATTTTTTTAAAAATAACACTTCAAATACTAAAATAAATTCAGCTAACAAATTTATTCTAAGTGACAAAATTTAAAATAGTTCAAATTAACAAATTTTTAAAATTATTAAAAACTGTTAATAGCGTGAATTGGATTGGGTTACTTGAGTTCAAAATTTTGTCAATTCAAACCCAACTCAACCCAAGTTTAAAAATAAATTGAACACAATCCATCAGCCCAAGAAAACTCAAGAAATTATAAGGGTTAGATTCAATGGGCTAATAGGTTGAATACACACCCTTATTTTTGTTGGTTGAAAATTGAACTAAAATTTATTGACACAAAAAAAAAAAAAAGTAGTTATAAATATTCTTTAAAAAATTTAACTCATTTTCCATGCATATTTCACCCGAAAGAGTTTGAAAAGAGTGGAACCCAGCCTTAGCTCAAAATTCCTGAGAGGATTTCGTTTCATCCAACTTTCAGGATTTTTAGAGTTTGTTTGAGAAGTGATGAAAACTTACAGTTTATTTGATTTTGTAACTTTTTTTTTGTAATATTTATGGGTCTCATTGTACTTTTTGGTACTATTTATGGATCTCATTATACTATTCAGCTAGCTTTAATTTTTTTTTTTTTTTTTTTTTACACTTTCAGCAAAATGTTTTCAATTTCAGCTAAATAAACTATTCCCAAACGGAAGATCGAGCAGATCAAGCAGCAAAAAGTTTTCAGTTTCAATTTCAACAAAAAATTTTCAATTTCAACAAAAAAATTATCAATGAAGAGATCAAGTAGCAATGAAAGTTATTGTAAGGTTGAATTTAATCAACCATTCTGTTGGCTTTATTCCGTGCCAAATTTGCTTGTATTTTAACAATTAGTAACTCTGTATTTAGGTGGGAATCATGTAAGGGTAGTGTGTGAGAGAGTGTGAAGAAATGCTCAAGATTGTGCAAAGAAGCAGAGTCTCACGACGGGATCTTGCGGGTTGCTCGCGGCTTGCAAGCCGCCAGAAGTTGCACACATGCCAAGCATGCCAGAAGTTGAAGCGTCATGCCAGCTGGAGCACTACAGGAAAAAAAGTACAGACTGGCCATTCAGTTACCTCGCGGTTTGAACTCGCGGCTCAATCAAGTCGCGAGGCCAAGCCGCCAACCAGCTCTGTTTTGGAAAAACTGACTCTTCACATTCTTTTCTCACACTAGTATAAATACCCCTTATACCCACGAAATGTAGAGAGCTTCCAGAGAGAATTTTAAGAGAGAAACCCTAGAGAAAAACAAGATTGACTCATCCACAATCTTTTCATAGAGACTCTTCAAATTCCTCTACTCTCACCCTCTCCATTGTTACATCCTTGAGAGGTTCTTTACCAAAACATTTTCTCACCATACCCATATCTGTAAGAAGGCTTTTTGGTGCTTTGGAAAGCAGTTAGGAAGGGATCAATTCACATTGGTTGATGCTATGGTTAGTAGCGGAATCTGATAAGCTAAAGAAGAAATAGGTTCGGCGTAACCTCGTTGGAGCAAGAAGTTTGGAGGGCTTAGGTACACTGGGTAGATTAGGCTTGGAGGGTCTTCTATTGTTCATGTATCCCAACTACATTCTTTAGTGGATTATTTACCACTTGGAGGGAGGCGAAGAGGTTTTACGCCGAGGGCTTCAATTTCCTCTTCGATAACACATCGCTCTGTTGTCCTTGTGTTTGCATCTCTCTTCCCTTAATCTTTGTCATTTAATTTCTGCTGTGGATGTGATTTTATTTGGTCTAGATTGTTTATCAATTCTGTTATATGCTTATGTTCATATTCCACACATCAATTGTTTGATAATAAGCTTGAATTGGTAATTTGTTAATTGGGGGTCTAAACGTTCATAGTGTTTTACACGCTATTTGAACATTCATTTGGTATCAGAGCGGGTGCACTCTTTGTGGTTTAAACACCTTAGTGCGATCCTTGACCCCGTATTGAGATGGACCGATCTCAACCTCTTAATGCTCCACCATATTTTGATGGTAGTAATTATGCCTTTTGGAAGGTACGGGTGAGAGCATTTTTGTGTTCAATAGATGAATCTGTTTGGAATGTTGTTGATATTTGATGGACTAGGCCGGAGGCAGCCAAATCCATGTGGGATAAGGTAGCCCTCGTGGCGTCAAATGCTAATAGCAAAGCACTTAACGCTATCTTTTGTGGTGTATCTCCAGATGAGTTCCACAGGATATCTCACATTACCGTTGCCAAGGAGGCATGGCAGATATTGGAGACCACGTATGAGGGAACGAAGAAAGTGAAGGATACCAAGTTGCAAATGCTAACCACTCGATTCGAGGAGCTGAAAATGAGTGAGGACGAGTCTTTTCACTCTTTCTATATCAAGCTGAATGAAGTGGTCATCGGCAAGTTCAACTTGGGGGAGAAAACGGAGGACTCAAAAGTTGTGAGGAAAATCCTTCGTTCATTGCCGGAGAGCTTCCGTGCAAAGGTGACTGCAATTGAGGAGAGTAAGGACCTAGATGATATCAAAGTCCAAGAGCTGATTGGGTCTCTTCAAACGTATGAACTTTCATTGCCGAACCAAAGGAAGAACAAATCCCTTGCTCTTAAGACCATAATTGAAAGGGTAGAAGCACACAACTCATCAGATGAGGATGTAGTCGAAAAGGATGTTGCTTACCTTGCAAAGAATTTCTGCAAATTTCTGAAGTTCAAGAACAGTGGGAAATTTGGTGATAAATGGAAATTCACAAGTTCCGGAAAGGAGAAGAAGGACTTCAAAAAGAAAGACGGGAATGAGCCCCAATCTAACCAAGGAGTCACTTGTTTTGAATATAATGGGCATGGCCATTTCAAAAAGGAATGTCCTAACTATTTGAGATCGAAGGGCAAGGCGTATGCCACCACTCTCAGTGACTCGGATTCCTCCACCTCTGATTTGGAGGAAAGTTGTGATGAAGAAGGGAATTTCTCAGAATTCATGACTATTGCTCATGTTGAGTCTTCAGAGGACTTGGATTTGCTTGTACAAGAACTTGGGGAGCATAGTAATGAGGAATCAATGGGAATTGTGGAAGAATCGGATGCTGAAGAAGATGAAGATACAGCCCGTCTTCATGAGAATTACAATTCCCTCCTTCAAAAGACCGGTGAATATGTGAAAGTGGCTAAAGCAGCCATTAAGAAAATGAAGAGAGCAGAGCAAGACTACAAGAGTCTTTTAGTCCAATACAAGGAGACTAAGTGTGAAGTCGAGACGCTGAATGGAGAATTGACCGAAGCCTACTCAAAGATAAAAAAATTTGAGCTTGAAGTAATTCAAGCTAATGCTAAAGTAAGGCATGTCTCCTCTAAGAAACTTGATGAAGTGCTTGCTCATCAAAAATCTTTCTCCGACAAAATCGGATTGGGATACACCGGAGAGAGCAGTTCGAGTGTCAAAGTGTCCAAGGATATGAAGTTTGTGAAAGCTAAGGAACCAATGGTGAAAATCTCTTTGTTGAAAAAGTGAAGGCGGAGAAGAAGCAGAATGTGACTGACCAACGGTTCTTGTCTAGGCCACCTAACCAATCAGTGGTCAAACCTAAGGCTCAAGGGAACTCTCTCCCAAAGTCACAAAGAGGTCCGAGAATTCAACTTTTCTGCTATCACTGTAGAATTCAAAGACACACCAGACCGAATTGTCGTAAGCTTTAGGCATTAAAGAATGGCACCTATCAAAGGCCAAGGGGACAAAGAAAGGATAAAGGGAACCCCAAGCAAATAAAAGGGGGAGAAGCTGTGTCTAACATTGGAGATGTAATGAAGATGATTGATGCATTCACCACTTGCTTGACAAGGTTCAACAAAAGGTTTGAAAGTCAAAACAATAATACCCAATCCTCTAGGGATATCACCCCAAACGCACGTGCCATGTGGGTGAAGAAAGGTACTCATGCATAAGCATTACAACATGTCCATGCATTAATACTTCCTATGCTTTGTGACTTTGATTGGTCGAGTGCTTTCTGTTATCGTTCTAGCATGTGTTGAAAATTGTGCCTGTTTGATTTTTACTTTGAATGTTTTTACATTGTTTTTTATCAATCTTTTTTAGTTTTTGTGTCAAAAATCCAAAAACGCATAAAAAGTAGAAAATCAAAAAGTTTGATCGACATTATTGAGTTTTGTCTCAAAACATGTTTTGCCTGGTACCTTTATACTAATGGCCTTGTGCATTTACGAGCGTAGCTTGTTCCTTGTGCACTTATATCATTGTGGAAGAAATCTTGACATCTATGTGATTGTTGTAAATAGATCTTCAAACTTGTCATGACTGATTAGCGAATGGTTTTGTTGATCTTGAGACATGCATAGACTTGTGCCTATATATCTTCCCACTCATTTATTTTATTGTCTTTGCTTAAAAGAGCTCACCAAATGTAAATCTCAAAATGAAAAGAGGTATTGAGCTGCAAAAGCCTATCGCACATACTAGTATTTGACTAGAAAAAAGGGAAAGCGACGTTTATGAAAATTATATGATGCCCAAAGAGCCAAAGGCTAACTCATCAAATTGAAATATCAAAAATTTCAAGCATCGATCTCACAATGAGATGTATTGATTCAAAAAGATCAAATGATATGATGTATATGGAGCCAAATGAAAAGCTTTAAAGTTATGATTATTAAGTTTTGTGGGAGGTCATATATGCATTCTTCTATAATTGAGATGGGTCACATTATCTAGTGCTAATTGTGTATGTCTTGGTTGAATTGATCATTGAAGTTTCACATTAGACTAAGGACTATCTCATTGTTGATATCCACACACATCACACAAGTTTATGTTCAATGAATGCCATATTCATTTGTGAGATTGTACTTGATTAAATGTGTTTTCACATGCTCAATCTTTATTGATCAAACTCAAAAATATTTTTGAGTGTTTCAGTTGTTTTTGGAATGTATTTTGTTTTTGCAAAAATTGTCAAAATTTCAAAAACAGTGTTGCCTTGTTCTGGCGACTCAGTCACGGGTTGGTCTAGTCGCATGCCCCAGTCGCGAGCCTACACAGAGATTTTTCGCGACTTACTGGCGGGTCAATGTCCCAGTCGCAAAAAGTACTTATAATATTTTTCAAAATTTGGGTTTTTATGTTTCTCGCGGTTCAGATTGGCGACTTGTTCACAGGTTGAGGTTCCAGTCATGAGGGGTACACAGAGATTTTCACAACTTCCTCGCGGGTAGAACTTCTAGTCGCAAAAAACACTTAGAAAAATTTTCAAAATTTTTGTTTTAAGTGTTCTGGCGACTTGCACGCAACTTCACCCAGTCGCGAAAATCGCATGTTTTGCACACTGAGGGTTATTTTCATGTTTACTTTATGCTTTGTAGCATTTTGGCTTGTCCTTGTTTGAGTTTCTTTTTCTTTTTCCTCTTGCACCCCCATGCATCTTTATCCTTGTTCATTCTTTCATCTCTCCTTGACCCTTTGTCTATTCGTGTCAAAATAGGGGAGAGTGTGGTTTTGGCCTATGATCAAGTCGACAAAGTTTTCATTATACTTGTCTTTTTATTACTTGCTTTACCTTGAGGGTCTAATGTGTTTGTGCAAGTGTTTCAGGACACAACTCCTATGATGATGATAGGGGGAGTACAATGAGAGGAGGAGAAAGAGCTTGATCAAAGAGGGAGACTTGAGCAAGCAGAGTACAATCAAAGGGGGAGATTTGAGCAATCAGGCCTATGTTTAATATTTTGCTTCATATTATCATATTTCAGTTTATACATTTATGTTTATTTACCGTACATGTATTTGTACCTTTGCTTTGTAGCTTTGTACTTGTTGTTAAATGTTATGCATTTTCTTTAAGTACTTTCACTCTTGTGCCCTTTGTTGGATTTTATATCCTTAATGCAATTACCTTGAGTTGTTGTGTTGGTTGAGTGTTGGACATGCAAATGATACTTTGCATTAAGTTTATTAGCTTGCATGTCCGGATGTTTGTTCCTTGTGTGAATGAGCATTGTGGTCACTATTTATAGTGATTGTTCCTTTTTGGTCAAGCCATGATTTATTGCTTATATTCCATTTTGCTTGATCACATTGTGCTTGCTCCATATGCATTGCAAGTTTTCTGCATACAATGATCATATTGTGTTATTGTGTTTCAGGAGTTACTTGTTCTTATAGTTCAAGAGCTACACAGATTCTAGAGTTAGGTGTGAGTGAGTTATGTTCAACTGTTCCCAACTCACATGTTAAGTCTAGAGTTTGTTTAGGAGTTTTTTCACGGAATAGCCAAAGGGGGAGATTGTAAGGTTGAATTTAATCAACCATTCTGTTAGCTTTATTCCGTGCCAAATTTACTTGTATTTTAGCAATTAGTAACCCTGTATTTATGTGGGAACCATGTAAGAGTTATGTGTGAAAGAGTGTGAAGAAATGCTCAAGATTGTGCAAAGAAGCAGAGTCTCGCGACTGGATCTTGCGGGTTGATCGCGGCTTGCAAGCCGCCAGAAGTTGCACACATGCCAAGCATGCCAGAAGTTGAAGCATCATGCCAGCTGGAGCACTACAAGACAAAAAGTACAGACTGGCCGTTCAGTTACCTCGCGGCTTGAACTCGCGGCTTAGTCAAGTCGCGAGTCCAAGCCGCCAGCTAGCTCTGTTTTGGAAAAACTGACTTTTCGCATTCCTTTCTCACACTAGTATAAAAACCTCTTATACCCACGAAATGTAGAGAACTTCCAGAGAGAATTTTGAGAGAGAAACCCTATAGAAAAACAAGATTTACTCATCTACAATCTTTTCATATAGACTCTTCAAATTCCTCTACTCTCACCCTCTCCATTGTTACATCCTTGAGAAGTTCTTTACCAAAACCTTTTCTCACCATACCCATATCTGTGAGAAAGCTTTTTGGTGCTTTGGGAAGCAGTTAGGAAAGGACCAATTCACATTGGTTAATGCTATGGTTAGTAGCGGAATCCGGTAAGTTAAAGAAAAAATAGGTTCGGCGTAACCTCGTTGGAGCAAGAAGCTTAGAGGGCTTAGGTACATTGGGTAGATTAGGCTTGGAGGGTCTTCTTCTGTTCATGTATCCCAACTACATTCTTTAGTGGATTATTTACCGCTTGGACGGCGGCGGAGAGGTTTTACGCCGAGGGTTTCGGTTTCCTCTTCAATAACACATCGCTGTGTTATCCTTGTGTTTACATCTCTCTTCCCTTAATCTTTGCCATTTAATTTCTGTTGTGAATATGATTTTATTTGGTCTAGATTGTTTATCAATTCTGTTATATGCTTATGTTCATATTCCGCACATCAATTGTTTGATAATAAGCTTGAATTGGTAATTTGTTAATTGGAGGTCTAAACGTTCATAGTATTTTATACGCTATTTGAACATTCAGTTATCATCGTCATCATGTAAAAAATAAATTAAGAAAAACAAAACAAAACAAAACAAAAGAGCAAAACAGTTTTCAACAACAGACAAAAGTCAAACAGTGCATAAAAGAAAAGAAACCAAAAAAGAAAACAAAAGAAACTACAAAAAGCAAAAGCACAAAACACAATAAATGACAAATTTTAAAAAAAGCAACTTGCGTTACATTGTCTTAACAAAGCTTCAATGGGTTTGTTGAAACCGAAACTGAAACCGTCGTCTGTCATAGCGACTTTCTTTCTCACACACGAGTGTAGCCATTGCACGTAACGTACGAACGTAGTACTTACGTTACATTGTTTTGCATTTGCTTCCTCTCTTTCTTTTGGTAATTTTTTTTGTCCTTCATAATTTTTATTGGTTTTGGTATGTGCTTTCTCAAATTTGGGGCAATGAAAACCATATCTTTCTTTCAGTCACTTTTTTCTTTACATGATCTTTCTATTTCAACAAAATTTAGGACCACACCACACCCATTAAAATTGACAAACCCTAAATAGTAAGTACATATGAGAATGATAGACAGTTAATCATAATCTACTGTTATGGTTTTCTTATTACTCCTCTTTCTCTTTGTGATGATCCAACCTTTTCTTTTCTTTTCTTAATTTTCAAATTCAAATTTTTTTATTATAAGTGGATATAATATAATGATGAGTTGGCATTTATAATATAAAGAGTTAAAGACACTTGGCCATCAAAAGGGTAACCTTTAATTTCATTTTCATATTTCAATGGGCGTACCTATAAGAAAAGATCAATTGATGACACCAACAAAAATAATAACAATAATTGTAAATTGATTCTTTGAATTATTTGAATTTGGGGTCATTTTAATTTTGTTCAATTATGTTTAAAATTTGGATTTTCCACCTGAATGTAATATATTTTGATTTGAACGGTTCATTCTATACTCGTTAAAGATGTGATCGTTGAATTCTACCAAAGATCATGATGTAATTTTTCTATTCAAAACTATGACGTATTGAGTTTTAGTAGCAAAATGAATAAATAAAGTATGCATGAAGAAGCAAGCAGGTGATGATGATGATAATGATACATTCGTGATCAGAGGGAATTAGGGAAACACAAATGTTTTTGTTGTCTCCCAAAACAGCTGCAAATAATCTCTTTTAACACTCAAATTAGCGTGGGTTCCAGTTAACTTAACTGGTAAAGTCTCTGATGGTTGAATAAGAGATTTAGAGTTCAATCTCCGCTTATACCAAAAACTGACTAGTGTCTTGGTCTGATAATAAAGAGCTATTATCGGGAGCAGACGCCACATGTTGAAACTCTCTCAAATAAAATAAATAAATAAATAATAATAAAAACACTCAAACAAGCAACCCATCAATACCATAATTGGACCATTTCCTAAGATACGTTACCTCCCTAGCTCCCGAGCTAAGGGTTGTGGTTGTGTTGCTCGTATTTGGCAAGATAACTACAGTAACAAATGAAAAACAATAAATATAAACGAATAGAATAATAATTATTATTATTATAATAATATATATACATATTTTCCCTTCTCTCTTTTTAATTATATATATATGCTATTTCTTATATACATCAACATTGTTATTAAGTTAGTCTTTACATCATTCAAGATAATTCTTTTCTCATCCAATCAATATGTAAACCAATTTTTTCATTAAATAATTTAGAGACTACACGCATGGGCGGCTCTAGGTATAGTCCAGGAGTTCAAATGAACCCCTGAGCTGGTGGGCCCAAAAAAAATTTATATATAATTTTTTAATTTTTTTTATTTGATCCTCCTAAAATAAATTTTGAACCCCCTAGACCTAATTTTTTTTAAGCCTAGCTGAAATAAACTTGAATATGATCATCTTGACAATATCTTGGTCTTTTTCAACCAAAAAAAAAAAAAAGAAAACCCCCAATAACAAACCAATTCAATCTAAAATATGGGGGGGAAAATAGTAAGCCTAACAACAAAAGTATAAATTTTTTCATCTTAAATCTTAAAAAAAAAAAAAAAAAAAAATCATTTAGATCTTAACAAATTTGAAATAAACTAATACATAAAAGTTTATTGTATTTAGATCTAGCTTGGAGCTCACTTAAGTTGCAAATTGTTACTAGCTGTTACTAATGGGAAAAAAAGTAACTTCAGTAGTGAGTTTAAATTAAAACTAATAACAACTTATAACCTAAAATTTGTTGGAAAAGTGTTGTGAAAATATTGTAAATGTAGCACTTCTCATTCTTTATTCTCCTACTAGTACGTACTATGAAATTTTTTTAATAAAGAAATCACGTAGACCGCAAGACTCACTTTTTACCCAAAATGCATCTTCTTACTGAACCCCTAAAAATATATCCTGGAGCTGCCACTGAGTCTACACGTTTAAATTATTCTACCATATTTAAATTTGCAACGTATAAAAAACTAAACAAGTTTAAAATAATTTAAACAATAAATGTTACTTTACTTGCCTAAACTTATACAAGTCAATACAAGAAGAGATTAAATTTTGTAAGGATGTGGTGTAAAACCTAAGTTTTATACCCTCTAATCCCAACATGTCACATCATCACATTACATATTAATGAATAGGTATAACCACACCCAATCAATTCTAATACCCATTTGAAAATTCAACTTAACTATAATTTTATTAAGATGTTATTATGTGTGGTGAAATATATTAAGTTTTAAGTAAAAATCTAATGTGATACTTTCTTATTAGATGGTGTAAAAATGAAATAACGATCTCCATCTCCTAAGGTGAGGCAAAGACTGGACGTGGAATAAATGGAGTCAAAGGACTTCGAGCATGATTAGACAACCTAACTTCAATTGTGGCATTGGGAGAACTAAAATAATGATCAAGTAAGCCCTAGGATAGATTCCACTATGTCCCAAAGAACTCAAATCTATAACCATCAAGTGAAGTACGGAATCTTACTCACTCCAAAGATCAGCCGACAGCGCTTTTAAACCTTTGATGCTCCTCACCGTGTTGCCTCTCAAAAATTTAGAGCTTTTAAGCCCATATCCTCTCAAATTCCACAATAGCAATCTCTCTTACATGGTGTAGACACCTCATTTTGTATCTATTAATAACCTTTAGTCTCTAGCCCCAATGATGAGCTTGACATATGTCAACCAAGGGTAATTAAAGAGTTCACAATAGTTTGGAAGTAATCACAACTCGAAAGTGCTTAAATCACTTTGAAAACGATGCTGAAAAATAACTATTGCTCACTTTTTTTACCATAGCTTTTGATCCACAACGAATTTTTAAGTAAGTTTTGCTTCATTGGAAATTAACATACTGGACTTCAATTGAAATATAAATTTTGCCTAATTTGAATTTATATTGAGTGAGTTATAACCGTTTGAAATTGGACCAAAACTACAGTCGAATTTAGGATTTCTAGGAAGCATGTGTACGCATGGGTTTAAGAGTGTGTGCACACCTTTTGCCTTGAATATGCACCCTTGTTTCCAGGTCCTTAGAAATTCAGTTTTAAGCACCCAAAATATCATTCTTTGATGTGGGCCAGCCTCTAGACCCTTAGGAACGTCCAAAGGCCTCTAAAAAGCCCCAAAAATCTTAGTGTTAACATATAAATACTCATCTTATGTCTCCAATCCAAACCCTAGCTAGAGAAAGTTTATTTTTTTCCTCTCTCTTTTCTAAAACCCTAATCCTCTTTTCTAAAACTCCCACACAGCACCTAAGCATGGTTTTTACAGATTCAAAACCTCTCTTTAGTTAGTTCTAAGGAAAAAACTAGTTTTCTAATTGTTTTCAAAACCTTTTCAATTATAATCTTCTTCTAGAGTTGTGATTTATAAGTTTTATCGTGAATCTTTAATTATCTTGTTATCTCAATCTAATCTCAGTATTATAGGCACTGATGGGTCGGTTAAAAGCCTCAAACTCATGATCCTAAGCGAGGTGAGTGTTTTTCCCATGAACTCCTCCTTTACTTGATATGATTCGCATGAGTTTATTAATATAGTATTTTTCTAATTGTTATATTTGATTTGTTTGATGTTCATGATTATTTTGATATGTATTAATCTGATTTAAGGTTGATTAAAATCTATTTTTATTGTTCTCATTCATTTATTTCATTATTGTTTTATATTCACATGCTTTTCTTAATGTAGTTTATTTTATATTCATGTTTATTTTATTTAATTGCCATGTTCCTTTTCTTGTCATATTAATCTAATTTTGAGTAGTTGATCATATTTATTTTTAGGGTCTCTCTTGTGTTTCTTTGGTTTTGTGTTTGGTTGATTCAATAAAAATGTGATTTTTTGGATCTATATTAAAGGATATGTACGCATCATCAAGTATGTGTGCGCATGGTTTCGACCATGCATGCGCATAGTTAAGTGGCCCAAATGGCCCAATTTGGTTCCTGGACCTAAACCAGGTGGTGACTCCATTTTCACCCTTTGCCCGGTCTACTCCAGGTTGAGGTGTATTTCCCACGAGGAGACCACACGTCCCAAGTGCTTGTGCCCACACATGATCATTATCAGTCATCCGTTAGAGAGATTATCTCAACCTACAGGACCAAGTACTTCTCACAGGTGAGCACCTTGTTATCCCCACACCTAACATGAAGGAAAATCTCAAGCACTTGACCATTATGAGAGATTGCACCTTTGGCACATTTAATATAAGTTGGGCTAAACCCACATGAATATGTGGAGTCGTGTTGGTGTCTCTCAAAATGGAGATTCATCTAATTATACTTTTCCCTCTAGATTGAGGGTTTTACATAAAGTAGCTACTTATTTCATTTAAATGAAAAAAAAAAAAAAAAAAAAAAAAAAAAAAAAAAACCAATTAAAAAAGTATATGGCTTTGGTCCTAGATACAATCTAAGAAAAGTACATAGCTTTCTTTTCTATTTACATTCTAAATTTTGAAAATTACATGGATACACACTAGTCTAATAAACCTTAGTTTATGTTCAAAGGCTAGTTACAAGAAGAGAAGGTGTTACACACTAATCTTGCTTGGTAAAACCGGTATTCTAGACTATGGTGACCAATGATCATGTCACATCATTCATACAATCAATATGCTTTCAATAATTTGCATGTTTATTGCTTTAAAGTAAACATGGTATGTTATTTGCTTAAATTTAAAAGTGTGTGCATTAGTGACAAACCGTAATTTCACTTATTCAAGATTGAATTTAGATTGAAAAATAAGTTCTGTGTGTAATTTGTGACATCGTAGATTCAAGCATTTAAAATAATCATGAAATTAATATGTTTTTTTATATTTTGGATATGAATTTAACATCAAACACTAGTGTTGTGCATGAACATGTAGATAATATTCAAGTATATATAAACAACATTCAAGCATGTCAAGAACATTCAAGAAATATTCAAGAAATATAATAATCAACTAGAATGAGTTGATCATAAATTAACATAACAATAATATAAAAATAAGTTTAAGGGAAAGATTATATTTGCATGCAAGATCCAACATAATGGAAGAAGATGCTTTATATGGAGGTCCTAAGGATGGGGTAAGGGAGTAATCACTCAATATCTTGAGCGTAAGTAATACCAATATATGACAAGAACAACTAGGAAACGGAGAAAGGGGCTCACTCAATATCTTAAGTCTCAGGAAAACCAAAACATGACAAAACTATCTCTACTTCACTAGAACTTAAGAGAGGGAGGTGTTTCTCTATGCTTTGGAATGAAGGAGGGGGTCCTTTTTATAGTAAGTTGTGGAGGACTCTAGAATGGAATGACATTTAATGAGAGTTGACAAAGGTTGAGAGAGGATCATGAATTTGGATTCGATTTCGTGCTTAGGAAGTTTGAACAGTGTGGGGAGCAAGCAAAGAATCGAAACAAAAAATTTTTAATGTTGACTATGCAATCTATAATTGACAGAAGGCTATTGATGATCAATCCATATGTTGACCGGCAAATGGGCCTAGGCCATCCAGCTTTCTTTACTTTTTTGCATGATTTTCACATTAAATGTTGATTTTCTTACTCATTCTTGCTAGAATTAATCCTATTCTTACTCATTCAGCAAATTAATCCTATTAAGCTCTTGTTTCTGCAAACGTCATAGGTTGAAACTCTCTTTAAAAAAAAAAAAAAAAAAACTCTTTTTTCTCAAAAAAATAAATCCTAATAAGCTCCAAATCACATCCAATTAACACCTAAACTCAACCAAATTTCATTAAATTTTTTTTTTTTTTTTTAGAATAATTGATTAAGTTAATGCATGAAATCTTACCATAAGCTATAACCCTAGCCAATTGTATTATGACACATTATTAATTTTAAATTGATTATAATTATAACCAATCAAAATTAATTGTTCATAATCACATGTAGTCAGACTTAATGCATCTTGGCCACTAAAACTTAATTTGATTATAACTTTTAATTTGGTGTTTCGATTGAGGCCTGTGACCAGTCGTTTTGATCATTACAAAATTAATATCATTTTTTATGACATGCAATTGAAGATTGAGTGAAAAGATTAAGATGCTACCTCCGAGTAAAAATTATTGTTTTACCTTTCATGTGAGGTTAAATGAGCTGTGCACAACTACTAAGACACTACAAGAAATTTGGTCTTTCGCGATGGCATATAGTCATCGCTAATGCTTTAAACATCGTTGCTAATTATATTGGTGACGAAAAATGTCGTCGCTAACTTTCGTTAAACAAAAATGGTAACAAAAAAGATTTTTTGTGACGATATTAATGTCGTCGCGAATACAACACTATTAACGACGACAAGGTTTTCGCTAATAGTGACAATTGTTGTCATAAATAACTCAAGAGCCCAAGATGAAATGTCGTCGCTACTAGCTCATTAGTAGTTACGAATTTTTTTGTCTTCGCTAGTAGATTATTATTAATGACGACATTTTTCTTGTCGCTAATATGTCATTACTAGCGACGACATTTGTTGTCATCACAGATAATGATATATTAGTGACCACAAACATGTCATCACTAAAAATTGCATATTAGCGATGATATTGTTTGTCGTCACTAATGATATGATAAAATATTAGCGACAACATTGTGGTCGCTAATAACATTTTACAATTTTTTTTTTTTTTTTTTTTGGATTTTTCTTGAAAATTTACATTTTGAATTTTACATGGGTACCTGTTGGGAAATAACAAACCACAATCCTATGCACATCACAAATTCTCAATCACAAATACTCATATAGGCATAACAACTACTCAATCAATAACTACTAATAAGGGAAAATAATACCCAAGTTCAATATCATATACATAATAAAAGTTCCAATCTATTCACTCAAATACTAATCAAATGATAACAAATTCCTCATGAAGATATGCAACCAAGCTAAAACTTATTGCAATGAAATATATCTCCCCTCGACATCATCTCATTAATGCATGGACATGTGCGCTTCCATGAAATCATAGAGAGAATGATGAAAAGAACCAGTCGATGGCGAAGTTCCTTTGCAAGTTTCTTAAGCAAAAGTCGTGGAGGAAGCTTTGTAGGGGAAACAATGGTAAAAAAATTTAGAGAGGTTCTGTAACCCGTAGCCTAAAATTAAAATTTCATGACCTAAACACAATTCAATGTCACTGTTGATGCCTTGAGCACAACCCCTTTTAAGCTTTTACATCACCAAGATTGCACTAAGAAAAACCTAATATGAAGTGGCTCTAAGGCTTAACCAATCCAATCATCCCCACCAACCCTTAACAGGAAACATCTTTTTCCATAAGTTTAAAATCCATCGGAATAGTGCAAACCAAACCCTTGATGAAACTCATGATTCTTGAAAAACAAATAAGAAAATTAGGAACAATTCAAGAAAGGTTTTCTCAGAAGGGATAGCTCACCAGCAACACAAGGGTCTAGATTTGCATCATCTACTGAAGCTGCAGCACAAGAAACCCCTGGAACATGATACACACCTGCATTTTTGGAGAGCTCCCATTTGCAAACATCATCAAGTAAGGAAAAATATCTGACCACTTTTATAGTTTCACCAACAATATATACTTTAAAGAGAACACCTCCTACAATCACGACAGCAATGACAATTTTGAAATCATAACATTTTTGTGGCAATTGTGAAGGTAATAAGACATGTCTTACAATTGCATACCATGGTTAACAAACTCTTGAAGAACAAGTGGAGGTTCAAGTTTTTGAAGGGAATTCTGATAATTTAAAAAAAAAAAAAAAAAAAAAAAAAAAAGCAAATCTAACCCATACGGGTTGCATGCCATTGACGATTGGGTAAAAGTCATTGTTCACTCACCTACTAGTATCTTCCCTTTAAAAATGAATTTTCAAAAATTAGTATTTTTTTATAAAAAAATATAATTTTAAAGGTAGTACTTTGAACTAATACTCCTGTCACTTTCATGTGTGATCCTAGGAAAAGCATAACTTTAAAGGAAGTACTTTGGAGAATATAATTTTAATCAGATGGTCAAATTATGAGAACAAGGATAACCGAATCTTCATATGTCAGATGGCATGTGGCCATCATGTTCCAATTCATATTCAAATCTTGATCATTGGGATTGAAGAGTATGGTGATATATTGGTGTTGGTGAAATTTGAGACCAATTAGATGGTCAGATTGAGAGAACATAGCCATACAGGTATACAACACATGTCCTTAACCACCAAACTTAGATTTGAAATCTAATCGTTGGATTTGAAAAGTGTAATGAAAGGTTAATTTGGTCAATTATGGTCACAATCAAATGATTGGATTTAGAAAAAGGCGCAGTCAAAGTTTAGTTAAAGTTGGTCAAACTTAATAGATGGTCCCGAGACCACTGGACTTGTTAAATTCATATTCAAATCTTGATCATTGGGATTGAAGAGTATGGTGACATATTGGTGTTGGTGAAATTTAAGACCAATTGGATGGTCTGATTAAGAGAACATAACTGTACATGTACACAACACACGTCCATCACACGCCATACTTAGATTTGAAATCTAACCGTTGGATTTGAAGAGTGTAATGAAAGATTAATTCTAGTAAATTATGGTCACAATCAAACGGTTAGATTTAGAGAAAGCGCAGTCAAAGTTTAGTTAAAGTTGGTCAAACTTAATAGATGGTCCCGAGACCACTGCACTTGATGAAATTCATATTCAAATCTTGATCATTGGGATTGAAAAGTATGTTGACATATTGGTGTTGGTGAAATTTGAGACCAATTGGATGATCAGATTGAGAGAACATAGCCATACAGGTACACAACACATGTCCATCATGCGCCATACTTAGATTTGAAATCTAACCGTTGGATTCAAAGAGGGTAATGAAAGGTTAATTCTAGTAAATTATGGCCACAATCAAACGGTTGGATTTAAAGAAAGGTGTGGTCAAAATTTAGTTAAAGTTGGTCAAACCCGATCGAACTTATAGATGGTCTCGAGACCACTGGACTTGGTGAAACTCATATTCAAATCTTGATCATTAGGATTGAAGAGTATGGTGACATATTGATGCCGGTAAAATTTGAGAACAATTGGATAGTCAAATTGAGAGAACATAGCCATACATGTACACAACACATGTCCATCACGTGCCATCCTTAGATTTGAAATCTAACCATTGGATTCAAAGAGTGTAATGAAATGTTAATTCTAGTAAATTATGGTCACAATCAAACGGTTGGATTTAGAGAAAGGCGCAGTCAAACTTTAGTTAAAGTTGGTCAAACCCGGTTAAACTTAATAGATGGTCCCGTGACAATTGGACTTGGTGAAATTCATATTCAAATTTTGATCATTGGGATTGAAGAGTATGGTAACATATTGGTGTTGGTAAAATTTGAGACCAATTGGATGGTCAGATTGAGTAAACATAGCCATATAGGTACACAACACATGTCCATCACGCGCAATTCTTAGATTTGAAATCTAACCGTTGGATTTAAAGAGTGCAATGAAATGTTAATTCTAATAAATTATGGTCATAATCAAACGGTTGGATTTAGAGAAAGGCACAGTCAAAGTTTAGTTAAAGTTGGTCAAACCAGGTCAAACTTAATAGATGGTCTCGAGACCACTAGACTTTGTGAAATTAGGTTCAGTGGAAAGGTTTTCAGTGGATTATTGGGTATTGGAGAAATTGTTAGAAAATGTAAATGAAGAAATAATTTTGAAAGATGATGAACATCATGTTAACATTGATTTAGATAAAGTTGATTTGGCAAAATGATGAAAACATTTATTATTTTGGCTCATATATCATGTATTATCACTTCTGATTTTAATTAATTTGAATATGTATATTATAAATATATTTTAATTTTATTTATTTACTTACTTTTGGCAAATATTATTACATAATTGATGATTGAATTGGTTTAGTTGAATATCTTATGAATATACATTTCATATATTTATAATGAATTTATTAGTTTGGTAAATATTGACTATTACCTTTCTTATGACACATGATACAGAAAAATCAAAAATTGATTCACGATACAATTCACACTTTGATAACTATGGGAATTAGTAAATATTTTGAGTGGAATCAGAACTTTCTCAATTTTTATTATTTTATCAATTTCGATTTTCAAATGGGTAACATTATGATTTGAGAGTATTTTGAAGCAACAAGCCCTCCGTTGTCTCATTTTTTTTCTTCTTCTTTTTTTAATGGATTTGAGAGTTTTGAATTATTTTGGAGGTTTCAAGGTTATTTTAGGTGTTATATAAGTTTGGGGGTATTTTGGTCATTTTGATGAGATTAATGGTATTTTAATCATTTCAAATATTTTAAAGGAATTTTTGTCATTTTAAATATTTTAAGAGGCATTTGGAGGATTTGATAATAAAAAAAAAAAATTCATATTATATCAAAATTATTTTGGCCACATATTAGTGACGACAATCTTTGTCTTCATTAATCCCTTATAGCGACGACCTAATTCGTTACTAATATATAATCTGCTTCCCTCCAATAATTCACACCACTTTTTAGAGTGAAAATTTTCTCCTCCATTATATTTATGTAGATATATTTGTAACGACATGTTGTGTCATTGCTAAAAGGTGATTATTAGAGATGACAAATTATATCGTTGCTAATAGCCTTCTAATAGCAACCACCAATGTGTCATCGCTGATAAATAAAGCATATATATAATATATTTACTATATATTTTTGGCCACATATCTGTGACTAAACACAAGGTCGTCACTAAAGATGATTATTACCAACGATAGATGTCGTCGTTAAATTAACCTTATTTTAGTGATGTAAATGTCGTCACTACAAAATTTATTGTCGTTGCTAAAAGTTTCCCTCTATTTTCCAAAAGTAAATAAAATTCCCTTCATAGCGTTAGCAATGACTTATTAGCAACTACCTTAGTGTCGTTGCTACTATACACTTATTAGCGATTACCGTATATTATCGTTGCTAATGTATGCCTAATAGTGACAACTTTTGGTCGTTGCTAAAACATTGGTCGCAGAAGACCAAAATTCTTGTAGTGACATTACCTTCCATAAACACAACTAATTTCATTCAGATGCCCCAACCAAGTTCAACTAAACCAATTATCATAATCAACTACCTAATTAATAAAGGCCAAGGTTCGCAATTTCCAAGCACTACTAGTCCGTATGAGACATTAAGATAACGCCTAGCAAATCGATGGGTACATTCATGCCATACCTGCATGTTGCAGAATTTTCTCTCCCATGAAAAGCTCCTAAGGCATAGGTCCTTGAAAGACCCTCAAGTGCTCGTAGGCCTATAAAGCAGTGAAATTCTAAAAGGTATATAAACTACTTATGTTGTGGGTTGCAAATTGACTTAGGCCCTTTTAATATGACACAAAGGTGATCGCCCTTTGTGAGTATCTCATTTTTTGACTAAACCTAAGGTCTTGGAAATCCTTGGGGAAATGTCATTCATTTTGTGGGGACCTGAGGACCGAGAAAGGATACAACAAGCTATGACTATCATTATAAAAGCATTCTAAACTCTAGGAAGGGATTCGCCTGAGGATAGGAGGAGAAGAGAAAAAATACTTCCTGGAAGTCCGAATGGAGAGGATGGTGTTCAGAGAGAGAGTCAAGGTAGGTGACGGAAGTTTCAAGTGAAAGCTCACGTATTGCCTCCGCATTAAATGACTAGCAACAGCTTTATCAGCTGCATTGATGAGGAAGTGACCTAAACAGTAGAATTCATTGCTAAGCAGAATCTAGAGGATTATTGATGGAGGGCTAGGATGCAATAAGCTTATGAGTATATAAAGAAAGAGGACTTCCAGATGAAAGGATCGAAAAAAAAGGAGGAAAACGAGATTAGAACAAGAATAGTGATAGAAAGAGGGAGAGAGAGAGAGAGAATAGGGTACATCCTTGCGCAAGAACATTGTCCTCAGGCAAGATTCTAAAGAACCATTTATATACTTAATTTTTGACTTTCGTTCATTCCCTCTCTATCTGAATCCTAGGGCTAAGCCTAACTTGTTTTACCCCACTCTCTTTACAAATATCTTTTGGTTTGGGCCTAGCTAGATAGCATAAATTTCACTATTCTAAGTGAGTTTGGGCCGCCAGATTTCCGTGGCCCTACAATTGGCGTCGTCTGTGGGGATACAAGGTTTTTTTGTGGGTTTGTTTTGATTAGCCATGGCTAACCTGGAACAGAATAGGGAAGAATCTGTTGGTTCATAGAGGGAAAATCAGTTTGTTAATTTGGAGCGAAGGAGAGACAGACATCATACACCAAGTGTTATGGTAGAGTCATACCATACAGAGCGTACTAAAATGAGTCACTCAAGGCAGGGAGCCATGTTTCACAAGAGCAGAAAACGCGAAAACTGAAACTTGAGATAGATCCCTTGGGAAACTGCGGTGAAGGGAGTGTGATAGAAGGAGTCCATCACCCCCATCTAGTGATGGATCAGAGGAGAGTAAGGATCGCTCATATCGCCATAGGTCTAGAACCCCATCTAGTGAGTCCTTCTCAGCATCTTCGCGCCAGGATAAACTGGAAAAAGGCAAGTTCAAGCGTGGGCAAGGGTCATCTTACCTTAGCATGGGGAATGACGCAATGAGTAAGGCACTTCGTCAAATCTCAAAGTCACCCTTTGTTAGGAGAATCAACAAGGCCAGGCTTCCCTACCGGTTTTCACAACCAACGTTCACCATCTACAATGGAAGGTCTGATCCCGTAGAGCATGTAAGCCACTTCAACCAGAAGATGGCAGTTCATTCTGGCAATGAAGCCCTTATATACAAGGTATTCCCCTCCAGCTTTGGGCCTGTGGCTATGCGGTGGTTTGATGCTTTGGAAGAGGGGCCAATAAGGTCCTTTGAGGAGTTAACAAGGGCATTTGGTGCTAGATTTATGACGTGCAGTATGGTCCCGAAGCCTTTAGATTCTCTGTTGTCTATGGCGATGAGGGAAGGGGAGACTCTCAAGACCTATTCAGACAAATATTGGAAAACGTACAATGAAATAGATGGGGATTTCGAGGACGTGGCAGTGAGAACTTTTAAGGTAGGCTTACGACGGAGCATAAGTTGATAAAGTCACTAACAATGAAGCCTGCCCTTAGTATATGCTAGCTAATGGATCGCATTGATAAGTATAAACGAGTAAAGGAAGACCAGACCCAGAGAAAGGGCAAGGCGAAGGCTATTCCAGAAAAAAGGGATCCTCGGGGAGGAGGATATCACAATAACTGGCCTAGGAGAGATTTCCCGAACTAGACATCGTCTACAGGTGCTCAGGTGGTTAGTTCGTTGTTTAAAGAGCCTATATATCAGATACTGGAAAAGATAAAAAAAAACGAACCGTATTTCAAATGGCCCAATAAAATGGGTGGGGACCCATCCAAGAGAAACTAGAGCCTCTATTGCCATTATCATCAGGAAAAAGGACACACAACTGAAAATTGTAGGACTTTAAGCTATCATCTAGGTCAACTGGTGAAGGCAGGGAAGTTGAGGTTGTTCTTACACCAACTTGCTGGTTAGTTTGGGTAGCCCGAAACTAGGTATCAGAGGGATGGAGCTCATCGGCCAGCCTTGGGCACAATTAATGTCATTTTTGCTAAGCCCAGGGGCGATGCTGGAGCCTACTCGAGGGTTATGTCTGTGGTTTCGGGTCCCGACTTGGAAGACAGGAGCCAGGCTTGCAAAAAGGTCAAAATGGTGGCCATGCCCACTTTAGATTTTTCAGAAGAAGATAAGGAGGAGACGTTACAGCCACATGATAATGCCTTGGTGGTAACCATTCGGATCGAGGGATATGATGTAAGAAGGGTTCTGGTAGACCAAGGAAATGGAGCGGAGATTATATACCCGGACTTGTAGAAAGGGTTAAATTTCAAGCCGGAGGACTTGGAGAAGTACGATTCACCACTGGTGGGCTTTGATGGGAGATTGGTAATTCCCCGCAGGATGATAAGGTTACCTGTACAGGCTGGAGACGAGGAGGTGCAAGTTGACTTCATTGTAGTCGAAGCTTATTCCCCTCACACAGCTATCTTGGCTAGACTATGGCTTCATGCTATGGGAGCAGTTTCGTCAACCTTACATTTGAAAGGTAGGTACCCCACACAAGGAAGAGTAAGGGAATTAGTAAGAAGTCAAGCAATGGCTAGATAGTGTCTGATAGCAGCCATTACACGGCAACCCATGGATCAAGCCGTGGCGGAAGAGGAGCGAATCTAAAGTAGGACTTGGGACCGAGTCGTAGGGGGTGCTGTCCGAGGAATTGGTAAATATTTTAATTGGTCAAGATGAAGAGAAATACTTTCAAGTGGGGTCTCAATTGCCACCCTTGGAGAAAGCAGCGTTGGTGAAGTTTTCGAAAGATAATATGGATGTGTTTGCCTGGAGCACTTATGATGTGCTCGGGATTGATCCAGATTTTATATGTCACAAGTTGAATGTGAATTCAAGTGTGTTTCCACGAAAGCAACCACCTTGGCGCTCATCAAAAGAGCATGCAGAGGCAGTGAGAGCTGAGGTGAATAAACTTAAGCAAGCAGAGGCAATCAAGGAAATCTTTTATCCGGAATGGCTGGCCAATACGATGGTGGTGAAGAAGAAAAATGGGAAATGGTGTGTGTGCGTAGATTTCATAGATTTAAATAAAGTTTGCTCGAAGGATCCCTTCCCCATTCCTAGAATTGACCAATTGGTGGATGCAATAGTTGGACACCCTAGGATGAGCTTCTTGGATGCTTTCCAAGGGTATCATCAGATACCTTTAGCATTACCCGATCAAGAAAAGACTGCTTTCAGAACTCCTACTTGCAATTATCATTATCGGGTGATGCCCTTTGGCCTAAAAAATGCAGGATCCACATATCAAAGAATGGTGACATGAATGTTTGAGTCACAAATTGGGAGGAATGTGGAGGCATATATTGATGACATGGTGATAAAGAGCAAACAAGTTGAGGAGCATTTGGCAGACTTGGGGGAGGTATTTTTAGTATTGCAAGAACACAGACTGCGCTTAAATGCATCAAAATGTTCTTTCAGGGTTAGCTCAGGAAAGTTTCTAGGCTACATGATCACGCACCAAGGAATTGAAGTCAATCCCATTCAGATTAAAGCCATTAACAATCTACATCCTCCTCAGAATCCTAAGGAGGTACAGAAGTTAATAGGGATGGCAGTAGCTCTGAATAGATTTATCTCCCAGTCGACAGATAGGTGTTGTCCATTTTATCAATTTCTTCACAAATGGAAGGACTTTCAATGGATTGAGGAGTGTGTATCAGCATTTGAGGAGCTTAAACAGTATTTGTCACGCCCTCTTGTCTACTCTAGGCCCGAGAAGGAAGAAGTATTATATGCGTACTTAGTAGTCACGGATTGCGCAGTTAGTCTGGCTCTGGTCAGGAATGAGAATGAAGTACAAAGACCCGTCTACTATGTTAGTAAATCCCTGCATGAAGCTGAGACACGTTATTTACCCCTGGAAAAGGCGGTGTTGGCCATTGTACATGCCACGAGGAAGCTTCCACATTATTTTCAAGCACATACCTTGGTGGTGCTTACCTAACTCCCCTTATAAGCTCTCCTACGAAAATATGACTACACGGGTAGGATTGCTAAATGGGGAACCATGCTGGGTGCCTATGATGTCAGGTACATGCCTCGTATTGCCATAAAGGGACAAATCTTGGTAGATTTTGTGGCGGAGTTTACAGAAAGCATGGCCGATGATAGGAAAGGAATAGTAGAGGCTATGATGGTCTCGGTTTCTACTGTTGCCACCTAGGAGGTGTATACGGATGGAGCAGCTAACTGAAGAGGATTAGGAGTAGGAATCGTGTTGATAACCCCGAATAAGCTGGTGATGGAGAAATCACTTCATTTGGGTTTTCTGGCCACGAACAATGAAGCTGAGTATGAAGCTTTATTGGCTGGGATAGCAATGGTTAAAAAGTTAGGAGGAGAAGTTGCAGAAGTGTATTCAGATTCTCGGCTGGTTGTAGGGCAAGTCAATGGTGAGTTTGAAGCTAGGGATGAACGCATATAGGGGTATCTTGTTAAGGTTAGACAGGCTCAGACCCATTTCAAGAGCTTCACTTTAAGGCAAATCTCGAGGGGACATAATTCTCATGCAGATTCTTTGGCTATGCTGGCCACTTCTTTGGGGTCAAATCTGCCACAGGTCATTATTGTTGAAGACATGGCTCATCCCAGCTTTATAGAGAAGCCCTTGGTCGGAGTGCATAGTATCCAAGTAGGGCCAAGTTGGATGGACCCCCTGCTAATTTTCTTAAAGCAAGGACTGTTACTCGAGAATAAGGGCGAGGCAGAAAAGATATGTAGGAATGCCCCACGTTACTGGTTATCCGAAAAGCAAAAGTTGTATAAACGCTCTCACTCGAGGCCATATCTACTGTGTGTACATCCCGAGGCAGTGGAGCCCTTATTGGAGGAGTTGCACGAGGGGATTTATGGGATTCATACCGGTGGGAGGTCTTTGGCCCATAGAGCCCGTACTTAGGGATACTGGTGGACGAGCATGCAGAAAACTTCTCAGGACTATGTTAAGAAGTACGACCAGTGCCAGAGGTACGCCCTAACTATTCATCAACTAGGAGGGGTTCTGAACCCACTTTCTAGTCCTTGGCTGTTTGTTTAATGGGGCTTGGATATAGTGGGTCCATTTCCTCAAGCCACAGGAAGCCGGAGATGGCTCCTCGTCAGGACAGACTATTTCACTAAGTAAGTAAAGGCTGAACCTCTATCCAATATCAAGGACGTGGATACTATGAGGTTTGTATGGAGAAACATCATCACCAGGTTTGGAGTCCCATACACATTGATCTCGGACATTGGGCTTCAATTTGATAGTAAGGCCTTTCGAAGGTACTGCGGAGAGTTGGGGATCAGGAATAGATATTCTACTCCTGCCTATCCACAAGGGAATGGGCATGCCGAGGCTACAAATAATGCCATAGTGTCTAGGCTGAAGAAAAGACTAGATGACGCAAAAGGAAGGTGGGTGGATGAGTTGCCCCACGTATTATGGACCTATTGCACTACACCCCGAAGATCAACTTGGGAAACTCCTTTTTCAATGACTTATGGAATTGAAGTAGTAATCCTTATTGAATCAGGATTCCCGACCTTAACAATTGATTAGTTTAGCGTTAAGGAGAACGATCGCCTACTCTCGACCAGTTTGGAGCTGGTAGAGGAAAGAAGAGAAGTGGCTATAGTAAAGATGGCGCACTACCAGCAAAGACTTAAGCAAGGGTATGACAAAGGAGTGAAGTTGAGGCCACTAACTCCGGGGGACTTGGTTCTCAGAAAGGTCGTAGGAACTGCAAGGAACCCAGCATGGGGGAAGCTGGGCCCTAGTTGGGAAGGCCCATATCGAATAATATCAGTGGTGGGCATCGGGGCGTATTACTTGGAGGACTTAGATGAAAATGTAATTCCCCGTCCTTGGAATGTAAATAATCTACGACATTATTATTATTAATGATATGAGGTTATTTTTGTTCAAGTCTGGCTCCTTTATGTATTACTGTGGCTTCAATTTATATCATGGTCGCTTTATGCAAAAAGTTTCTAAGTGCTAAACAGAACCTCGGTCTTGTTCGACTCCTCGGGTCACAAACCTTGGGTAAATTAACCTTTATGCAAAAAGTTTCTAAGTGTTAAATAGAACATTGGTCTTGTTTGACTCCTCGGGTCACAAACCTTGGAAAAATTGACTTTTATGCAAAAAGTTTCTAAGTATTAAACAGAACGTCGGTCTTATTCAACTCCTTAAGTCACAAACCTTAGGTAAATTAACCTTTGTGTGAAAGTGTATAGGTGTTGAATAAAATCGTAGTCTTGCTCGCCTCTTCAGATTAGAAGTTTTGGGCAAATTAGTCTTTAAGCATTCTAAATCCAAGATAAGTTAAGTTTTATTTGAAATTTTGACTAAGTGTTGGAATATTGTTATGAGTTACATTAAATATCAATCCAACAACTCTCTCAAGATTCATTCAAGATTTGATGGAATAGTGTTAGGAATAAATTAAGTTAAGTATGGCTCTACCCATTTCAGATAATATGGGAAAAGGAAAGAACATAAATTATACTTAGACAAGTTATACTTAGACAAATGAAAAGGTGCAAAGTAAAATTTGACTATATTCATTAAGGTTCAGGAGTCTGATTACAGTCAGAGAAAGGTAAGGGCATCAATTAAACTTGGCCCGAGTACAAAATTAGCTTACAATTCTTGACCTATGACTAAGCTACGCCGAGGCCTCTTTCTCTTTCTCTTTCTCCTTCTTTTTCTTCTTCAGCTACCCAACTTCAGCAACCTCCTCTGATTCCACGTCCACAACGGGTCTTGGAGATGGTTGATCTTGCTCTTTTTCCGCTGCGGGTGTAGCCATTGAACTGATGGTGGGTTAAACTGAGGCGGATGTAGAACTGGGATCAGCTAAAGGTTGAGTAAGGCTGAGAGCCAAGCATAGGGCTAGGGAATAGTATACTTTATCAGGAGCCTGAAACTCTGATTTAGCATTAACCCCAGCTGCATTGAGGGCCTCACCCCAAACCTCAAGGCAGAAGGCCCAAGCAACGTCCCAGAGCTGGGCTGTCAGACTTTGGAAAGTTTTAGTCATGCCCGCATCATAGGCAGCCTGCTCTGCCTTAGCCATTTCAGCGTCCTTGGCCTCTAGCTGTTTTTGTTGCTACTTAGTCTTTACAATGGCCAAGGCTAGATAAGTTTCGACTTTCTTCTGAGTAGCCCTTGCCTCTTCAGCCTGTTTCTCAAAGCCAGCCAAGGCAAACTCAACATTTTTGCGTGATTTTTCCACCTCGACTAGGTGGAATAGGGCATCCTTGAGCTTCTTCTTAAAGTCAGCATAGGCCTTCTCAGCTAACTCCAGCTTGCCCTTGGCTTCACGGGCCTGACCCAATGCGTGGTCCACCCACTCTTCAGCCACAAAGGCCACTTGCACAGACTATAAAATCATTAGGTGTGAGTACCTGTACATGTTTCATATAAATTTATAAAAGTAAAAGGTTAAGTACATACCTTGGCAAGGTCTCTCTTAAGGGAAAGAAAGACCTCACGCTTCCGCAAACACTACAGCTCATGCATATCTTTGGGACCTTTTCTAGGCATTTAGAAAGAATGCCCGACCTGCCCTTCTAGGGATCCCTATGGGAGGCTTCGTTCATAACTAGGTCTCCCGAGCTTAGGACGAACGAAGGCTTCCATACAGATGCCTTTGGGTGTTGTTCCCCTTTAGAGCTTTTAGAGGTCCCAGAGGGAGCGCTCTTTTTCTGTTGAGCCCTGGTCATTCGGGGCTCCTTGGTTGGGGGCTGCTGAGATGGGCGTGTGATCTCTCCCTTCTTTGCACCTTCAGACCCCTTACCCTCTTGGCCTCTTTTTCTTTTTTTGCGAGCGGCGTCACTAGAGGACGTACGCGTGGGGGCAAGAGTTGGTGGTCGGGGCATCACTGGGACTGCTGGGGAAGCACCCCAGCATGGGCTATGAGCAACGCCAACAGGTCCGGGGTCTTCTTTTCTGGCATCATTCCTTTAGGGATGTTGGCTTCTTCTTGGTTGGTATTGACCTAGGCAGGTAGTAGACGGCAATGGGAGGAGCTAGGGACGTCTTCGAGATCCTTTTGCTGGTAGAAGACCTCAAAGTCTTTGTCTATGAACTCTTGAGTGGGTTCAAGAGTGTGCTCCTTGGCTTCATTTTTTCGAAGGTATGGGCTGCCCCTGGGAGTAAAGTAGTTTGGTTACGAGCGGGGTTGGAAGTTGGGTGTCTTAAGTTCCGGATGGAGGAGGAGTTATTAGGAAGCCAGGAACTACTACGTCAATTAAAGCTAGCCTTGGATCCTTAGCTTTAATTACGTGTTTAGGGCTTTGGAAACATTTGGAGATGGGGTTGAAACCAAGGATCACGTGCACCGCCCAAAGCTGACGGTCTTTGTGAAGAAAAATTTCTGACCTGAGGATGCGGTTTAGCTCGGGAAAATTCACTAAGCTCTTGTTTGGGGCAGTGTGATGTTCATCTGCCAATAAACATGCAATATAAGTCATAGATTAGAAAAAATCCTTATAAAAGTTTTCATTATCTGAATATGAAAATCCTACACGCATCTAATGTCTGTGGGAACCCTACCTGGTTCCCTATCTTGGGTGGGATAGTGCAATCCATCATGCCAGTCTCCCGAGACGATGAGAAAGTCCTCGTCCATGCCTTTGTTTGACTTAGGCATACAAGAAATTAACCTAACGGCTAGGACCCTACATTTGATATAGTATTTGGTTTCCTTCCCTTTTTGGTAGTTGTATACCCAGTTCACATCATGCCATGTGAGGCTGGTCCCCATCTTACGGTTTATCACATCTACACTACCGAGGACCCTAAAGACGTTGAGGGAGCATTGTGTGGAGGTCAACCTATAATTCATAAGGAAGTCTCTAGTAACCCTACCCATGGGAATTTCCATCTCGCCTTCTATGAAGGCAATCATCGAAATCACTACTAAGCCATGAGGTCTGTTCATGACAAGCCATTCACCTAACTCACAGTGTTGGAGTTCAACACTGTTAGGGTACTATATTGAGCCCTAAAGGCGGCCATGGAAATTTATGGTGTAGGTAACGAATAATCTACGTATAAAAGTAAATGAATCCAGACGCACCTACAAGCAATAAAAGAATCTCTCCTTAGACTGCTGCTTCAATGAAAAGTTGCAAAGTGAATAAATGGAGCAAAATTAGCTTCAAAATCTCCTTATATAGGGGTGAAAAATGAGCGGTAAACTTCCCGCTCGTAAATATGGGTAAATGAGGACCGTAGGATCATCATCACACCGTAGAACGTGGGGGGACAAGCAGCCGCCTGACATAATAAATACGATATCGTGGATACCGAAGCATCAGGAACGTGCTGAAGACAGATGAAGAGACGTTACCACGTGGGAACGCGTCTAGCACGTACCAATTAAGGTTGCACAACTAAAACCTTACTTTTTATCTTAGGGCTAATAGCAAGGTTTTAGGGGGCTATTATGGGGACCCAAGGACCAAGGAAGAATACAACAAGCTGTGATTATCATTATAAAAGCATTCTAAGCCCGAGGAGGGGATTCACCAGAGGATAGGAGGAGAAGAGACAAAATACTTCCTGGAAGTTCGAATGGAGAGGATGGTGTTCAACGAGAGAGTCAAGGTGGGTGAAGGAAGTTTCCAGTGAAGCTCATCTACTGCCTCCACATTAAATGACTAACAACAGCTTTATTAGCTGCATTGATGAGGAAGTGACCTGAACAGTAGAATTCACAGCTAAGCAACTCCTTCTACCACCTTCAACAGAAGTTTAAAGGGGACAAGTGTCCTAAGGAAAGTCTGGAGGATTGTAGATGGAGGGTTAGGATGCAATAAGCTTAGAAGTATATAAAGAAAGAGGACTTCCAGATGAAAGGATAAAAAAAAAAGGAGTAAAACGAGATTAGAACAAGAACAATGATAGAAAGAGGGAGAGAAAGAGAGAACAGGGTACATCCTTGTACAAGAACATTGTCCTCGGGCGAGATTCTAAAGAACCATTTATATACTTAATCTTTGACTTTCGTTCATTCCCTCTCTGTCTGAATCCTCGGGCTAAGCCCAACTTGTTTTACCCCACTCTCTTTACAAATATCTATTGGTTTGGGCCTAGTTGGATAGCACAAATTTCACTATTCTAAGTAAGTTTGGGCCGCCAGATTTCTGTGGCCCTACACATTTTATCATAGGAAAAATAAGATAACAATTCATACATATACCCTTTTATTGGAAAATTGAATAAAATACATCAATTAATTAAAAGAATTAACATTTAAATGGTAGATACAATTTAATGTATAAAAAATTACAATACTTTGGTCTCAGTTACATTCTAATGAAAGAAAAATAGTATTTTTCTTTGTAAAATCCTAGTTAAAATCTATAAAATGAAAGAAGATATGATAAGGAAATGGTCTAAAAACTAGAAATTTGATTTTGGAGGCTAGGTTACAGAGAGGAGAAGTTGTTGGCCACTATTCATCCCGATTTGTAGATTGGTATTCAGGAGATTGATGGTAGTACTTTGTTGTGCACTTGGTTTATAGAAAATGTGATTAGGAATAAAATGCTTGAATGCTAATCATAACATTTATTGATTTTAAAAGGAAACCAATTTTTTTTTTTTTAGAAGAAATAAGGAAGAGTCCGAATTTTGTAAGAATGGGCGTAAAACCCATGTTTTCTATATCCAGTTAGAGATTGTCACATCAACTATTTACTTAAAACTCAATACACTCTACTACACATAATAACTTCTCAATTAACTCCTACTTGAGTTGGATTTTTAAATGGATATTAGAATGATTAAGTGTGGTTGTGTTTACTTTTTAATATGTGTGATAAGATGATGTGGGCATGTTGGGATTAGAGAGTGTAAAACTTGGGTTCTATACCAAATCCTTATAGAATTTGATCTCAAAAAAGAAAACCTAACCTAATTCATGATCATGTGACTATATATACATGGAAATAATAATCAACCCATATTAATCAACATCTTTTTCATATTCAAATGAAATGAAACTAACATATTTAGATTTTAATTTTGAATGGATCCATTATGAAAGAGTGAGTTAATTTAAGTTTAGAGAATGAGAAAACTAGAATTTAGGGTAATCTCATAATACTTTGCCACATAAACTTTAGCCCTTATAATTTTACACATCATTATTATAAAATATATTTTTAATTGGGTTTGAATTGTATTCTATATTTAAAATTTTAAACCATCCGTTAAAATATTGCTACAATATTCTTTATTTTAATGGTTGAATATTTAATTTTCTATCATAATAAATGTCTATAAATAATTACTACAAATTTAAATAGTAGAATATATATTTCCATATATAAACATAATCATAATAACTATCTACTAATAACTATCATAATTTCAAATGGTAGAAGAGATAGTTTTATGGATAATTATTGAGTACTCTCAGAGTATCATAAATACGTACTTCTCCCTCTCACATAACTGTGGATCCCACTAATTAAATTTATGGTGGGACCCACAATTCATGTGAGATGAGGGAGTACACATTTATGGTACTGCCAAAGTAATCAATAATTTTCCTAGTTTTATATACAAATATGATCATAATAAATCTTACTAATAACTATCATAATTATCAAATTTTATATCTAGAAGAAAAAAAAATCATATTTTATTAAACTTCCATTACATTGTGTGGGTTATGGACTAAAATCTATATGAGTAATACTACAGCCATAAACTATTTTACAACATTTTTACAAAATGTTGATGTGGCCAACCTCTTATTGGTTTTCATCTAAGCCCACCATTAATATCATTTTTTCATTTACTAATAATTACTCACCACATCAGCAATTTGTAAAATAGTTTGTATCTTTAGTATTATTCAATCTATATATAACTTTTGAAAGGTAACAAAATATATATACATATATATATAAAAGTTAATCTTTTTTCTACATATTCTATTTACAATTTATTTATATTCTTTTACTATATCCTAAAAGACTTGCTTTCTCTCTCTTTGCACTCTTATAATTGTCACTCCCCTTTTTATTTTTTCTCTACTCCACTAATGTCAAAGCCAACACTTTCGGGTTGGGAAAATAGTTTCAACCTGCCCTGAACTCAACTCCCGCTCTTGCCCCACATGAGTTTTTTCCATGCCAAAGAGGGGATGGAGTACCCCTGATCCAATCTCTCCTAGCCAAGGTTGTCAAAATCGGGATCCTACGTAGGATCGTGGGAGGTAGGTAGGATCGTGGATCGTAGGATCAGATCGTGGATTGTAAGATTCTACCTATTTTCAGATTTTAAGCAAAAAACTTATTGATAGTGACTTTGTATGTTATCCATCCATTAAAAAAAAAAATTGCATCATAAAATGTAATTTGCACGCACTACATCGTTCTTATGTCATTCTAACGAAACAAAATATATTTAACTTTTGACATAATGTATCTAAAAAGTTCAGTACATGTTTAATTAGCAACTAAGTACCAAAATATTATCTACACATATGGAAAATGTTTTCCAAATTCTAAGTTCTAAATCCAAAATAAGTTAGGCTAGTTAGCATATAAAAACTAGCTAACTACAAATTTATAATATGTAATCCAAAAGAGAATTCTCAATCTAAGGTAAACTAGCTAATTACAAATATGAAACCCAAAAGAGAATTCTCGTTTTAAGGTTCTTCTAATCTAATCATTGTCATTGTCATATCCCATTTCATCATCTAAATATTTTAGGTTTTGTTTTTGAAAACGTTAAACTTAAGTACTATAGGTTTTTTTGAGATTTTATGTTGACATAGGGGAAAATTTGGGACTTCAATTCATTATTGGGCTTCTGATAACCCGTTGGGTTTGTGGGTTTAAGTGGATTATCTTACCCAAATGAAAAAAAAAAAAAAAAAAAAAATTCAAGCCAAATGGTAGGATCGGTAGGATCCCATACGATCCTACGATCCTATGCGATCCTACACGATCTTACATACGATTCTACCATTTTTGCGATCCTGCTACGATTTTAAACTTTTTGATGAGTTGAGATCGTAAAATCGTGCGATTTTACGATCCGGATCGCAATTTTGACAACCATGCTCCTAGCCTTGTTGCAATATTTGTTTGCCCCTTTTAGGACCCTTGGATTTTCCTATGAACCTATATATCCTAATCCAAAATTTTTCTAACCCTATCTAGAAAATGTTTTCAATTAATTTATGTTAGATATACACATGTAAATGAAGTCTCCACATAGTTGAGCTTATACCCGTTGGGCTTAGACCTTTCGGGATAAATTTGTCTCTACATATTATATTAGCTACTCAATTGGAGTCTCCTTAAGGTATTATCTTATCAACAAGTGGTATTGAAACTCATGGTGGTTTGCAGCAAAGGTGGCAACGTTATCAAGGGTCCCTTTTGCAGATGGAGCAAAAAAATTATGTCTATACTTGGAGCAATTACAAGTATGGATGAGCATGTGGGGTTAACATGTGGCTCCCGTCGATGGCATATGAGAGTGCCATGGATGACGTGTTGATTAAGAAAATGCCAATAAGCAGGGGAGGCTAAGTAGGACTTGTTCATAGCCCACAGAGAGGTCTTGAAACCCATAGAAAGGCAGAGACTAACATATGAGAGGAAAGATTGTTGGGCATACACGTGTAAGTGAAGCCCCACATTGAATAATGATGAAAAGAATGAGTAGTTAATATAATATAGTTAAACTCATACTCATTGGACTTAGGCCAAAAAAAAAAAAAAACTCAATTGGATTCTCCTCAAAGTGTTATCTCCCAAACAATTTCAAACATATCGACCTTTATAGAATCCATCAACTCATTTGTTAGTCAACTATTAAATTCAACATATATATGTTCTAACAACGAATTAAATAATTTGAATTTTTTTGTGTATCACTATTTTTTTTTTTCTTGTGTTTTATACTTCAATTAATTATCACATTTTTTTTATCGGTGAAAGTGCCTTATCTGATCATCTCGTAGACAAAAACTGAATTTTTTATATTTTTTTTTTAACTTCAATATATTTTTGATGAACAGATAGGAGTGAAATCTTAGAATTGAACGCCATGCATTCATGACTATTTACGCATAAAGTATGCCAAAAAGTGGGATTCATGATTATTTGATCATAGTGACTATTTTACATCGGCTATACAATATGCTCATACAGTTCCGTGGGTGTTTAAATTTAGCTTTTGTAATGGGAAAAAATATTATTAAAAATATGCCAAGTGATCCAAAAATAAAATATCAAGGGAAGAAAATAGAAAGGCATAAAAAGCGAGACAATCATTTCGTTAGTCAAAAAGATTCAAAAGGAAGAATAGAATAACTATTGATGTTTTATAGGTTTAGCTAACATTATCATGTATTAAAGTAGACTAAGTGAAAGTAACCCAGAAAATGAATCAAAAGTGAGCAAGAAAAGGAGACTGGACTGGAGTGATTCAATATAAAAAACTAAAAAAGAAAGGTACTTAACATATTTATTTTACTTTTTATAAAAAGATAGGAAAAAGGAGTGTTTTAGATTAGTAAAACTTTGTTTTCAAAAATAATTAGAACACTATTTTTGTTTTTTTAGAAGAATTAGAATACTATTTGATTGTGGAAAACCAGTCAAGCACTTTGTTTTGTGCAATGGTCAGAAGTTGGGACTTCGATCACTAATCGAACTTAAAACTATTTTACATTAGTTAGTATATTAAAATATTATAATTAAAGAAACCAATTTAGTGGAAACTGGAAAGCATAATAAACTTGGACAAATCCTATTAGAGGATTTGAGTCATGCGGCCTATCCTGTCGATTTTAGGAACTAATATCATTTTTACATGTGTCGATGTTCATGCGCATGCATCTTGTTCTCGTAAAATATAAATAAATAAATAAAAATGATCATTGGTATTCCTTTTTCTAATAACTAGTCACAAACTCATGTTAGGCCCGGGAACCTACATGTTTTTGTGGTAGAATAAAATAATTTTTTATATAAAATCTTAAATTGATTATGAAACTATACCATTGCATGAATTTCTCATGTTTGGCTTCAATTTTTATTATAATTCAATGAAGAAGTCATTGCTTGAATGTGCAATGACTTACAATAAAAAATAAAAATTTCCTAGTAATTTCAAATATTGCAAAAAAAAAAAAAAACTAAAAAAAAATAGATATTAAGACTTTTAAAAGGCTAAAAAATATTAAACAAAACAATATATATATACACACACAATAGAGAAATATAAAAAAAAGATGTGTTACACTCAAAAGAATAATTCATTACAAAATATATATGACAAATTATAAAAAGAAAAAATTGGAACCAACCTTATAATTGAATTTAATAAAAAAAAACTTTAATAATTATTTCTATTAATTGGTTAGGTTAGTTAAATTGATAAAGCTCGAAAAAAAGAGTGCATTTAATTGAAATTAAAATCTTCAAATTGAAATGAAACTCATAGTTAATCTTTTAAAAAATATATCTTTTTTTTTAGAAAAAAGAAGGAAAGTCATTTTACATTTTAATATGTGATAGACTCTAAGGAAGTCAATAAAAAGCCAAATATTAGTCAGAGTTTTCGGTTTTATAGTATATATAGATAAAAATGATAATAACCAAAACTTCTTCTTTTTTGGATGAATACCAAAATATTTAAGAAATTACTATTAAAAAAATTTTGACTTTGAATTTAAAAAGAACAGTTAAAAAAAAAATTATACTTTAAAAAATTAGCAAGTATTTGTTGTTCTGTCAATATTTTATTGATAATATTTTTTATTGATAAATTTTAAATATGATACCTACCATGACATGTAAAAAGCTGAGTACTATTGTTCTAAGGTTCCAAATTAAAGGTGAATCTAAGTTTTAGTAATATGCATGTAATAGTGTCACAGGGTCAAAATTTTCACTCAATTTTCTACCTCTGATAGCCCGAAGTCCCTGACTTAATCTCAGCCAACACCACACACACACTGCAGGAAACACTTAGAACAGATTATATAGGAACTCACACATGCACAGCACACACTATGTTTATAGGGAACCCACCCCCAACTTTTATTACTTAATCTTAAGTACAAAGGAAACCCTTTACAAGCTTGGAGAAATACACAGAATTCTCCCTAAGGAAAAATACACTCTGCTATTGACACCCCCAACAGCATTAAGGTCATATACACAGAAATAACTGATATGATAGTTACTACCTAACAACTGGCTGGGTCTTGGACAATCTACCACTTGTGGTCTGACTTAGAACACCTTTAACTGATGTTGTCTTCGTTTGCTCTCCACGTTTTCAGCCCCTACACAATAGGTTTGAACAGTAAGGAAACTAGGAACTGCTTGGTAACTGCCTAATAACTGCTCCTGCACATTAGCACATGCACAGCCCATGTCTCAGCAGATTATGAGACTTCTGCCCATCACTCAGCAACCCACACAGCATGTTTCCCCACGTTTTGGGAGACTTGGCCTATGCCCAAGCCTTCTCCCATTAGACAACACAACCCACACAGTATGTCCACATGCAACACACACCAAGTAATTGCCATCAGCCCACTAGCATCTATTTATGCATTTAGCCAGCACCCACTAGCCTAATGCCTTGCACACAGCATCTGATTGCACATCATTATGGCAGCCCAGCCATTCCTTGCACACAAGCCACCAAGCTCACTCACAAGCAACCAGCAACTAAGCCACCAATGCCATGCACCACCAAATAGGGTCAACACCACCTGCTACTGCTTATCATAAAACCAACTCTGCCCACCATGGCCTTACTCTGCTATGGCCCTAGGGCATCATGTTGAGCAAGGTGCTCTACATGCTGCCCCCTCGCACTACTCATTGATCCAACTCAAGTAGGGAGACTAGGCATGTCCCCCTCAAAGAGCCCTTAGGAGTATTACTAATCTAGCATAAGGAACTATCAATGTGTTGAGAAAATAAGAAGTCAAGTGACAAGCCTAATGCTGCCCAAGCATCCTCATTCCTCATGCCATCATCAACAATAAGAAATGCTTTTAACATATAGTCATATTCAAGAACCAAAATTTGTGCGCTTAGAAGGTGCTTATCCATCTAGATATGTCATGCCCAAAAAAAAAAAAAATGAAAAAAGAAAAGAGAGAGAGAGAGAGAGAGAGAGAGAGAGAGAGAGAAGCTGAAGGTGGTAATTGGATTATAAGATTATATTGGAGGTCAAATTTAATTGAAATCAATTCACTACTAATAAGATAGAAAATGATAAAGATAAAAAGTAGTACTACTAAGTGGTGACAAGCACATTAGTGTCCTGAAATATATCACACATTCTTGTCATCTACTTAGAAAAGGTCACAGATTCTCATGAACCTTGCACCAAGTCGTTAATTTACAATTTATAAATTATAATTTTTTAAGTGTTCACAATTATGCCTGGAAATGGGAATCTCTGTCTTATCAAGTAAAACCGTGACATCCTCTAGCGTTTGTTTTTTTTTTTTTATGGCTGAACAAGCCCCTTTTTGCAATTCACCGTCCACTCTGACAAAACGAATATTCGACACGTTTTGTAATTTTTTTTTTTTTTTTCGAGAAGTTCTACCCGTTTTGTTGGAATAACGTTGAACCATATATTGATGATTTATTGCAACGAAATGTTTGGAACAATAGCTTATTGTCACAGTAGTTACGTTGATTGAAGTATTGAATCAAATATATATATATTATCGTTATTGCAAGGAAAATTTTGAAGCAATAGCTTCATGCCAAAACAGTTTTGTTGCAATAAATGTGAACCAAATATTAATCGGCTTTATTGCAACGACATATTTGGAGTAAAATATCCTATCAACGATATCCTCGCTGCCATAACATTGTAAAAGAATTTTCTCTCAAATTTATTGGCACTACTTTTCCATTGTAATAGGTAATGTATTGCAAGGATTAAATTTATTATTCCATCGAAGAAGTCATCACATTATCCAAAATTTACTGCAATGAAAGGTAATCCAAAATTTTTCTCTTAAATATTATTATATTTAAGAGAAAAATTACCCACCATTATTTGGACTGAGGCGCACATCCTCCCTTCAGGACCTTCACCTCTCCCTTGTACACTTATCTAGCCTAATATCTGAATCAATACATATTAGCCAATTAAACATTTTCACTAATTCTTCATCTTTCGTAATAACTCTCACATTTTTACATTTATGTTGTAATATAAATCAATTTTAATTATATAATATTAAAATGCTCCAACAAGATTAAAAAACAAATCATTCTTTTCCCTTTCTATTTTGGATTGGCATTTTGGAAACTTATCAGATTCTAAAAATTTGGTCGGGAATGGAATTAGGGTAAATCCGATTAGATTGGAAGCACAATTAAGTTGCCTGTGGGGGGAGTAATGGCTAAAATTTTAGATGTAGGAGTAGGATGATTAATTTTGCTTATGATCACTGATCTTAACAAGATGTTGGGAGACTATGGCCAGTCGTTAGAGAACTTAATATGGATATGGGTAATAAAGCACGCATGCATGTAGTTTAGATTTGGGAGTACAATTGAGGGGCAATCACCTTCGTGCCTTTACCAAAATGGGCTAAAGTCAATTTGCAACACAAAGCTTGAGAATTTACACAACTTTTGGAAATATAATGGTTTTGAGGCCTATGATTACCTGAGGCCCTTTCAGTCGTCGATCTACTCGTGCCAAGGGACTGGAAGCTAGCTTTTTGTGGCAATGAGGTGATCTCTTTTTCGTGTCTATACTTATTAAACTTGTATCTTTACCGGATCAAGCTAGATTAAATTTTAGAAGGACATTGTTTAGCTTTGCTATCGTGTATTGATTATAAGAGCATCTCCAGCAGATTCTCCAAATTTTTGTGCTATTTGGAGAATGAACAGTGACATTTAGGTTTTACCTACCCACTTTTTCAAATACACTTTCCAACAATTTCTCTATTCCATTCTCTATCTCATTTAAATATTATTTCTTCATTCGTTGTTTATTCATTTTTTATCATCATTTTTTTTTTAACAACTATATTTTTCAATGAAAAGTGTTATATTCACAACATTTTACGCAATACTTTCACAACAAAATTTATGTGGAAAGTTGTTACTAGTTCTAATTTAAACCCACCACTAAAATTATTTTTTTACTTGCCAATATTAACTAATAACAATCTGTTACTTAAAATTTATTGTGAAAATATTGTGGTAGTATTTTTCAATTAGAATTTTTTATTTTTTATATTATTTTTCTTTCTTTCATTTCTTTTTTATCCATACACGTTTCATTTCTTTTTTCTTTTTCTTGTTTTTCTCCTCCACACAAGTGTCCAGTCCTATCTCTATCTCCCCTTCTTTTATTTTCTTTTTCACCTCAAGAACATTCCAGTTCCAACAACCTCATTTTGTTCACATCAGAGAAAAGAGAGAGGGAGAGAGAGAGGAGATCGAGGTCGCCGTCCCATCACCGGTGGAGATCAAGGTCGCCGAAAGGACAAAGCCGGTGGAGATCGGCATTCACCATGCAGCACTACCACGTTCGCCGCCCCACCACCGCTCGTCCTCCTCCCCACCACTAGGCTGGGTCAGATTGGCTTTTTTTTCTTTTCTTTTTTTTTTCATATTTGCTTGTTTTAATTCAACTTTATTTTAAGAATTGGATTTTGTTTTGTGTTTTGTGTTTGGATTATGTGAGAAATGGGGTCAGATTGGCTTGTTCTTTTTTCTTTTCTTTTTTCATATTTGGTTGTTCTGATTCAACTTTATTTTAAGAATTGGATTTTGTTGTGTGTTTTGTGTTTGGATTATGTGAGAAAAGGAGAGAATGAGAGAAAAAAAGAAATCCAGAGGAGAGAGAAAGAATTGATATAATAGTAGCTAGTATAATTTTTTAAGCAGAAAAATTGATTTGGAGTTGCTACAGTGTTCTCTAGATTTAGAGAAGTACTGTAGCAACTTCAAAAAAATTTTTAGAAAAGTTTTGTGTATACCGAACCGGTTGGAACGTGAACAGTAGCATAGATTCTCCAAAAAACCCCGATACAGCATCTGTTGGAGATGCTCTAAGTATGATAAAAAAAAATTATAAAAAAAAATTATAATTGGGAGGGGGGAACAAAGTTTTAAGATGACTATAGTCTCTATTAGCTTTTTTATTTTATTTTTTTTGTTGGGCTAGGTCGCAATTCCCCCTTTTAACTCTCCAACACCACCAATACCTACAAGCCTCCAAAGTGTTTTTCAGTGTTTCATTGCATCTGGTATTTTATGTGAATTTTCTTTTGAAATTTGGCTACTTGGAATCATTGAGACCAATGCTTATCCCACGGGCTTTCAATGATATTTGTCTAACGTGATTTGAGATTGTTTGTCAATCAAACTCTAGTTTTGGCTAGGGTTCAATTTAGGATGGTTTTCATATTTTTGTGAAATCTTTTCGTTTTAAATCCATTTTTGGTGATCCACCCATCGTTTAAAGTGGATTGAATTATCTTCATGAATTGGCATGAGAATCATTTTGATTGAACAGTTAAATTTTTCTAGTACATGTCTGTGTTAAAATAAGGGTTTTCCTCAGTTTTCTTGTATGAGCAGCAATTGGGGATTCATTGGGTTTGGTCCACCCAACATCAACAACTAACCACACTCTCTCATCAAGAGACTGCAAAAAAGCTCACATACATACTTTCCAATATGCATAGTTTGTCCCATCAAATAAAGGACGAATAATCAATTATTGACCACAATCCATGACAACAGGAGTCAATAGATCACACAACAAAAATTAATTAACCTAATCAGAGTGTGCTTGCTCTGACACCACTTTTTGGGTTATAGATTAACCCAAGTTGATTAATTATTCAGATTTTAGGCAAATATCATGAAGGCACAAACAAATCACTAATCTAAACTAGAGTGCAGCAGAAATTAAATTTGACACGGTAATTTGTTGACTAATGGAGAAAACCTTTACAGGTCAAAAACACCACTGGGTGAATTTCAGGTCACCACTCTTAAGAATATACTAATCAAGAACAAGCAGTTACAAGTACAAGGAATCTTACCCTCCTGGTCTATCCCAAAGTACCAACCTACAGTAGAAACCTTACGCTAATCTCCAATCAGACTTGATCTTGTAGATACTTCTTCAATTGCACAAATCTCCAATCTTTGACTGTGGGCGCAGCAGTTTCCTCCTAGAAAAGCAGAGTACGCCTCGGCTGAATGGATTGGGGCGAAGAAAAGATGGAGTCGCCACCTAGATTAGATCTAGGAACTATTTACATAGCGCCCTTACATGGAAGGACTGATCTTACTACTAGAGTATGGGTCGGCTTCTACTCATTGTGTCTTACGTCTTAATCTCATTAAATGCATATTTAACATCGTTATTCTAAACTCGCACACATGTTAACATACATTTAGCAGTCAATACGGCATCAATCATCCCAAAACCCTAACATACACCTATCATGGCAACTCATATCAAACATAGCATACATCTATCATATCATATCATCTCATCCAAGATAACAAGCAAACAAGATATCACAAGGGTAAAAACATAGGCATGGCAAGATCAAAATAAACATGTGACAGATATCCCTACGTATCATTCAACCAAGCATGGTCATATCCATCACCAAAGCACAAGATAAATGCATGCTCATATGAATGCATGCCTTACCTCACTTACCTTACTACATCTTAGCACCTATGCATCAATGCATGGACATTTGAATACGTGTTCATGGCAAAACAAAGAAATCATTGAAGAGAAACCCTAATCTAGCATGTTAAATACAATCAAACAGAGAAATGGGGACTTAAAAACATAAAAGAGGGTCAAAACAAAGGCATATTATGTAAAAGAAATAAAGTAATAGAAGCAGAAAAACTCAGATTAGGGTTTTTGGGCACAAGTATGCGTGCTCATACTTAGGCCTGCGTATGCAGGTCAATGTTATGCGTATGCATACTTCAAGCCTGCGTACGCATGCAGAAAGAATGCGCACGCAGACACGACTTAAAACCCTAACCTAAAAACAAAAACATAGAAAAACAGAGCAGAAACAAAAACTAAATAAACTAACAACCTAACATGCTTTAAAACAGAAAGCTACTAAACCCTAGGCTACCTAAACATATTACAACATAAAAAAAAAAAAAAAAAAAAAAAAAAAAAAAAAAAAAAAAAATTTAACAAAAAGCAAGAAAACCGATATAAAATAGAATTAAAACAAGGAAATGAAAAGAAAATGGTTAGAACTCAATACCTCAAACAAAAAGTTTTTCAAGCTTGATTTTAACCGTTCTCCTCGGTCAATCTATTCACAATCAAATACAAAAGTGATTAGTAATCTTAAAACTTGAAAATCAAGGCCAAAAAAGGCCCCAATCAGAAAATATTGACTTAAGAATGTTTAGTGAAAAACTTCCTCTTTGATTCACTATTTCTAATGAATCTTGTGTTTTCCCTTAGGATTTTTTGTGTGTTTTCGAAATATACCATGTAAGGCTTTATATAGTTGAAAAATGAGGGTTTGAAATGGCTCCCAAACGATGTGGGATTCATTCCAAACCTCAGCTTTAACACAAAAAAACTTGTCTTTCATAGCTTCTAAAATCCTAGCTACGTACGCAAGCCCGTGTATGCGTATGCATACATCAAACCTACGTACGCATACACATGTATGCGTACGTAGCCCTAGGGTTTCCGTGGCCTTTATTTTCCAAAAATAGCTTTACTTTATTTATAAAAGAGTTATATTTTCCATAAAAACCTCGCTCAAGTCAATTCATAATCTGATTGGGCGCTAAACCAACCTTGGGCTTAGAATTTTAACATCATTGGGGAACGGGGGACCGAGTTGTAAGGGGTACAAAATGCGGTATCTATAGTGACTAACTCCCAGCAACTGAAAGTTTGTTGATGGATGCAAAGTTCTTCACTACACACTTGTAGAATAGAAGGAAACTTGGATACAAAACCCTAAGGCACATAAGAACACAGTAACTTCACAAGAAGTATGTAGATTCTCTATGTAAATCTTTGTGTATGATGACAACAGTAAAATAAGGCTTTTATATCATCTGGTAGGTTAGAGAACAAAACCCTAGAAAAGCCAAGTCCTCAAGGGCCGAAAAACGGATTTGAAAATTCTGGATTTGTGAAAATCGATAGACCGAGAGGTATTGAGGTTCATTAATTCTCGATAGATGCATGTATCAAGCCAGGTGTCGAGCCACCAATTTTCATCTTTTAACACTTGTTTCTTTGTGCATTCTTTATGCATTCAATACTACCACTTGAAAACATTTTTCAAAGTACTTCATGAAATTCTTGAATCCACTTAGATCTACCCAAATACAAGTCAAGTGTGTTTTTCCATAAGAGATACCAACTACATAAAAATATGACCCAAACAATCTCCCCATTTGGCAATCTATGACAAAACCACAAGAGTTCATGAATGTCCTAGAATAAATTCTACTCATGATTACACAAAAAAATAAGTCTATTATAATACTTGAATTTTTGAAAAACTTTGCAAGAAGAGAGATCAATGTATGAATATGACTTTGCAACCTATCTTAAAACTGAAACACTAAACAAGATATATCAATGCATCATGTGTGAAAAATAGAAAAGTTATATAAATCAAGAAACATGTGTAAAAGGTAAGAGAAGAATAACACGTGTAAAAAGAGAAGAAAACATACACCATCAAATATATATCAATAAACTCAAATATATGTAAAATGAAGATACAAGTAATGAGATAAGCCCTATACTATACATCAAAATCCTCTCAAAATCTCTAACTCTCCCCTATCATCTAACCTATCTATTCTCAAACTACGGCGTGCAATGCGTCCTATCCTAGTGTTCATCAAATACATCTCATTAGTAAAACGGTCTAGACAATCACCATGAGAGGCTTGCGTCTCTTGGATGTCTCCAATGTCACCATATACAAGCTAAAGCTAGTCGAGAATAGCAGCTAGTGTAGCCTTTACTCCAGAAGAAGAAAAGGTGGAGCAGATGAAAATGAGGGCCAGGAGGTGTAGGCAACATCCTTTGCAGCTCTGAACTCTACCTTTTCCCTTTGAGCAGGTGTCGGATTAGCTCAGGGTCTCTTGTTTTTAGCAACCACTTGTCAGGAATTTCGCATAATAGATTCCTTTCCAATGACAATCATAACATAGAAGTGAGAGGTAGAAGGAATAGAGACATGAGCATGAATAAGAATGCGAGTGATAAAAGAAGGAAAAATGAGTTTATCACAACTCGCAGTGTCACGAAATGTGTCCAGAATGGATAAAATCATGTGGGAATCTATGGATAAACCTTCCATCAAGGAATAAAGAAACCAAGCATGAACCTTAGTGATGGTATTATAATGAGAGCGAGGAGTGCGGATGAACTTCATCATCATGTTAAAGACTCTGGGATCTCTAGCAAAATCACGGCTTACCATACTAAGTATGCTTCCCCATGAAGATGGACGTTCACAAAAGCGAGAGACCAGTGCATCTCGAGAAAGAGATCGAAGCATTGGGGATCTAAGGTAGTCAAGGATAGCTAACCTAGGTACATGGAGTACCTCGGAGATAAGCTCTGGAGTAAGAATACGTGTACCACATACTAGTGTAGTAAAACAGGGTACAAAGGTATCAATAGCTTGTATGTTGGAGTAGAACTCCTGTATAATCACGTTAGGACAAGTAACTAGTTGTTCATATAGGAACTCCCATCCATGTGATCTAAACGATCCCGGTACCATAGTGTTTGAAAAGTTAGACAAAAGGACTTGACGTTCTGCATGAACATCCTATTTAGAAAATTTCTACTCGAATTCCTTTCAACAATCCAAATCATGGAACCAAATCTTAGGAGGAACAGAAGAAGAAGAAGAAGAAGTAAAACGAGAAATAGGATTATGGGATGGGATAGTCTTTTTCGGTGCCACAGGGAAGAAAACTGAAGTGGGAAGAAAAAGACACACACACACACACACTCAGTTAAAAGAGTGAAGAATAAGAAGAATAATGCACAAGCATGTGACGTGATTAGCCAAAATAGCATCATGGGTAAAATCCCAATCCAAACCTACAACTCTCAAACATAATCAAGCACACAATCCTAGAAAAAAAAATGCATGAGAAGTAGTCTAAATGTGTTTAGAATGCAATGCATGGCAATAATATCAAGAGAATTGAACACCCATAACCATAATTTCAAAAAATATCCAAACCCCCCCCCCCCCCAAAAAAAAATCCCAAAAAAAAAATGAAAACCTAGGTCTAAAATGCATGAATGCATGAAAAATGATGAAAAAGAGAAGATTTAGAACACATACCTAGGGTTTAATGATCAAATGAGGCTGAAAATAGGATTGGAAGGTGAGATTTGAAGAAATTTGGTAAGAGGGGTCGAGAGAGATCAAGATATTTGAGTTCGAAATGAATTGGGTTAACCCTCATCCTTATATATAACCCATGTTCTTGACAGATCGAGAAGGTGTCGAGAGGTATCGGGATTTAATGCTTGATGTATCATCAGATATCGAGGAGGTGTCAACGGCAAAATTCTTCTATATATTGAAAAGGTGTTGAGGAGGTATCGAGCAAGCAAAGAATTGAGGAAATTTTCTTGATGCATCGAAGAGGTATTGAGGTAGTGTCGAGAAAAACCTAGAAAAAGTCATTTAAAAAGGTGTTGAGAGGTATCAAGAAGGTATCGGGTAGGTATCAAGATGCATAAAAAATGCATTTTTCAAGGAAGAAAAATCATGAAGAGTATGAAATCATGATAACACCTGATGAGTGTAAATTTATCAGAACCGTCCATCTACGGGACGAACGAAGTAAATACTTTTTAATGCAAGGCATAACGGCCGGTCATTAATGATGGACAAAGCCATAAAAGACATTAAATGCAAGAGATAGCTAAGGAGTAACGCTGGACACCAACAGACAAATAGCCATTGATAGGTAATAAAAGCAAACATTTATTACCAACAACTCCAAATCCCATAAATTCATATATTCATTCAGACAATGAATACAAAGGCTATAAAACCCACATAACTAGAGGAGAGAAAGGTACACAATTTCATACTCACAACTCTTAGCCATTTTAGCACTCTGATTTAAGCAAGTGAATCATTTCATCTTGAACTGACTTTGTCATCGGAATGCCCTTGGCCAACACCACACCAGTGTTCTATCACTTCGTGGTCTCTCTTTGCAAATTTATCATTGGAACAACTTGCCATCGTCCATCAGCATAGACAAAGAGCACAACTGATGATTTTCTGCATCATCAGTTTGGCGGCTTCTGTGGGGAGAGACTTATCTAAGCCATATATTTTCTCAATTGCAAAAGCCCCTTACATTGCGAGATGGATCCAACACAGGCAGAACAACAAATCCTAGCTCTCACCATGAGCATAGAAGAACTAACATGGCAAAATGAAGAGCTACGACAAATTTCCCAAGCTTGGAATGAAGTTGAAACACTCCAAGGAGAAGGAAGACTTAACCAAAATTAGAATGACGAAGAGATAGCAAGTCCAATAAATAGTTGAAGGTGAGAGACACCAGAAGGAGAGAATACATCAAAAGTTGGAGATGAACTTCATTATATGAGGAAGGAAATGGACGAACTGAGAAATACGATGAAAGGAAAAACCACCAATAATCTCGATGGAATGATTAAAAGAACTGATTCTCCCTTCATGACTGAAGTATTGAATCTTCTCCCTTATGATCAAGCATCTTCTCCACTAGGTTAAAGGAAAAATTCACAATATTCTTGAGTTTTGCATAAAAAACTTATCAAAGGTGTCATCCTCTTCTATTCTAATTTCTTTAAAGCTACTTGTCAACCTTTGAAACTTTTAGTCTTTGAGAGCTTTGGTTCTGTCATAAGTAGTCTGTAGGATTGTCTAGGCTTCCTTGGCAATATCAGTAGATGATATCTTCTTATATTCTTCATTTGTTACTACACTAAACAAGGCATTTAGTGCTCTGTTGTTGAAGTTTGCTTAGTGCTCTGCTATTGAAGTTTGCAGCCTTGATCTTTTTATCATCCCAGTGTGCAGTGGATTCAGTGGGTTTGGTCCACCCAACATCAATAGCTAACCACACTCTCTCATCAAGAGATTGCAAAAAAGCTCGCATATGTACTTTCCAATATGCATAGTTAGTCCCATCAAATAAAGGAGAAATATTCAGTGATTGACCACGATCCATGACAACATGGGTCGATGGATCACACAACAAAGATTAATTAACCTAATCAGAGTGTGTCTGCTCTAATACCACTTGTTGGGTTATAGATTGACCCTAGTTAATTAATTCAATTATCCAAGTTGATAATTTATTCATATTTTATGCAAATATCGTGAAGGCACAAACAAATCACTAATCTAAACTAGAGTGCAGCGGAAATTAAATTTGACACGGTGATTTGTTGACTAAGGGGGAAAACCTTCACAAGGCAAAAACCCTACTGGTTAGTGAATTTCAGGTCACCACTCCCAAGAATTCACCAATCAAGAACAAGCGGTTACAAATACAAAGAATCTTACCCTCCTAGCCTATCCCAAAGTACCTATTTATAGTAGAACTTTTACGCTAATTTCCAATTAAACTTAATCTTATAGAGACTTCTTCAATTGCACAAATCTCCAATCTGTGACTAACTTCGAGCAACTTGAAGTTTATTCACGGATGTAAAGTTCTTCACTACACACTTGTAGAATAGAAGGCAACTTGGTTACAAAACCCTAAGTGGCATAAGAATGCAATAGCTTCACAAGAAGTATGCAGATTCTCTATGTGAGTCTTTGTGTATGATGATGACAATAAATAAGGTTTTTATATCATCTAGGTTTGAGAACGAAACCCTAGAAAAGCCACGTCATAATGGGCCGAAAATTATCTGAAAATTCTAGATCTACAAAACTCGATAGATCAAGAGGTATTGAGGTCCATTAATTCTCGATAGATGCATGTATCAAGCCTGGTGTCAAGCCACCAATTTTCAGCTTTTAACACTTGTTTCTTTGTGCAATCTTCATCTCTTTAATACTACCACTTAAAAACCTTTTTCAAAATATTTCATGATATTCTTGAATCTACTTAGATTCACCTAAATACAAGTAAAGTGTGTTTTTTCATAGGAGACGCCAATTACATAAAAATATGACCCTAACACTTTGCATCAACAACAACAATCAAGTTGTTGTGTAGTTATTCACAAATTGGGATTCGTGCAAAGAAAAAGTCTTTACAAGATCAAGTTGAATTAGAAATTAGCGTAAGGGTTCAACTATAAGTTGATATTTTGGGATAGGCCGAGTGAGGATAAGATTTCTTATACTTGTATCCGCTTATTCTTAATTAGTAGATTCTCGGAAATGGTGACCTAAAATTCTTATTTGTCAACAAATCATCATATTGATTTAATTTCCATTACACTCTAGTTTAGATTGGTGATTTATTTGTGCCTCCACAAGATTGCATGTAATTTGGATAATTAATCAACTTGGGTAATTAAATTAATTAATTGGGGTCAATATTTAACCCAACAAAAAACATATATTTTTTATTTTTATAATAAATCATATAATTAACAAATTATATTATAGAAAAATAAATTATTTCTTAAAGCATATAAGTATGAAACAATTTTGACATATTTTTTTTACAAAAATAATTACCGTTTGAGCAATGGTTTACAATTACCTCAAAGTACGGTAGAAAATATTGATAAATATTTTTTGAATAATACTATATATGCAACTTTTTTTCATATCATTATAACAGTAGAAAAAAATTGATTAGCATATATGTCAACCAATTCAATAATTAAGAAATGTTATAAAAAAAAAGTGTATATGTGGTTTTTTTTTTTTTGAGTAAACAGTAATACTTATTAGAATACACACAAAAATAGTAATACTAATATTTTAAACCGAGTTTATAATACATTATATAATCATAACAAGTGTATATGTGGTTTGGTAACAAATATGGTAGTCACAGTATTTAGTGGGCGGAGTCAAACTATAACTGTAACTTTGTAAGAGACACGGAGGATAGAGAATAAGAGGTGTGGTGGTACTTCTGGTAGCTTTTACTACTACTACTACTACAATTTTCGGTTGATTTGAAACAGAACCATTGTATTTGTACCAAAAAAGAAAGAAATTGAAAAAGAAAAAAAATAATATTTTAGCAAAAATTACACTCTTTACCGTATTACTTATTATTATTATTTTATGTGGTAAATGTGATTATTTGTTTGTCATTGTGATCGTGTACTTTTTTTTCCCCTCCATTTACGGTATGCTGCAACAGGATTATAGCAAAATTGAAATACAAAAAAAGTGTAGTTTTAGATTTATTTTCCATAACATTTTTATTATAATTTCACAATAAAACTTAGATAAAAAATTATTATTGGTTCTTATTCTCACTTGAATCATTTTTTTACCTATTATTCTATTATTAAAAGTTTACTATTTAAATTTTATTATAAAATCATTGTGAGAATATTGTGAGTGTTAAGTCGGTTCAAAAAAAGAAACTGAAAAGCGAAAAAAAAAAACAATAAAACATCTTCACAAACAGACAAACAAGACTGGTTTTGTCACAAAGCCCGAGAGAAAGAGAAAGTGAGAAAGTAACAGCAACAGCAACAGCAACAGCAGAACCAAAGACCAAAACATGTAGTTATTTAAATGTTAAGATGGAGTCCCAAGTCCCACCACCCACACGAGCGGTTCTCGAATTGCATGTACTGCACAGACTTTCCTACTTCCTAGTGAGAGAGATAAAATCATATTTTTACCAAGAGAGAGACTCAGAGAGAGAGAGAGAGAGAGAGAGATCAGTCTCAAAATAAGGAGCCTGACCTCATTTCCTTTCTTCACAAAAGAGAGAGTAAACAAGGAAGACAGTGAGAGTGGGACTGTAGGAAAGAGAGAGAGAGAATCGTGTGGGTTCTTCTTTTCTTTCTTGTTTATTGCTTTCTCTTTCAACATAGCAACGCAGTCTATTTTCTGTTCCTATTTTTTTAATTTAAAAATGTTTTTCGCAGCCCCGTCTAGAAAGCCAAACTAATCTGAGTATGTAACAATCTTAGCTTTCTGATCAGTTACTACTCTCTAACAAGAATCGAAAACAAAGTCCCAGCTTTTTAAATTTTTTTCTTATCAGCATTTCAAGCTCTCTCTTTTCCTCTCCTTTTTTTTGGTGGCATTGTACTTAGAGAAAGACCCATTTGGGTTTTTTGAAGTTTTGCTTTCTTTTCCTAAGTTTTTCTCTCATTTTCTTTCCTGGGCTTATCTGGGATTTCAGTAACAATGAGTCCACAACACCTAAAGAGTGATGGCAATGGTTTCAGTGGGTATAAAAATATGAACTTTATGCTTCCTCCTCCTCCTCCTCCTCCTCTTGGGGTCATAGTGGGTCATCCTTTACAGAAAGATTCTAAGACTTCTGAAATGGGGTTTCAGATTTTGAACCCCTCTATAGAGAAAAGGGTTGGTGATGGGTATTTGGGGGATGAGAGAAAAGGACTGTCTGTAAAATTTGGCGAGGAAGAGGAAGGCAAAAGTTCTGGTGCTGGGAAAAGTGGGCACACTAAGCTTTGTGCCAGAGGCCATTGGAGGCCAGCTGAAGATGCCAAGCTCAAAGAGCTTGTCGCCCAATATGGTCCTCAAAACTGGAATTTGATTGCCGAGAATCTTGAAGGAAGATCAGGTAATTCTAACACTCCTACTAGTAAAAGTTGACAATGACTAATTTGGTTGAAAAATGTCCACAAAGTCATATCTATGTAGATTTGATCATAACTTCGATAGAAAAAAAGTGACTTTTTCTTTTCCTGTCCTAGATTGGTATTCTGAAAGCCGATCAGATTATAAATGAACCATAATAAAATGACTTTGAAGATACATTTGATTTTTAATTTATATTCTTTCATGGTAAAATGATTATACCCATTAAAGATTTCATTTTTCTTTTCTACGATCTTGAAAAGTTTCTTCTTCTTCTCTTTTTTCCTTTGATGTTTAGGGAAAAGTTGCAGATTAAGGTGGTTTAATCAGCTAGACCCAAGAATTAATAGGAGGGCTTTCACAGAGGAAGAGGAAGAAAGACTCTTAGGTGCACATAAGCTGTATGGTAACAAATGGGCCATGATTGCTAGGCTCTTCCCTGGCAGAACTGATAATGCTGTCAAGAATCATTGGCATGTGATCATGGCTAGAAAACACAGGGAACAGTCCAGTGTTTACAGGAGGAGAAAGCCCTCTTCTCAAGTCCTTACTGATATGACTTTACAAAACAATGCTTGCAGTGAATCAACTCACTCAAGCACCATGGATGAATCTGGTTCAACCTGCACTGATCTCTCTCTCACTCCCTCTTCAAACAAAGTGCCCCAAAGTCTTATCACCAAGTTTAGTCCAGTTCAACAATACCACCAATCTTATGGATCAAAGATGGGTATGTTATTTATTCACAACTTCCAATCACCTGCTCGTTGTGTTGGTTTTAGTTATTATTTAACTTTTATTAACAAGTTTATTCATATTATTTTTTTGGGTTTCAGGTTCTTTGGGAGATGGGGGGTTTGACAAGTTCTGTTGTACTGGGAATGGGTTCTATCAACCTGGGCTTATGGGAACAGTTATGGGTGTGGACCCATCTGGTCATTCAGATTCAAACTCAGAAGTCTCTGCAGCTGAGTCAGTTGCCACCAATAAGACCAATATCTCAGTGTCTGGGGAAAATGAAAATTTGAATGAAAAAATCAAAATGCCCTTTATTGATTTCCTTGGAGTTGGAGCTACTTAAAGTTAAAGACATGGGTTTTGGTTTAAGCCCATTTAAGAGAGAAAGAGAGAGAGAAGCTGAGAATGGAGGAAAAGGGCAAAAGAGTTAGTTTGAAGAAGCATTTTAGTAGGTCTGTGAAAATGTGGGCCTGAGGCAGGTTATTTTTACAGTGTATATGTACAGTTAATTTCCCGATAAGGAAAAAGATAGCATTACAGTTAAAAAAAAAAAAAAAAAGAGGGGTAAAAAGAATAGGGGAGAGAGAGAGAGAGAGCGTTATGAGTTTCAAAATAATTATTAAACTGTGGTTTTGATTTTGTACTTATCCAGCAACAGCAGGCTTTGTTATATTCTCTCTGTGACGCTGTAGCATTGTATTTGTGAGGCAAAGCCAAAGTTGGTTGCTTCTCTTGGATTACTGACTCAATGAATGAACCTGCCCAACTTTCATGACTTTTCAATGCTCTCTGCATCTTTATATTGGTGTTTGGTATACTTTCTTTGACCATGTTTTACACGCCCTCGCTTTTAATACCACATCTTTTGCCTATGCAACAGACTCCCCTTTCAGTTTCGGCTAAAAATATTATTAAATAAAAACACCCATGGAAAATTTGAGTAATTTTATTTATAACATTCATAACTACCCTTACACAAGAATTTATGCTTGTCCGTGTGGCATTAGCTTTTTTTTTTTTTTTTTTTTTTAAGCGCCAGTAAATAACTTTTATATATTTTTACTGATGTACTGTAGATAAAAGTAAATGTTATATAAAATAAATAGTTTAGATAAAATGTGAATGTCATATAACATAAATAGTTGACTCACGTGGAATAGAAAAAAAATAAGAAAATTTAAAATAAAATAATTAGGTGACTAATATGGAACCTGCAAATAGTAAGAAAAATAAGTAATAAGTTAGCTTATAAATGCATTTTAAATGAAATTTAGTAAAAAAAATTAGTTTTTATGTACGACATTTTAAAATCTTATATTTTCAAAGTAAAAGTATACTTTTAACATTTTCACCAAAAAAACGTTTTACTAAAAGTTAAATAAGTTAATATCATGCGTTAAACAACCTTTAAAATTACTTTCTTGCAAGAGTAATTATTCATACTTTTTTTTTTTTTTTGAAAGTTTCAAATCTACAACATCCACTCTTAGCTCTCGTTTGGGAGGAAGGAATGGAATGGAAAGGAACGAAAAGAATAATTTTAGAATATTCTTCACTTCCCTTAACCTTGTTTGAGAGTTTAAGTGGAAGAGAATAAAATGGGTAGAACGAAACACTTATTCCTTTCTATTCCCTTAAAATCTTAAATATTCTTTTCTCTCAAAATTGGGAGGAATGGGAGGGAATGAAATTAGATTTAATAAATTTTTTTACTAAAACTCCCAAAATACCCCTATATATTCAACTCTTTATTTTAAAATAAGGGTTTAATAGTAATATTGACATAAAATGAATCCATTTCATTCTCTTTATGTTACTTCTAAACAAGATTACTTACATTCCATTCATTTTCATTTATTTCCATTCTTTTATTTTAAAACATCTATTCAAAGGTTACTTAATTCCATTCTATTCTATTCTTTTCTATTCATTTCCTTTGCTTAAATATATTACATTCCATTGCATTCATTTCCATTCTCTTATGAACATTTCATTCTATTCTATTTCCTTATAAACTCTCAAACGAAGTCTTAATGATTTATATTTATCATCAGATCAATACACCAATTAGTTTCTAGATCTCTTATTCGATAACAAGAGACTTTACCAGTCTAGGAGTGGTACTTTCTTTCACATGAATGGTAGATCCAATTAATTAAATTTATTCTTCTAAAAAAATTAATTAAATTCACTGTAAAATTTACCATTTAAGTAAGAGGGGTGTTGATTCCCAAAAAGAAGAAGAAGTAAGAGGAGTATATGGTAGGTTTTGTTAATTAAATTTATGTTAAAATATTATTTTGTACTTTAAACTTTACTAAATGTTTGGTTTTTGTCTCTAAATTTTAAAGTTTTTTTTTCCAATCCCTAAACTTTGTGTAGGATTTTTTTTTTTTTTTTTGAAATAATAGTTAAGAGGCAAAAATAGGGGGGAAAAAAGTAACTTTTTTCAATAATTTAGGAATGAAAAATAAAATTTGTAAAGTTTAGGAATGAAAATTAATTTTTTAGTAAAGTTTAGAGACCAATATATATTTGAAAAATGAATAATAGAAACTTTATTAATGTAAAGGTAAGTATACAATTGTCAAACATGCCTTTAGCTAACGTACACCTTGCTTATGTTGCCAAGTGTATCTAACACAGCAAATACAAGTATACAACACATATCCAATACAGCTACAAAAGTAAATTAAAGAGAGAGTCAGTAAATATAGCTTATAAAATGTTTTATTAAAACAAAGGAAGTTAAAATTGTGGTCTTGGGTTGGTTTGAGACATGTAAATTCAAAATATGGTTATTTAGCTGTGTAAAAACTTAATTTTCACCTCGATCCTTGAAAAAGAAAAGAAACAAATTTGTTCACCAATTAATATAAATCATATAATTAAGCTTCATATTTATGCCAATACAGATTCCAGGTGATGTAGGAATTAGAGGTTTGTGTTGGTAGTAATAGTAGCTTTTTTTTTTTTTTTTGAGAGTGGTAGTAATAGTAGCTAATAGTGGGGTCTTAACGGATCTGCATGCATGAGACTTTTATTATATACTTCTATAAATATAAAACGTGACAATTAACAGTTTTTTCCCTTTCAATAAAAATAAATAAATAAATACAGTTTTTCATGATTGTTTAATTGCCAATCATCAATCAACATAAAATTAATTTTATAGAATATTGGTGATGTCAATTCCTTATTAAAAGTAGGACCACAATGGAATTAAATTATTATTTGACGAAAAGATCAAACTATTCCCTTTTCTATTGCGTCGGTCCAACAAAGTTAAGAGCCAAATTGTGACTTGGCATTTCACAACACTTTTTTGACACACCCTTCCAAATTCTCCACCGGTCACATAAAGACGACGGGGCCTCCTGCAATATGACAAAAATACAATACCAACCAAAACCCATGCCACATACCCATCTAAATGTTCACACAAATTTACAAAGAAAAACAAAATAGTAATTATAGAAAGATTAATTATAAAAATTCTTATAACAAACAAATTTCTTTCTTTAAAAAAAAAAAAAAATGTAGTGGACATAAAACTAATAAAATGATGGATATTATAAATCCTGTAGTTTAGAAATAAAAATTTGTAAAAATATTTAGTAGCCCCTTCAATGTAAGGAAAGTTTTTTCAAATTCGAAAAAAAAATTTCACTCATTTATTTTCTTTCCTAAATAATAAATTTGGTAATTATGAAATTTATTAATAAGCATTGATTATTATTGTGATAAGATTCTAATAGAGCTTAAATATAGAATAAATTTTAAATTCAATTTAACATATATGGATTGAATGGTAAATTATATCCGGTTGACATGAAAATTGGCATGCATATTAAGAACATATAGAACATGTAATTCAACGGTTGGATTTTCAAAATATGAATTCAATAATAAGTTATTGAGTTCAAGTTACACCTCGTGTAATATATATATATATATATATATATATATGTATATTAGAATAATAAAATTATGACACTTCAAAATCTTATGTGGCACACTATGGAAAGTTTAACAAAATTTGATTTTTTTTCTTTTATTCTTTGGCCTAAATGTGAAATTTGATTATTATGGTAGCTATTAATAGTTTTTTATATTTATTTTCTAAATATGAAAAACTATTCATTATGGTGGGTTATTCATAGGTAATTATATTAGTTATTAATAGGTCATTATGGTGGTTATTAATAGTCTCTTATTTTAATTATGGTAAAATTTTAATGGAGAGTTTAAGCATAGAGTAGAATTAAAAGTTAATTAAAAATGTACATTAAAATGATGACATATATAATTGTAAGTAGGGGTGTGTATGATTCGAGTTAAGAAATTCTCAACCCAACCCAACCCATCACATGTGTAAAAACCAATACAACCCAACCCATATGGATTGGGTTAGGTCGATGGGTTGTGGATACATGTTTTATGTCTTGTACAAAAATGGAATTTCATAAATTATTTAAATACTATTTCAATAAAATTATTACAATCCATATAATATACTTAAATTATTTTCCAAATTCTCAAGTTCATCAAAACTAATTCTCAAAATACCAAAATTAGTCAAATTAAAAAAAATTAAAATAAGGGTAATAAAATAAGCTCATATAGATGGTGGGTCAGTTGGGTAAGGTGGGCTGAGAAAACTATCAACCTAAACCCAACTTGTCCAGATGCTCAAAATAAAATTCTAACCTATCAACTTGAAGCATTGGGTTGGTGGCTCTGATGCACACCTCTAATTATAAGGCTTCTAAAATGTATGCAGAAAATATTATGAGCTTGACCAAAAGTTAAAATTTTTTAGTTTTATATATATTATATATTATATATGTATGGATAAATTTAACGAACTATGATTTTTTTTTTTTCTTTATGTGTAATTAGGAAATTTGATAATTATGGTAGTTATTAGTAGGCATTTATTATGATTGTATTTTTTATGGGATTATAATTGTATTTATATATGAAACTATATTTGTTCTACCATTTAAATAAAATATGATGTGATATGATTTTAATAGAGTTTTTTTTTTTTTTTTTTTTTTTTTGAGAAGAGGGATATCTCAAAAGTTGATGATGCATGATATTATTTGGTCAATAAAATTTAAACTCCTGTTTTGTATGTAATATAATATAGATAATAGAATTTTTTTTTTTGGGAGAAGATATAGATAATAAATTATAGATTATAGATTTTTTTTTTTTTTTTTTTGAGAAAGAGATTATAGATTTGTATACATAGAAAGTTATTGCGTCAAAAATCTTTTAAAAATAGCTCATTAAAAACAATGGTATTATAATAAATCATATCCATGAAATTATCACGGTGACATTATACGAAACTTCTTGAGAGTTTTCGAAGAATTTTCTAGTTCGTTGAAGCATTTAGTGAGCGAATTACGTTGAATATATAATCTTCAAGGAGAAATTTGTATAAATTTTAATTTATAGGAGAGAGATGGTGAAACGTGGTGAACTTGGTGGTTTTGGTAAAGGCCAGGGTTGTCCCTGCAGTGGATTTGGCTATCTTGTGTAGACAATGTAGTGGACAACTCCATAAATGCAATTTATGGTGAACTAAAGCAAGAGAGTACTCACGCCATAGCTTGACCAATAATAGCTCATTCTATGACTATTACGGATATAATAATAATAAATAAACCAATTCTACCCCAAAATAAAAACTAAATTAATTAATAAACCAATTTTTTAGGAATAACTATTAAAAAAAAGTTTGTTTATGTTTGTTTAGCAAACAAGTCAAGATCATACCTAAGTTTAAGCTTGACTATTAAATGAGTTAACTTTAAACATAATAATGTTTTGATAAAAAAGTTTGTGAACAAGTCATGAACAAAAAGTTTGATTTAACTATATATAATATAATATTTTTATATGTATATTTGTCTAAAAAAATATTTATATTAACTAAAGCTCAACTTGTGTTTGAAATAAATTTAAATGAACAGGTTTGAAATTTTAGTACTCCACTTGACTTGATTATTTTAGCAACTATTGTTGATGGTTTGGATGTGGCCAATGTTTGTGGTCTTAAGAAGGGCCAAAAGTATATCAAGAAACAAGTAAAGGCCTATATGTTGGGTTGAGAGTTGAGACCATTAGACTGTCAACACAATACCAATACCATTGGGGACTAGAAGTATCTTTCAATCTATATATGTGCAGTTTATTAAATTACGCTCGCTCTAATGGTCCATTTTGGATTAAGGAAGAGTGGAGTAGAACTGGCTAGAAATTAACCTAATTTCTGGCCAACTCTACTCTACTTCCCCTTCCTTCCCTCTCAATCCAATTAGGCCATAAACATTGATGGGTAAAGTAAAGTAGCTGATGATTAGAAGTGTAGGTTGTTAAATTAATACATTAACACACAAACACAGGCAGCTAAAAGCCAAGACAACGTATGTTTGACCTGCAATTCAACAAATAATCACTAAATATTGTATTTAAGAAAAAAACCCAACCCAATACAATTTAGTAGAGTCTAGACAATACTAACCCACCTTCAAATTGAGTCATTACAAATCCATCATAGATTGAGATCTGATGCAATAGCTAGGGCTATTACTCCATACAATACATACTTAATGGTTCAGATTAAAAGTTTAAAAGTTAACTTTTGATATCAACCATAAAATCAAGGAAGTTAAAAACGTAAAAAAGTTGAAAGTTTAAAAAAAGTTAAAAATTTTGAAAAAGTTAAAATGATGTGAAATGTATTGCATAGTGTAATAGCCCTAACTATTACACCAGATCTCAATCCATCCATCATCACCATCAGATTAGCCATCAGAGTTCTACGTGTACCTAGACTAGACCCAATTAAACACACCATTTTGACAAGCCCAATCCAAACCCACCTGACCCAGCTCCCATTGAAGACCCCCAGACCGTCGTGCCACTTTAGCTTCAACAGAAAGCCTTTTTTTGAACTCAACCCCCCACACTCTCATAAGCCCAAGAATCCAACTCATCATAAAAAAATAACCCAAAGCCCAAAGCCCTTTCCTAATTATAAATCAACCAAGCCCACTTTAGAAAAAAAAAAAAAAACCAAAAAATAAAGCTACCTCATCAGCCATTAATTTTATCGAAATTACAAGGCTGCCTCTTCATTTTCCATTAATCTCAAACTACCTCTATACTTTCAAAAATCACACAAAGTCCCTTCAATCTCACTAAAATTAGACATTTGCCCCTATATAGTTCTAAAATCTTACTATTATCCCGAAATTTATGAAAATTACACAAAAGATTCCAAAACAACAACAAAATGCCCCCTGGCTCCATAGATTTTATAAAAATATCTCTTGTCATCACCATAATCATCAAATTAACCTTGTGACCCCTACAATCACTAGATTAACCCCAAATCTCACAAAAATATCTAATATTCCCTCAAAATCGCTAAAACAACCCATCAATCAAGCCAAATATTTTCACAATATGTTAGCCCAATTTTTTTATTTTTTGTGTTTTCCCATTTATTCTCAAACTAGAAGTAAGGGTTTTACATTGTAGTTCCTTTGCTACAAATAAAACCCGTAAGAGATATATATTATGACACAATTCACAAGATGGCATACTCAAGCAGTGTTAACTCAACTATTTCAAAATTATTTTGAGTATGGATCTAGGTCAATAGTATTTGTTTTCAACAAATTTCCTTTTGTATGTTTTGATTTATTTTTGTTAGATAATTGTCCTATGCATCTCAAATGAAGGATGGGTTCATCCAAGGATGGCTAGCCCCTCTTCGATTGGTCATCTTAACAGTAGAGGTTGAACTTATATGCCCAAGGTGAAAGTTGCAACTATAAATGTCTCCTGCTTGCTTGAAAAATATGGTATGAAAAAATCTGAAGGTCTGTTTGGATTGAAGGGGGAGCGAAGGGAAGTAGAGTAGAGTTAGCTGAAAATATGTTAATTTTGGACCAATTCTACTCTACTTTACTCTACTCTCCCTCCCTCCCTCTCAATCCAAATGGATCATAAAACTGTTTTTACTCATTTCTCAGCTTACACAAAGCTTTTCAAGATATGTGGGAAGAGTCTTGATATTCTATCATTCTATCTCCAAATTGTAGGGACTTACCCTCTCTATATGCCAGATATATGGTCTTTGATATAAACAAAGTATGTGAATTCATGGACACTTCTCCTACTGAACATTTGAATGCAAATAAATTTAAAAGCTCCAATAGGGCTGCTATGTATATTAGACCTTTTGAGGCAATTATAAATTCTAAGGGGTTCTGATTGGTCTATACAAGTAGATTTCAATATCATTTCTTCTGGATTTGTTCGTTAATTTAGCTAATCTTGGAAAAAGTTAATTTTTATTGATTGTTTTCTATATTTAATTTTCTTCTTCTAGCATATATATATATATATATATATATATATATATATAAATAAAGGAATAAATAACTCAATCGAATTTTGTATGGCTTCAAAAAATGCCTAAAGACAGTGTTATTATTATTATATTTTTAAAATCAAATTGTTCTCCTATGTCTTTACAAGCCTTCTCAAATCCAAATTGGGTAGGGTGTATTGATGATCTGCGTTTTAACAGGTGAGTTTTCCATCTTTCTTGGCACCAATCATGTCTCATGGTCTACTAAAAATCAGTGAATGATTGCCCATTTCTTCAGTTGAATTCGAGCACAAAAATTTTGTAGCCATTGATGCTGAAATCTCATGGATTGATCAATCCTTATTAGTGAACTTTGAGTGTCACTTCCTACTTCTCCAATGGTTTATGCTGGGGCCTCCTATCTCAGTGCAAATACAACTTTTCATGCCAGAACTAAATATATTGAAATGGATATTTTTATTTTTTAATGCGTGACAAATTAGTTGTAAGGAAAGATCTACATGTGCATTTTATCTTTGACAGAAGATCATATTGCAGATGTTATGACCACAGGCTTACCCCTTACTAATTTGTTTTGTCCTCCTTCATGACAATTGACAAGTTGAAGCTTTTGTCCCATATGAATTAATGTATTATAAATTGTTGATTTGTTATGACAAGATCGTAATATCTTATCATATATAACAACAATAGAAACACAGTAACTCTGATTGTTATTGAGAGAGAACAAAATTGTTCTCTATTCCAACAATTTTATTCTGAGTTAATCCACGCAATGTTCACGTTGATCTAGATAAACCCTCCGTGCTTTGTGAGCCATAGGACCGTTCTGCAGCCCTTCAAATCATGAGCATGACTAAAAATTTACCTCCTTGGATTCTCCAACAGGTTGACTGAGCTGTTTCCTGGTCAACAAATCAGAATTTCACTATCATATTATAAAACAGTGAAAATATGGCATTTGCAAAAAAAAAAAATAGAACCGCAGAATCTAACGTGAAAAACTTAATTTTTTATGGACATGCCAACCAATAAAACTTATAAATTCTCATTCACATGGTATTTCTCATTAAATGTGCCCCAATGTTATGAGGTTAAAATAAAGAATCCTCTAACAAACATCCGTCTTCTTTGGATTGGTTATATTGGTCGGTGTGGAAGCCAAGTTGCTGATGTTTTCATTGGACTTTGAGGTTTCCATTCAAGGAGGAATCCACGTACTGGCCATGCAGTTTCATCAACTTCTATAATTATAGTAAAACAAAAACAAAGCTCTTTATGGGAGTACTTAAAAAATTATATAGTAAATAGCAACTGTGCTTAGAAATTGTTTATATAATGTATATTTAACAATTTTCTTGTTTCACTTTATATATATATTGATGCGATATATGCTTTCTATCTCAATGTTATTTCCTGTTTTCCCTATGAATATTATTCTAAGAAGTTAGTTGGTTGGTGCTACTTTTACTGTCATTAAAAAAAAAAAAGAACTGTTAATAAATATTCAATTATATATATTTATATATATATATGCTTTTATTGATATTCATATACATTTAGTTTTTTGAGAAATATATATATAAATATTATTTTCTTGATTTTTACTTCTAAGACACTCATTCATTAAAAAAGAAATTTACATTGCAAAAAAAGTCGACAGACAAATTAACAAAAATTTTCATGAACGTACAGTGCATTACAAACTAATAAATTCATTAAGGGTCCTTGAAAAAATAAATAAATAAGAAAGATCTTCAAAACATTTTTCTTCATGGCAATAAAAAGGGAGAACATCTTCCCACATCCGTGCATTTTGAAGCGCTCTTGGTGTTTATTTATTATTTTGTTTTTTGGTGGAAACGGGAAAGTCTTATTTAATTATAAAAGAGTTTATATAGACTCAATTATATCTGGCCTTATGGGACATATTCTACTAATTCCGAAACCTGCCATATCTCTTACAAAATAGTGGTATACAAAATTGGGACAGGTGTCATAGATGGTCAAAAGTTGCTGCTGGTAGTTTCCCCGTTTCATTAACGCATCTGCGCATTTATTGGCCTCACGGTAGACGTGGCGCGCCTGGACCGCCCATGCCCGCTCTATAAGGCTCTTGCTTACATATTAAAGGAAATACATCAAGAGGGAAATTTTCAGTTGTAGCAGTTATCCAGGATAATACTATCATAGAATCAAGCTCTAGTTGGATGAATTTGAAACCCAAATCCCACGCCATCATGAGACCTTGACACACAGCTACCAACTCTGCCATATTATTAGTAGTAATCCCCATACTTAGAGAAAATCCTAATATCCATAAGCTTAAGCTATCTCGAAGCAGACCCCTTGCCCTGGCCTTCCCTGGGTCGGCTAAAGCACTACCATCCATATTTAGCTTAATGAATGGGTCAATTGGGGAAATCCGCTTGATAATTTGAAGAATACTATTCCTAATTGGTTTAACAGGGCTAGCCAAGTAAAAACAATTCGATCACTGCTTCAATTGTTTTGTGGACAATTCTATGCTGGGAGCTAGATTGGTTTTTAAAAATATGCTTGTTTCTACTGATAGGGTGTTTTTAGACAATTTCAATACTCCTGTACACGTCATGCAAAGGAGCCAATGGTGCCCATGGGCCCGTCAATCACACGGACGCAAAACGGAAGACTTAAGGCGATGATAGCACAAACGATGACCCCATTATGACAACTCGACGGGTGTAAGCTGACGAAGGGACCCTTGGTCGAGGACAAGAGACTGAAGAGGTCGATGGGTCCAGCGTGGCTTGGCTTGGCTCCCACGAATATCTATACATGGAAACATCTTGCACAACATGTAAGACACAGCTTATATTGCTCTCATCTGGAAAGATATCCTTTAATCTCGGAAACCCTAAGTACCAAACCCTCCCAGTAAGGAAAGATCCCTACTTTGAAGGGATCTTGATTCACCACTCACCACTATATAAGCACCAGACCCACACTTTTCTCAGGTACGCAGAAAATTCCTAGCTCTCTCACTAAAGAGTTAATAGAGATTTCATATTTGCTAACTTGACATTCGGAGGGTTTTCGGTCGGTACCACATTGGTGCCTTCTGTTTGGTCCTTCGTTCTTATTTACAGGTACCCATTGAAGTGACTTGGAGCCTACAACTCACTGACGATTTTTGCACATCATCATTTGGCGCCGTCTATGGGAAATAACGAGTGATAAGCCATATCGCCATCTCAAAGACAAAGAGTTGTATGGTCCAAACACGATCAATGGCCACTACCAACTAAGAGACCGGAAACCCGCCTAATGCATTGGAGAGGCAAGTGCAAACCCTTGCCGCAACGGTTGAACGGCTCATTCAGTAGAATCACGAGTTGGAACGACAGCTAGAGTAGCGGAATGACTAAGAGCCGAACGATCAAAATGACAGACAAGACAGGGATGAACGTGACAACAATCGTCCCCCAACGAATGATCACCAAGAAAGGGACGACCAAGAAGAAAGTAATGTCGTTAGTAGGCGAGATCAGCAGGATACCAGTCGTCCCTCTGAGCTGGAAGTCGGCGCGTTGCGCATGGCATAGAGATGCAGACGATGAAAGAAGAGATGGACATAATGATGAGTGCCCTAAAGGGACAGGTATCCACTAACTTGGACGAACTAGTCCAGAGGACTGACTCACCTTTCACTGCGTAGGTGACTTCCTTCCCTCTTACGGTCAAATTCCGAATGCCATAAGTGGAGGCATATGATGGTTTGCGGGACCCACTGGACCATTTGGAGTCATTCAAAACCCTTAAGCACTTGCAGGGAATTCCAGAAGAAATTATGTGCAAGGCCTTCCCTACCACACTGAAGGGGCAAGAAAGGGTATGGTTCAGCAAACTTACCCCGAACACTGTCTCCACCTTCAAAGAGTTGAGTGGATACTTTGTCACACACTTCATCGGGGGACAAAGACACAGAAGATCCTTAGTGGCCATACTAAGCATTACACAGTGGGAAGATGAAAGCCTAAGGTCATACGTAACCCGTTTCAACAAAGAGACCCTCCTGATTGACGAAGCTGACGATAAAGTCCTTGTTACTGCCTTCACTCGTGGGTTACGACCGGGGGAATTTCTCTTCTCCCTTTACAAAAATGACCCAAAGACGATGGTCAAAACGCTATACAAAGCCACAAAATACATGAACGTCGAAGACGCGATGATAGCCCGAGGGGACGGGCCGAAGAAGAGACAAAAGCAAGACGACCATCGTCCAAACAGAGGAAGGAAGTTGTCTCGAACGAGTGAGCGAAGGGATGAAAGGAGATCAAAACCCCTGTCAAGAAGGATGACAAATTTCACCCCTTTGAATACCCCGCTAGATTAAGTCCTTATGCAGATAAGGGACGACGCGGCGCTGACATGGTCGGACAAGCTAAAAGCGATCCAAGCAAGAGGCCTTGGAACAAGTACTACCGCTTTCACCGGGACCATGGGCATGACACCTTTGAGTGTTACGACCTCAAACAGTAGATCGAGGCCCTCATCAAACAAGGGAAGTTACAACGGTTAGTCAGGGGTAGTGAAAACCCGCCAAGGGACCCCAAACCCAACCGATGTGCCGAAGAAAGGCCCAAAGCCCTACTTAACGAGATCAGAGTAATTGTGGGGGGAAACACTATGGCAGGGTCATCCAAGAAGGCCAGGAAGATGTATTTATGTATGGCGCAGAGCATCTAGATTTTCGAATGACCCCCAAAAGCTACGAGGGTCGACAACCCTGCCATTAGCTTTATAGAGGAAGATGCTAGGCAATTACACCATCCTCATGACGACGCCTTGGTCATTAGCTTGTTTATCGTGGACTTCAATACTTGACAGGTACTAGTGGATAATTGGAGCTCAGCATATATACTCTACTACCCTGTGTTCCAGCAGATGAGGGTTGACTGAGAGCGTCTCCAACCCTCAAACGTGCTGTTGGTAGGATTCGATGGCACTAAAGTCTTTCCTGTCAGAACCATTACTTTACCAATAACCATTGGGATGTACCCTCAGTAGCTTACTAAGGAGGACAATTTCCTTGTCGTTGATTGCTCCTTTGCATACAATGCCATCACTGGTCGTCCCATGCTTAACACATGGCAGGCGGCCACGTCAACATACCACCTACTGGTAAAGTTTCCAACGGAGTATGGGATAGGAGAAGCGTGAGGGTACCAGATGACCGCCCGCGAATGCTACATAGCCATGCTTGAGATGGACGATCATTTACAAGCCCTGAACGTCGAAGAAAGAAAGGGATGATGATACCCCAAGTTGGACTACTCGTATCGGCACACAAGCCGACCCTTCGGTTCGCGAAGAGCTTGCCCTCTTTCTAAAGAACAATCGAGACGTCTTCGCCTAGAGCCACGAAGATATACTAGGGATTAGCCCTGGTACCATATTACACAAGCTCAACGTATGCCCATCCTTCCCCCCGATCCGGTAAAAGAAGAGGGTTTTCACTTAAGAAAGGGACAAAGCCATAGCCGAAGAGGTATGCGAGCTGTTGGAGGCAGATTTCATCAGAGAAGTCAACTACCCCAAATGGTTGGCCTACATGGTCATGGTCAAAAAAGCGAACGACAAGTGGAGGATGTGCTTAGACTTCACCGACCTAAATAAGGCTTGCTTAAAGGACAACTATCCGCTCTTGCACATCGACATGCTTGTGGACTCTATGGCTGGTCATCAGCTGTTAAGTTTTATGGACGCCTTCTCGAGGTATAACCAGATCAGGTTGGACAAAGTAGATCAGGAGAAGACTTCATTTGTCACGAGCCAAGGACTCTTCTGCTACAAAGTCATGCCGTTTGGATTGAAGAACGCAAGGGCAACATACCTAAGGCTTGTAAACAAGATGTTTGCCCAGCAGATTGGACGAAACGTGGAAGTATACGTAGATGACATGCTTGTGAAAAGCGCACTATGAGCTTTGCTTCGGATGATGGTTTGCTCACTAATAGGATCTTCCCTTTGTATCACTTGAAGTCCACTTGAAATCTTCACCTTTGCCCTTAAAATAAGAGACATGACAAGGCTTGGGAATGGTAGAGTTAGCCTTGAATTCCTTTTTGTGATGCTTTTGATGAAGATGTGATAAATGTGACCACAGATGTTGATCTCCTTATGAGTGAAGAGATCAAATAGGAATATGGTCCTTGGTCCTAACAAAGTTGTCAAGTTCTTCACCGGGTAGAAGTTGAAGATCATGATGTAGGCCAAAGCCCGCATTTTCGGGGTGAACATAATGGTGTGCAAGGCCTTCTTCTTGAGTTGTCCACCAAGAACTTCCACAAAGGGCTCTAGTTTCTCCTTTCTCTCATCATATTGCAGAGATGTGTCTGGAGTCGTCGGACGAATCTCCAAAACATCTTGAATTGATTCCCTCGTGATTGAGAACTCTCTCCCCCTTAGCCAACAGTTGAGGTGATCACCTTCCACAATGGCATTTGCAAAGAATTCTCGAATGATATCTTCAAACACATCGCCCATCGAATTAAGCAACTTCGTCCACGTCCTTTCTTTGAACACATCCAGAATGAAGACGCCCTTTAGGGAATCTAAGTCCACAAGCATCTCTAGGATGATTAGGGCCCGTTTGTAATGATCAACAAAGGCCATGTTAGCATTGTCATTTCGAAATGACTCCGAGGAGGTGCGGGGACGCTTAGATCGAGGCCGAACCATTAGCCATTATCACGAAGAAGAACGTCTGGAGCTTTGTTTGGAAAAGTATCATTTTTCGCTTCGGAATTCCCAGGGTCCTCGTCTCTAACAATGGAAAGCAATTCGACAATGATGCATTTAGATATTTCTGCCAACAGTTGGGGATCCAAAACCATTACTCCTCTCCCACTTACCCCTAGGCCAACAGGCAAGTTGAAGTCACAAACTGATCCTTGCTCAAAATGATTAAGACTCGGCTTGAGGGGGCAAAAGGCATATGGCCAGATGAGTTACACAGTGTCCTATGGGTGTATAGGAAAACGGCCTGCACACCCACAGGAGAGACACCTTTTCGCCTCACATACGAGCACGAAGCTGTCATCCCGGCAGAAGTGGGACTAACTAGCTATCGAGTGTCCCACCATGATGAAGGAAGGAATGAAGAAGGGATGCGCATACAGTTAGATCTTCTTGACGAAGTCAGAGCAACGGTAGAATAGATGATGGCACGTTATCAGGACCTCATGGGAAAACACTACAACACAAAGATCAGGCCTTGCCACTTTTAGACCGGGGACCTGGTCCTAAGAAAGGTGACAACGGCCACTAGAGATCCCTCACAGGGTAAGCTGGGCCCCAATTGGGAGGGACCCTATAAGATCGTCGACTGCCATAGGAAGGGGACTTACTACTTGGAAAACCTCAACGGGCAGAGACTCCATCACCCGTGGAACACCGAGCACTTGAGGAAGTACTACCAGTAATAGTCATATGCAGCTTATTTTATCGCTTTCTTTTCGTTTTTCCATTTTTTATATCAAAAGTTGAATGTCAAAGACTCTAAGGATGTCAAGTTTCTTTTTTTAGCTCTTTCTATCATCAATAAGACTTGGATGCATTATCAAAAACGTTGCTTCACTCTCTACCCTTCAGTGGACCACCTAAACCACACTAAGTCCTACCTATAGGGTGGATGGATAACCTAGGATACCGACGGGTACCTGGTCTTACGAATTATATTAAGTCCTACCTACGGGGTGGACGGATGTTCCAAGATACCAATGGGTACTTGGTCTTACAAATTTTACTAAGTCCTACCTACGGGGTGGATGGATAACCCAGGATACCGACAGGTACTTGGTCTTACGAATTATATTAAGTCTTACCTATGGGGTGGACAGATGATCCAGGATACCAACGGGTACTTGGTCTTACAAATTTTACTAAGTCCTACCTATGGGGTGGACGGATAAGCCAAGATACCAACGGGTACCTGGTCTTACAAATTATATTAAGTTCTACCTACAGGGTGGATGGATGATCCAGGATACCAACAGGTACCTGATCTTACAAATTTTACAAAAGTTATACCTATGGGGTGGATGGATAACCCAGGATACCGACAGGTACCTGGTCTTACGAATTATATTAAGTCCTACCTACATGGTGGACGGATAGAATGAAATATCAATAGTACCAATACAATAAAGGCATACACGATTGCAGTAAAGACAAAATTTAACAAAGTATAGGCAACGGATAAAAGATAGTAAATGTAGCCCAAACAGGTAATTGTCTCTACATGAAAATCCCAAAAAAAGGGGGGCATTAATTATTGTCTTACAAATGATTTTACAAAATATTTAAATACAAAAAATGAAAGAAAATTCATGACGGAGGGGCATCAGGAACAGTAGGATTCACTGTGGGCAAACCGTTGGCAGTAGTAGGGTTTTCAGCGGACGAGACCACGATCCAGTTGGGACCGCAAGGAGCAGGTTCGGCAATGACCATGCCATCAGTCTTCACCTCTTGCTCAACCGTATGAACAGAGTCAACGGTCTCATCGCTGATGGTGTCCTCTCCTCCAGGCGTTGGCGGGACTGTGTCGTCTATTACGATCTAGGACAAGTCAAGGTTGGGATGAGCAGCTTTCACTTGCTTCAAGCAATCCTCGAACCTGTCACCGTAGTAGACGCCGCACGCATTGAAGAAGGGTTGGGAAATATGAAACTCCGCCACGGCGTCAGCTCTGGCCTTCTCCATCTATTCATGAAGAACGGCTAACTCCGTCGCCAAATTGGTCTTCGCTTTCTCTGCTTCCTCGAGTCGATGGGTGTCCTCCGCAAGTGCCTTAGTCTTAGCAGTCAGCTCTTGGTTAAGGGTACGGATGGCCTCCGAGTACTGAGCTCGCTCCTTTTTCGATCTCCTAGCACTTACGAAATTGTCAGATCACCCCCTCATTGGCCACGCACCTGTCCTGAAGGGCCGTCATGCACGCCAATGCCTAAAACAAAGCATGAAGGTTAAAATCAAGAGAAAATAATTAAAGTACAATATAAGTGATGGGAACATACCTTTGACAGGTCATAGAGGCCAGAAGCCCCCAAGTCCACTAAAGTGTGCCCCCCACGTAGGTCCAAGTTCGTCTCCTTGATGATCGAGGTGACCATCTCGACGGCGTAATCTTTGTGAGTAACAAGCCTCTGGAGGTTAGGAGCAACGGGTCCTTTCCCAGTCATTAGACCCTTCCTAGTTCCATGACAAGGGGGAAGGGGCGACAGAGCCTTCTATTGTTGCTTCCCAATCAGTGGACCCGTCACCTTCTTCGACGAACATTCATCTTTGGCGTTAGGTTTTCTCTTAAGTGTGGTTTTGGGGCCCACATTAGGAGCTGATCCTAACGCCTGCTCCTGCTGCTTACTAGCGACAGCTGCCTTCCTCACCAAAGCTCTCTGCCTGCCTATGTCCATCTCTGAAAAAGCAATAAGGTGAGTTATGTGAACGGGAGGAGTAAAAACAGAAGTAGACGGACAAAGGAACTTATGATGACGGGAAGAAGCGTGCAACTGTCGGGCTATGTGTGTTGGCTCTAGACCACCACAAAATGCATGAAGGGTGTCGAGGGTGACCAGATCCTTCCACTTCTTTTCTTCTAGAGGAATCGCCCAAACTCTCTTAAGGAAATTCTCCTGTTCATCAGTTATCTCGGGACGAACTTGAGCAAAAGGTTAGGTACACAATTGAGGCTGACGGGGCGACAAAAAAGGACACCGACGACTCACCAGACTCCTTGACAACACCCTAAGTATTGTCAAACCCATCAGGCATGCCATCCCACTCTTCAGGCCTACATACCTATTCTGTCCCCTTAACGAAGAAATACTTATTCTTCCAATTTTTGTTAGAGTTTGGCATGTCGGACACAAATCTAAGTGATGACTTCCTAGCCAAAAAATGGTAGATGCCTTTTGACGAAGTGATTTGCTAGGGCTTATAACAATAAAAGAACTCTTCAAGCGTAAGCTGACGGTTCCCTCTGCTTAGTTGACCCCATATCACCTCGGTACCTATAAAAATCCTCCAGGCATTTGGGGCGATCTGGCTGATAGACAGGCCGAGGTAATTGGCAAGCTGACGGTGCAGCTCCATCAGCGACAATCTCAACCCAACAGTAAACATAGCGTCATACATTCCCACGTCTGCCGTCTTCCCTGAATAACATTTCTCAAACTTTCCTGGCAGACGGAGGGGAATGTTGTCTAGGATTTGGTGACGGTCATGAAGGCTGTTAAAAACTTTCCTAGTCATGGTCGAGTAAAAGTCGTTTACTGTTCATATACTTGGTAAAATGAAAGGCCTAGTACCTTTACTGTCAACCCGGCTTACCGACCCTTCGTTATATTTTTCACTCCCCCCGTCACTCTCATCTCCCTCGTCATCATCTCCTCCTCCCTCCTCCTTGTTTCCTTCCTCCCCTTCGACATCTCCTTCCTCATCCTCCTCGTAGCCCTCTTCCCCTTCAGTAGGAAAATGGGCGGACGGTTCCCTTGCTAGGGACCAGGTTAAATCCTCCTTGAACTCACGCCCTAACGGATAGACCTCATCGTAGCCTACGCTTTCATGGACTGACGACGACTGTTCACTTGTCGCTTCTCTACCACCTGACATCTATTCACCTACATGCGACAAAGGTATTCTAAGAACCTATTTGACTGGTCTCTAAACAAGCGACGACAAACAAGAAGGTAAATAAAAATAGAGGACGAGGCGAAGAAACTTACTGTATGACGGTTGTACAAAGAGTGACGATTGTACGAAAATGACGGTGCAACATGGCAGTTTTGATCTCCTAAGCTCTTAAATAGTGAAAAGCAAATTAGAAAAGAACGACTGAAGAACAAGGGACTATTTATAGAGAGAAGGGGTGCGGTATACGAAGTGACACTCCTAATTGGGAACGAGGCCAACCAATAGGTGCCACGTGTCACTTGGCATTTAAGCTTGGGGCCGCCTACGCCATTTAATGGCACTATCTCCAATAAAACACTTAATTAATGATCATTAATACTTGGATACTCTGCGGCCCGTCAGCAAAAGCTGACAGTATCACGGAGTAGGGGGCAGCTGATAAGGGTGTTTTTAGACAATTTCAATACTCCTGTACACGTCATGCAAAGGAGCCAACAGTGCCCATGGGCCTGTCAGTCGCACGGACGCAAAGCGGAAGACTTAAGGCGACGATAGCATAAACGATGACCTTGTTATGATAACCCAACGGGTGCCATTGTAAGCCGACGAAGGGACCTTTGGACGAGGACAAGAGACCGATGGGTTGAAGAGGTTGATAGGTCCAGCATGGCTTGGCTTGGCTCCCACGAATATCTATACATGGAAACATCTTACGCAACACGTAAGACACCGCCCATATTGCTCTCATATGGAAAGATATCCTGAGATCTCGGAAACCCTAAGTACCAAACCTTCCCAGCAAGGAAAGATCCCTACTTTGAAGGGATCTCGATTCACCACTCACCACTATATAAGCACCAGACCCTTACTTTTCTCAGGTACGCAGAAAATCCCTAACTCTCTCACTAAAGAGTTGATAGAGATTTCTCATTCGCTAACTTGACTTTCGGAGGGTTTTCGGCTAGTACCACACCGGTGCCTTTTGTTTGGTCCTTCGTTCTTATTTACAGGTACCCATTGAAGTGACTTGGAGCCTGCGACTCACTGACAATTTTCGCACATCATCACTAGCTAACCATAAAATGCCAACATAGGAATGGAAAGCATATATTCCAGGGAAGTTGCTGGTGCAAGATGACTCACTCAGACATGGCATTGGTTTGAAGCTAGGATTGTAAGGGTGTTTGACAAAAGATAATGGCAGGATGCTCGAGGAATGACCCTATACGTCTTTGGCCTAAGGGAAATCTCTTAATATATGGATCATGGTTTCTAGAGAGTTGCATCTTGGACATGTATTATTCACATTTGGACGAGAGAAGGCTAAATACTGCCTTGTGGGAACCTGATTGCTCATAGCCTTCCAAATGAAAATTTGATTTTTTTTGGAACAGCAGAGCTTCCAGATCCAATTCCACAACTGTTTATTTGTAAGGACCTTAGCTTGTTGATATAAATATTTCGAGGCTGATCTAACTGAGCAAATATCGTTATTGTGAGGCCACACAAAGGAATCAGGTATCCTAGTAAATTGCACCACAGGGATACCTTTAATAAGTTTTTTGAGTTGCACAAGGAGGGAAACTTGAAGGAAATCAAATGTCCAAGCATGATTGTTTCGCAAAGAGCACACTAAACGTTACTCCTCATTTTGGCAATAATGGCCCTACAATACGACTACGCAGCGTGCCCCTAGGGATACACAAATCCAACCATACCTGAATAGTTTGACCGTCCCCTAAATTCCATCTCATCCCTCGCCATAACCATTGTATTCCTTCATGTAGGGCTTTCCAAATGTGGGACCCTCGAGGAGTCCTAACACTTTCAAAAAGGTTCGTGTGGGGAAAATATTTGGCTTTTAAAACTTGTGCCCATAGCATATTCAACTGCTGTTGAAGTCTCCAAGCCTGATTCATAAGTATAGCCATATTCATGTGTCGACTCGTTTTTAAGCCCACCCCCCCGGCCTCTTTTGGGGACGCGATAGTATCCCAACTAACAGTATGGCAACTTTTGTGCTGTGTCGTATCTCCCCATAAGAATTGGCAACTCATTTTATCTAAATTTTGACTTACTTTCTGCGGGAGTACCGTTGTTTGCTTTGCATAGAGGGGAATGGAAGCCGCCGAGGATTTGCTTAATGTGACACAACCGACCACAGACAGATATTTAGCTTGCCAACCTTCAATTTTCTTTTGCATTTTATCGACAAGATATTGATATGCATTGGTCGTATGGCGTGTGGTCAAAATAGGGGTTCCTAAATAGGTTCCTATTTGCGTCGTGGTTGGGATATCAAATGTTCCTGCAATCAAATCCTTCGTTCTTCAGGGGGTATTAGGTGAGAACCAGATACATGATTTATGAGTGCTAATGATTTGGCCCAAGCACTGGCAAAATTTTTGTAAAATGTTTCTAAGGTTCTAGCAACTCGTTAACTTGGCTTTGGTGAAGAGAAATATATCATCTGCAAAGAATAAATAAGATATTTGAACTTGCCCTCTAAACACAATGGGGTGGATCTTATTGTCCCTGAACACCTCTTCTAGCATAATGGAAAGGCGTTCTGAACACAAAATAAAGAGATATAGGGATCAAGGATCGCCTTGACGCACTCCCCTACTAGGGATCACTTCCAGAAGCAGAGATTCGTTCCATTGGATAGAGTATTGAGTAAAGGAGACCATGTTCATAATAAGTGTAATTAATGTTGGCGAGACTTGGAAGAACTCAAGCGATTCTTGGATAAAAGTCCATTCTAGGCGATCATAAGCTTTATCCAGATCAAGCTTTAGAGTTACGTAACCCCTTTGTCCACTTCTACGGACCAGCGTATGAACAATCTCCTGAACCAGAATAATATTGTCACTAGTTCTACAACCCGGGACAATCCCTACCTAACAAGGTGTGGGTTCTTTTTTCCTAAACAGCATACAGGCCCAAGTAGAAGAACAAGGATCCTGGGCCCTGTGCTTAAGTTTAAGGGACTGAGCTTGGTTCACCGCAGCTAAGTTGGGCTGATTTCAAACCAGGTTGTGCACAAAGTGTGAATCCTACAATATATACATACTAACACATAGAAAATATATACGTATTGCACAGTAAAGAACAGTAAAGAATGATATAAGTAAAGAGGTAATGAAGTAAAATGTTAGGGATCCTCAAGCTAATAAGAAAAGCTTCATTATTTTCTTAAGTTTGTCAATACATTATGCTCTCATTGCACTAGGATATATTATAAGGTCCAAATAAGTTCAAAAATCACAAACTTAGATAATCCTTCTAGGCTTCCAAGACTTGTGAGGTTTGAATCCCTTTGAATCCAAGTATATTCTCTAGTGTCTCTTATAGTATCCCCGACGATGTTTTCCCTCTCTTTTCGTTTTTGAACTCTGGAGGAGTTTTCTAAAGGATCTTTTCCCTCTGATTCACTATTGCTGAATGATTTTCACTGTTGGCTCCCCTTCCTTTTATAGTGCCATCTTAGGGTTTTTGGTGTACCATTGATTCCCTCCATTTGCTGCCCTAGGTACTAGAACCAATGTTGTGTCTACAACATTGGTGGCTGGTCTCTTCCTTATTTTCTCATTATTTTCCTCTTTTGAGGTTCCTTCTCCAAAAGCCCTTAGCTGACCTTCCACTTCTGGGAGGTCCCAAGGGCTGACTTTTAATCTTTCTTTTCCCAAAGCTTCTAAATACCACTCTTTAGATCCACCTTTTTGGTTGCTTTACCTTTTGTCATTTTCTCTAAATGGGCAAATTCTCTTCTATCAGGCTGAAAGATCCCCAGCCACTTTCCTTCATGGTCCATCTTGATAGGCCAAGAATGTATTGACTCTTTGTGATGAATTAACCAATTAATTAGCCAAGTTAATTAATTAATTCAATTTGCATGCAATAAGCATGGTAGTACAAACAAATCACCAACTAAGTTAAAATGCAGTGGAAAATAAATTGACACGGTGATTTGTTTACGACTAGGAAAAACCTACATGGCAAAAACCTCACTGGGTGATTTTAAAGTTACCACTCTCAAGAATTCACTATTATCACAACAAGTGGTTACAAGTAAAGAAATCTCAGTACCTTATACCAACTTATAGTTGAACCCTTACCCCAATACCCAATTGGACTTGTTCTGTAATGACAATCTCTCTTTTTAATGCACGGCTCCTAGTATGTGACTAACCAATTCGATGCGCAAATCCCAGTATGCAGCTTACTCACCAACTTAAGAAGGATCTTGGCTGTAAAGTTCTTCAGTTCATCAACACGATGAAGATCACGAAACTCCTTGGTTACAAAACCCTACGGTGTACAAACACAGCAGTTTCTTGAATAGAAAGATGAACTAGGGCATATGTCTCCGGTTCACAATATACTTGTGAAAAACTTTTGCATTGAGTTGCATCAGCTGTGACGACCCTTAAAACAACCTTTATATATGTTTAGGGTTGTGAGAAAAGAAAACCCAAACATCTATTCAAGGATTGGAGTGAAATTAGCTCTGAAAAACTAAATTTCATAAACCTCGACAGATAACCTATCTATCGAGCAACTATCGAGCAGCAGGTTGAAATAACTTTTTAAACCTCGATAGATACTAGCTGTCGAGCTTTAAAATCTAGCACTTCTTCACTTGTTTCTTGGACAGACTTGCATGGCTTTAGCACTTGAACTTGAAACCTTATTCCTTGAAATATTAAACACATCCTAAATCTACCCAATTACAAGTAAAGTGCGTTTTGTCAAAGGATTAGCCAATTCTATATTGACATATGTTTCTAACAATGAATCACATATATCCTAACAATCTCCTCCTTTGGCAATTAATGACAAAACCACAACAAACAAATGAACATATGAGAGAAGTCATAAATCACTCAACTCATACTCACTTGTTGAATACAATAAAATCTATCCTAACACAAACTCTTCAAAAACTTTGCAAGAAGAGAATTCATGGCAAAAAGACATTGACAACCTGTATTTCTGAAACACTTTAAACAAAACTCATCACGTTATCTTAGTGTGAAACAGAAATAAAAGATTACATACAATATATAAGAATTATGTGCATAAAGAGAGAAAAGAAATAACACATGTAAAGATAGGTGAAAGAACTGTAATAACAATCTCATCATATATATAGCATCATAAGTACGAGGTTTGCTATCACAATGTAAGAACAATGTATCTCTAAAAGAAGAAAAGAAAAAAATACATAAGTCCTCACTACATCCCTCAAAATTATAGACACTCCCCCTAACAAAAATCTCCTATATTAACTCTCTCCCTATGTATATGACTACTCTCATATCAAAATTACTCCCCCTTTTTGTCACGAGTGACAAAGGGTAAGTAAATCAAGTAGACATCTCATCATCACTGGGCGAGCTAGCATCCTCATCCACATCATCATCATTGTCGTCAGAGTCACCGTCATCGTCCTCGTCCTCAAATGCCTCTGGAGAAGGAGAGGGAGACTCCACGAAGCCACCAAGGTGAGCCTGCCGTCTAGCAATATGGCCGACACAGGTGTTCACCTGACACAACTCATCACTGAGTGTGTCAAGGCGAGCATCCATGCGTTGCAGTTGCACCATGACCGCTTCGAGGGTCACACCACCTGCCGATGAAGAAGGTGCGGATGTGGAAGGAGCGAAAGAAGCTGGAGGAGCTGCTGTCTCTATCTGTGGCTGCTTCGGTCGAAGCTGGGCCTCACTCCGTTTGACGGTAGTCATATCTATGGCACACATGACCGAGAAATGAGGAGACGCGGGATAAGAGACAAAAAAATGGCGAAGGATCCGCGTGATAGCCGAAGGAAAAATGAGCTTATCACGGGTCGTCCTATCCCTATAGACATTTATGAGGGATAGGATGAAATGAGAGGGAAAATCAATAGAAAGTCCCTCAAGAAGGGATAACAAAAATCGAGCACGAGGCTCTATGATAGAGTTATAGTGAGACAATGGATGGAGAACGAATGTCATCACCATGTTAAGGAATCTCAGACCTTTTGCAAAGCCCGAGCAAGGGGTGTTTTGACAGTTACCCCAAGATGAAGGTGTCTCACAAAATAGAGACAAAAGTTCGTCTTTGGAAACAGTCCTTAGACGATCGCAACTAGGGTAGTCAGGATGCGTTACTCTAGGAACGTGTAGCACCTTGAATTCAATATCCGGAGTAACTACGATGCACGTACCTTGAACGCGAGTAATAGAATGAGGTACTGAAGTATCGAATCCGTACATATTGGAGTAAAACTCCTGTATGATCACGGAGGGACAAGTGACTGGGATGCCACACAGTGACTCCCAACCCTGACTGTAGATGATAGTGGGAATGTCAGTATTGGAAAAATCCGATAGAACGACTTGGCGTTCCGAATAAATGTTGCGTTGTGAAAAGTTCTTCGAGAAGTCTGACTTGGCCTTCTCATCATGGAACCTGACATGGGAGGGGGTAGGATTAGAGGAAAATGCCCCAGAACGAAGAGGGTTCTGGGACGGAGTGGATTTTCGTTTAGGTGTCATAGAGCAACTAACCGAAAGAAAGAGAGAGAGAGAAAGAAACACGCAGAAAAGCACCAACCACAGATCAATATCAAAATAAAGAAAAATGAAGGTACGTATGCATGAAAAATGCATGAACATATGACATGCAAACTTAAAAACATCATGGGCTCAGCCCAATCCAAACCTACCAGCACACATCATTCCAACAAAGTAAACACATCTAAAATGCATGAAACATTGTTATAATGTAGATGTGATGCAATGCATGAAGTTTTAAACTCATTTAAAAAAAAACCCGTCCCAAAATTTTGCAAAAACCTCAATAATTTTAAAAAAATCCCAAATATTTTCAAAAACCCCTAAAGTTAGATCAAAAGATATGAAATGCATGATTAATGAGTGAGAAAGCATCATACTAGAGAAGAAAAATGATCTAGAGGCCGAAGATCTCTTAGGAATGAGGTTTGGAGTGAGAGAGAGGTGATTAGGAAGGTGGGGAGACGTTTTCTGTCAAAAGAGATCAGGAAGAAATGAAGAAAACATTACACGGACCTTATTTATAGGAACTCCAGTTTCTTGATAAATCGAGAGGTATCGAGATCTGTTGAGAATAAAAAAGCGAGAAATAGCTATCGAGCAACTATCGAGGATCTATCGAGAGGTGTCCACAGCAAAAGGGGCTTGATGGATTGAGAAGCTATCGAGCATCCAGAACGTTCCTCGATGGATCGAGTAGCTGTCGATAAGCTATCAAGAATGCGATAAAAAGAAGCTGAAAGGGCTCGATAGATAGCCTAGCTACCGAGAGGTGTCCAGCAGCTGTCGAGATTGCTTAAAAACAATTTTTCAAATAAGAGAAAAACACAGACATGAATGCAATCAAATATGCTACTCAATTAAAGATCCAACCAACATTTTAAGCTCTCAAAATCATCTCTCAACAAGAAAAATGTCAAGCACATAGATCCAAAACACACACACACACACATACTAAACAAGTCTAACCAATTTTATATTTCAAAAACAATTTAAGACAGTTTACTGAGCATACATTAACACATGTATTCCTTGTGAAAGCCAAATCACATTGTACCTGCATATGTATCAAAAGTAGCAAAGAATATTGCGTGTTGTGTGTGAAAAATATCGCAAGATTGCATAAGTGTCTACATGTTATGACGATTTAAGATATGAGAAAATCACTTTAACTCACACACAATCATAACTGTTTGATGGAGACTATCACCTTCGAGGTACATCCTATAACTCTGACACGTTTGCAATCATATATAAAGCATTTTGATTCTTTTTGCTTTTTATTTTTCTTTGCATATTTTTCTTTACGTATTTTTCTTTTAAGCAAACCATGCATGAACATATAAGAGAAAGGAAAGAAATACCCAATGATGTTAAGCTTTTGACATTCCACTTTTGCTATGCCGAAGCATACAAATGTCATTTCATGATTGGTGGGCAATAGTGGTGAGATGGTTATTTATGCCTTTCTCATATGATTTTCTAGTCCTTCCCGTCAAAAAAAGTGATATCAATGTTAAGTACAAGAGATTATTTAATTTTACTCATCACAAACACGAGCTACAAAGCTCACTTGCTTAGTTGTGCATAGAGATGCTCATCTAAGCTACAAAAGATACAAAGTTTAGAAAACTTTGTTTCAAGTGTTAAAGCCATGCAAGTTTGTCCAAGAAACAAGTGAAGAAGTGCTAGATTTTAAAACTCGACAGCTAGTATCTATCGAGATTTAAAAAGCTGTTTCAGCTCGATGCTCGACAGTTGCTCGATAGATAGGTTATCGATCGAGGTTTATGAAATTCAATTTTTCAGAGTTGATTTCACTCCAATCCGTGAATATATGTTTGGGATTTCTTTTCGCACAACCCTAAACATATATAAGGATTGTTTTAAAGGCCGTCACAACTGATACAACTCAATGCAAAAGTTTTTTCACAAGTATATTGTGAACCGGAGACATATGTCCTAGTTCATCTCTCTATTCAAGAAGCTGCTGTGTTTGTACACCGTAAGGTTTTGTAACCAAGGAGCTTCGTGATCTTCATCATGTTGATGAACTGAAGAACTTTGCAGCCAACATCCTTCTCAAGTTGGTGAGTAAGCCGCATACTAGGATCCGCGCATCGAATAGGTTAGCCACGTACTGGGAGCCGTGCATTAAAAGGAGACATTGTCACTACAGAATAAGTCCAATTGGGTATTAGGGTAAGGGTTCAACTGTAGGTTGGTATAAGGTACTGGGATTCCTAGTTCAACTTTCTCTCTGGGTTCCCTAACGATTTTCTCCCTTAAGGGCCGGGCTGAGCTTCTTTTTTTTTTTTTTTTTTTTTGTAAGGCCCAAAGCTTGCCTATTCATGGGTTTGGGCCCCTTCGTACTGACTTTTAATGAATTTGGACCTTACCCTTTCCTTGAAAGCCCAAATGGTTATTAGATTTCAATTTTTGAATTGTTTTAGGATTTGCTACAAGATTGTGATATTTTGGACCTCAACACAAGGATTAATAATATCTGCAATATAGGGTTTGAGTCTTTGAAGGATAATTTTAGAGACCACTTTATATAAAGTATTGCATAAACTAATCAGCTGAAATTGAGTGATCATCTCCGAGTGGGACACCTTTGGGATAAGTACGAGATTGGTGAGACCCTAATCTACTGGGATCGTCATATTTTCAAAAATTTCTTAAATGACCTGAATCACACTCGGGCCTACTATATGCCAGCTTTTTTGGAAAAAGGCTGCACGATATCCATCCGACCTGGGGGCTTTCAAAGGAGGAAGAGAGAACATGTTCCTAGCTATCTCCTTAGGTTGGGGAATGCTAGTGAGCCATTGGTAATGTACTAAAAAAGGACTATTCTGACTATGGTGTTGACTTAAGGAGGCTCTAGATCTATAATGAGACAAGGTGGATGTAAACAATATTTTAAACGCATCTCAAATATGTAACTTTAATTCTTCCCCCGACATCCATATTCCAGTTCCATCTTTAAGGGTGACAATACGGGACTGGCTTCAACGCTGTAATGTTTTTAGGTGAAAGAATTTTGTATTAGCATCACCATAATTTAACCACATGATTCTAGATTTAAGTTGCCAAAACAAATATTCCTGGTGAAGGGTATCATTGTATTTCTGGCTAAGCTATTGTTCTAAAGAATATAAAAAGGCAGATAGTTTGCATAATAAAGCCACCTGGATACCTTGAAGCCTGGCTAAAAGACAGTTTTTCCGCTGAAATAAATTTCCAAAGATATTTTTATTCCAATCGATAATACTACGTGTTAAAAAATTTAGGCGTTGTGGAAACCTAGATAAAGAAGAGGAGGAGGACGGGAGAGCTTCCAAGGAAGTCCAACTCTGTTTCACAAGGTGTGAGAAGGAGGGATCCGTGAGCCACATTTGCTCAAATTTAAAATGCTTAGGCAATCTACAATTCGAGGGATCAGTATCCAACAAAATGGGGCAATGGTCAGATTTAGTATGAGGAAGATGATGAATTTCCGTTTTGGGGAAATGAATTTTCCATTCCACATTTCCTAGACCTCTATCTAAACGTTCTTTTATATTACGAGATCAAATCGGGTTTTTATTAGTTCACGTAAATCGGGGTTTGTGAAAACCTAAATCCATCAGCCCACATTGATTAATACACTCTCTAAAAGCTGAAATTCTATTTACATTTAAAGGTAAACCTCCCATTTTTTCATCCTCAGCCAGCATTTCATTAAAATCTCCTAATAGAACCCAAGGTAAATTAACTGAAGGAGCTAAATTTTTTAAATATTCCCATAACATTTTCCTCTTATTAAAATTAGGAGAAGCATAAATAGCGGTGAGAAGAAAATTATGAATTTGAGAAGGTACCTTAACCAGCGCATGTATGCTATACTCACTAGTGGTGAGCATCTCCACTTTGAGGTTGCTGCCCTTATTCCACAACATCCATATACCTCCTGAGAAACCTATAAAATCAACCCTTTGAGAATGGGAGTATGGTAGGGTGTCAATGAATGCATGTGCCCGATCTTCAGCAATACGAGGCTCAACTATAATCAGAATTTGGGGACGATGCCTACGATACAGCTCGTGAGCATGGTTACAAAAAGCTACATTTCCTGCGCAATGGCAGTTCCATGCTACCAACTTCATGGAGGAAGAGTTGGGGTTAAGATAATCATTGGGAATCCCCAAGGTCCTCGGAGTCCTCACTGTGGACCGAGTAATGCATTGATGCCTCACTTTCGTTGTCTTGATCCTGTACATTGGTTCTAGCTCTCCTAGCCTTGCCCAGTACGTGGCAGACACGTTGAATGGTAGGCTTGGATTGGAGAACATGATGATGTATAGCTTTGGTTCCTCCTCCCTCAGTGCTATGTTTATTTTGCTTAAGTCCAAAAAGCGAAAAATGGCTTCGAGCAGACGCTCCGGTGACATCACATTGTCGTAGCTCTCCTGGATATTCCTTTGTCTGATTGGTAGTGCTTGATAAGGATGCATTGTGCGCCAAACTTGGACATGCCCCTTGGTTTGCCTCTGAGGTTGAGTTTGAGAGGGTGGCTCAAGGCGAAGTGGCAGATTGGGGGTGTGGGTCATCTAATTCCATGCTATCGCAGCTCGTGGGTGCACTGGAATTGTCATATAGCTCACGTTCTTGTCGTTGGTATTCTCTAGTGACAGGCAGCTCCATAATTGCTCGAGGTTCTCCATCGAAAAGGATTGGTCGTGGGGAGGGGAGAGGTTCATGTGCATGGGATTGTGAGGTAGGTGAGACGGGCTCCCTGGAAGGGATGGTCTGAAGTAGAGGTCTGGGTCTGTTGGAGTGGGGGTCGTGGAGTCTTGGTCTGAAGAGGGTACCATGTGCATCGGTGAGAATGCTCTGTTTTTGCTCGGGTAAAACAGAGCATCTCTTATTCATCTCAGTTTCACTCGGTGAGGTTAGACATGGAGTTACCATGCTAGTAAGGGGACAGCTAGGCTTGCATGAGGCTTGCATGCAATCCGTGTATGTCCCATGTGGCAGCGGTAACTCCTGAGTTTCACCCTCCCTTGCCACATCACTATGCCTACTCCTAGCTAGAGCCCGAGAGGATGCATCGGTGGAAGCCTTGGTCACCACTTCATGCTCTTTAGCTCGCAGTACGTGGAAATTGTAAGAAGGGTTGGGTTAGCTGTCACTCGGCTTATTTGGTGGAGAAGATACACGTGGGATAGCTATGGGTTTGTTTGCATTTTCTCTTCCTACTCCACATGTCCTTTGTCTACGAGTTTGGACAATTTTCCATGGAGAATGGGACGACTCACTTCCTGGGTTCCTGGTTTCCTCACCATGCATGTTCAAGAAGGACGTCGGTGTATCATTCCTCAAGACTATGGACTCCGAACAAGTTGATTCTCTATGCCCTATCTGACCACAACGAAAGCATAACACCAGCACATTTTCATACACAATATCTTGCCGAAATGTGTCGATTCTAAGACGCTTAGGAAGAGGTTTGATAATGTCTAGTTGGACACATAACCGAGTGAACCTTCCTCGGATAGCTGTGTTAGTGACCGCATTTATCTTAAGAAGTTTCCCTAGTTTATTTCCCACTTGTTTTAAAAAATCTCGATGATTATACTCAATGGGCAATTGTTTTATTCTTATCCAGACAGCCGTAGTCGTAACTTTGGCTGTACTGGGATGGAAATCCACCTCCCATGCTTGGACATGGAGGTATTGTTCACCCACGAACCATGGACCATCCATGAGCGCATGATGATAATCCCTTAGGGCATTAAATTTCATAATAAAGTATCCATAACCAATATCAATTAAATGCGTGTTACCTATTGGGCGCCATATACCGATATCCAAGTTGTTTACCCATAAGTTTCAGAATAATGCTAGTTTGCCACGGTCCTGACATTTTTCGCTTCAGGTTTGCTGACACATGTATTTCCCACTCTGCCTCATTCATGTGGTCCTCTTCCTTGGGCTGCACCTCATCTTCCCCTCTCCTACCAGTCCTCTCGGTTTCAGCTTCCACTTCAGTTACTGCGTCTTCAAGCTCCATTTCATGCATAACAGCATCCAAAGTAGCTTCAGCATAAGATTTTTTCCGCGAGTTATCCTTTAGATAGGTAGTCACTGGGTCCTCGGTCTCTTGGGGTGTGTTGTTCATGTTGAAAGCATTTTTTCTTTCTTTCTTTCTTTTTCCTTGGTGTTTATTTGGTATTACGTTCTCAAACTGTACTTTTTTAAAATTTTAATTTTTCTCTCCTAAGTGTATATAACTTTCTTAAAGAATCCCGTTTTCAAAATGTTGAAAAACAAACTCTATCAAATGGACACCTAATTAAGGTTATGGATTTTTTTTTGACAAGTAAAAGCAAGAATGATGTAAGTTTTTAAAGTATAATACCACATCTTAAATACATCCTACGTACTAACTTTTCCCTATAAAATACATAATGAATTGCTTCAATAAAATTTAAATTTAGGCGAAGATGATGTGAATTTTTCTTAGGATGAGCTGTCCTAGCTAGCGAATATCTTGTGCAATGCATGACTATATTCCTGAGAACAATTTAGTAGTGTTATCCTATGAAATCTTGTTATCCTTGTTAGGATTAGTGCCCTTAAATCCTATTGTATGATGCTATGTATGTTATTATGTATGACATTATGTATGACTTAATGTTGTGATTAATAAAGTTGTTTTATTATTATCTAAAATAATGGTAAAATGAATATTCGGACATTATCATATAGTCCATGAGATGCATAGTATGTGATTTATGTGAAAAGTCACAGAGGATATAAATTACAAGTTTTTTGTAAACTCAGAATATTAGTTCGTAGTCGATGATGAATTTGGGCATTTCATCTACGAAAACTATAACATATCAACTAAGATGATTTGTCTTGATCATAGAAGTGAAGACTTCTAGTTCATGTGTTGATATGTTTTAAGAGTTAAGACATATTGAACTGGACCGCTATGTGATTTATTATTCTTCTAACGACTGTCAAATGAATAATAAATCTCACGACTTATATTTACATGAATTCTTAATCCTGAGAGAATAATAAATCTGATCATGGAGTGTAGGTTGCTTTGATATATCAGGAGTGAGATCTAAAGTAATGGTCAAAACCTCAGTATGTTGGGCAGCCACATTTAGTGTTGATGGAATATATATTCTCAAAACGGAGTTCATAATCTCTTAACGGAGATATAAAATATTCCATTGAGATAAGTTTAATGAGTTCAGTTATTCAGAGAGTTAGGCCTAACCACTTTGGTAAGAAATTACTAAAGTATATATATTTATGAAATTGGATTTCATAAATATATGATGAATAACTTAAAAGGATTAAACCGAGTACTCAAGGATTAAGATATAGTGATCTACAAAGTGGCAGTCTTCATTCACGACTTTGTATTACTACAAATATTTTATGAAGGAGTTGCATGTATAATAAAGTCTTGAGATATAATTTACTAATAAGGCCTAGAGTGCAATTATATTTATATAGTGGTATTAAATATAATTAATGGTAACTTTTGACTTGCAAGAGTTGACAGAAAAGCCAAGGCCCATTGGACCTAGTGTCTTATTTATTCCCTTTTAGGCCCACTCCAAGCCACATACTAAAGCCCAATTGGAAAAGCCCAAATGCTAGCCCAATTAGATAATCAGTTATAAAGAGAGAACTATACATAATTTTAAAAGAACATGAAATGGTATGTATGTGAGTGTTGGACACTTTTTCATTCTCCTTTTGAACAAATTCATAGAAACTAATTAAGAGACCACACTTCTTGGGCACAAGTGGAATTAGAGTGAAGATTGAAAGTGTTCTCAAGAACTTCTGATCTTTGGTTTTGAAATTCACCATACCAAGGTACACTCTCTTACTCTTGAATTCTGAAACTTACATAGTACATGTTATCAATTGCGAATGAAGTAGATCCCTTAATTTTCCGCTGCATATGTTTTGTATGCGATACAAACATGTACTTTTCCAACAATCCTATGAAAATCTTTTTCTCATGGATTATTAGTTTACTACTCCTAATTCCACTGTCAAATTTCATTGAGGATTACATGTATATAGAATACATCTTCTTGACCATCATTTTCCTATATATGATTGTTGGGTTAAAAAAGATTGACCACGGTTAATTAATTAAATTATCCAAGTTGATTAATTAGGTCAAATTACATGTAAATTGTGGAGGCATCAACAAATCACCAAATAACTAATACGCAGTTGAAAATAAACAATTTGGTGATTTGTTGACGAATGGGGAAAACCTCTCGCAAGGCAAAAACCCCACCGGGTGAATTTAAGGTCACCACTCCACTAATCAATAATCAAGCGGTTACTAGTACGAGTAATCTTACCACTACCCTGGCCTATCACAAAATACCAACTTACAATTGAACCTTCGCTTTAATACCCAATTGAACTTCTTGTAGCAAACTTTTTTGCTTTGCACAAATCTCCAATCAACTAACTCCTTTGCACAAATCCTAGTACGGCACTAACTCCAGCAACTTGATTGATTGTTATTAGCTGCAAAGTTCTTCACTTCATAAATGATGAAGATCAAGAAGCACTTGGTTACAAAACCCTAAGGCTTATAAACGCAGTAACTTCACATAGAGTATATGAGTTTTAGGTCTTTGTTTCCGTACTTGATGACTTTTAAAATAAGCCTTATATATGACTAGGGTTGTAGAGAGAAAAACTCTAATCATTCAAGTCATCATGGGACGAATTTCAAATCTGAGAATTCTGAAATTGTAATTCTCGATAGATTGAGCTTGTGTCGAGCTTCTTCATTAATATTCGATAGCAACTAGTGTCAAGCTTTAATGAAAAAGCTTTTCTTCACTTGTTTCTTGGATCAAACTTCATGTCTTTAATGAAATAGCTTTCCCTCACTTGTTTCTTGGATAAAACTTCATGTCTTTAATGATACCATTTGATATGTTAGAACAACATACTTCTTGATACATTAAATCCAACTTAAATCCACCCAAATATAAGTAAAGTGTGTTTTGTCAAAGGATTAGCTAATTACATAGAAAATATGACCCTAACAATCTCCCTCTCTGGCAATCCGTCACAAAACCACAAGCATAATTATGAGAAAAGTATAAAGTAACAATCTCCCTAATTATTACACATAAAATTACATAAGTCTAACTAATACAATGAACTATTGAAAAACTTTGCAAAAAGAGAGATCAAGGTATGAGAGACTTGCAACCTGTCTTAGTTGAAACATTAAACAAGATTCATCAAGGCATCGAATGTGAAATATAGACAAGTTATATAAATAAAGAAACATGTGTATAAAGAGAGAAGAGAAACAACACATGTGAGATAAAAGTGAAAACATACATCATCATCATATATATCAAGAGAAGTATAATGTTTATAAAAAGGTCACAAGACCAAGGTACATGTAATTAGAACTATACATCAAAAACCTTACTACATAACTCAAAAGCACTATCTCCCTATCACTAGTCTAGCTCTCCCCTTAATAACAAGACTATTTTCTCATAACCAAAACCACTTCCCTTTTTTGTCATGAGTGACAAATGGTGAATCACTGAGAGATAGTCATCTCATCATCATGTGTAGAGCCAAAAGCATCATCACCATCATCATCTCCACTATCGGAGGACTCCACAGAAGGATCAGGCGAGGGAGAAGGGACGAAGCCACTGAGGCAAGACTATTGGCGAGTGATATGACCAATTTTGGTGCTCATCTGACACGCATTAGATGAAGTTGATCCATGATAGCAGCGAGACATGCCTCTACTCCAGAAGAAGAAGATAGAGCAAATGTATAAGAGGGTCGAGAGGCAAAGGCAGCATCCTCAGCAACTAGGAAAGCAGCCTCCTCTTGCTGGGTTAGAGTAGACTCTTGACAAGGCCTTTTGGCCTTGGCCAATAGCTGTGCAGCACTCCTTTGCATAGATTCCATACTAATAGCACCCATAATAGTGAAGAAAGGTGAAGAATGAATAGGAATGTTCATGTGTGTGAGAATGCGTGTGATAGCTGAAGGGAAGATTAGCTTATCACGTGTAGCAGTATCTTGATAGCTAGATATCTATCATAGATACTATCATATGTGAGGGAAAGTATATAGAGAGACCTTCCAAGAGAGAGAAAAGAAAACTAGCACGAGGCTTAGTGATAGTGTTATAGTGAGACCGTGGAATGAGAACAAAGGTCATCACCCTATTAAGGATCCTTGGACCCTTTAGCAAAGTCGTGGGTGGTGAAGTTAAGAGTATCACCCCATGACATAGGCTGCCCACAAAAATGTGAGGTAAGCTCGTCTAGAGATATAGAACTAAAACGAGGTGCACCAGGGTAGTTCTGATGAGCTACCTTTGGTACGTGTAGTACCTCAGAAATGAGCTCCAATGTAACTACAATACGTGTTCCTTGGAATACCGTAGTAAACTGAGGAATAGAGGTATTGATAGCATGTATGTTGGAGTAGAACTCCTGTATAAACACGCCAAGACATCTACAGGGTTTCTCGCAGAGAGATTCCTAACCTCGAGAGCTAAACGTATCGGGTAGAGGTGTATCTGAAAAATCAGACAGAATAACTTGGCGTTCCAAATTAATCGCACGGTCACAAAATTTCTCCTCAAAATCTTTTTGGGGGTTTGAATCACGAAACCTATCTCTAATAGAAGAAGAAGAAGAAGAAGAAAAACCACAACGTGAGATTGAATTCTTAGAAGGGATAGACTTTTTGGGTGCCATAGTCAGGAAACTAAGGAAAAGAAGGGAAAAAAAACACACACACACAACCAGAAGAAATGCTTAGGAAAAGCAAGAAACAAAAAGAGCAATGCATGGTAATGCATGAGCAAGTTATGTGCAAAAATAAATTGCATCATGGGCAAAAGCCCAATCCAAACTACAGCACTCACATTGTTTAATCAAACACAACCTAGAATGCATGAAAACATGATTATAATGCTAGAGAATGCAATGCATGTTCATGTGAGATCAACTCAACAAAACCTAACCCAAAATTTTTAGCAAAATCACAAAAACCCCAAATTTCCCAAAAAATTTGAAAACCTAGGTCAAAAATGCATGAAAGATGAAGAAAAGAAAGGATTTAGACCACTTTCCAATAGATTTGAGCTTGAAAATGGTTGAAAACTTGAAAGAGAGAAGGATTTTTTGGAGAAAAAGGGTTTTGGATCAAGAGAGAAGAGAGAAGTATCGAGATGTTTGAGTTTGAACAAAACCAGGTTGACCCTCGAGTATATATAGAATCAGGCATCTATATAGATTGAGCAAATATCGAGGAGGTGTCAAGAATAAAACTCGATGTTTTGAGATGTGTCGAGGAGGTATCGACAGCTAAAAACTTCAATGTATCGAGGTAGGTGTCAAGCAGGTGTCGAGTGAACAGAGAGTTTAGAAATTTGGCTCGATGAATCGGGCTATGTGTGGAGAGGTATCGAGAGAATACCAGAAAATCTCGATAAAAGAGGCTTATGTCAATAAGTATCAAATTGCTATCGAGCCTGCTATTGAGCTAGTATCGAGCAGCACAAAAACATAAAATTTCAAGGGAGAAAAGACATGATATGAATGCAAATAAGATAAACACCATAATAAACATCAAATAAGCATGTTAAGCACTCAAACACTTCAAAAGACTCTAGATGCAAAGCAATCCTAGATCCAAAAAGCCTAACCGATTTTATTTCCAAAAACAAGTTAAGATAGTTTAGTGAGTTTATATTACCACATGTTTTCCTTGTGATGGCCAAATCACATTGTACCTATACAATTGTATCAAGACTAGCAAAGAGTTGCGTGTTGTGTGTGAAACCTTTGCAAGAATGCTTAAGTTTTTCATCATATGAAAATAATGATATAAGAGAATAAAAAACATCCACGCATAATCATAACCGTTTGATGGGGACCATCACCTTTGAGGTACATCATATAACTCCCACACCTCTTGGAAACACGCTTGCAACCATATTTAAAAGCAGTTTGATTGTTTTTTCTTTTCATGTTCTTTGCATAATTTTTAAGTGTAAAAAGACATATCATGCATGGGCATATGGGAGAAAGAAAAGAAATACCCAATTATTTTAGCCAAACATCTTGTTCTTGCTGTACAAGTACTACACCTTACCGAGCACTACTTTTATGAGTTGCATACAGATGTTTTATGATTGACGAATTTTAGTGGTAAGATGGTTATTTATGCCTTTCTCTTGGGATTTTTTAGTCATTCCCGTTAAAAAGAGTGATAAAGTTATGTTTGATAAAAGATTAACCAAATCATTCAAATCACATAACGAGCCACAAAGTTCACATTTCTTAATTGTGCATAAAGATGCTCATCTAAGCTAAAAAAGATACAAAGTTAAGAAACCTTATTTCAATGGCCATCTAAAGGTACACAAGTACCGGTATACACAAACACACACTATTTTTCTATTTTTCAAAATTTTCCCTTTTTTTATTAAAAAAAAAAAAACAAAAAAAACAAAAAAAAAAAAAAGAAAAACAAACAAACAAACAAGCATATTAAAAAGCCTTAAAAACTAGATTGACTCAAAACAGCAAAAGCACACAAGAGATGCAAGATAAGTGAGTGAATCACTTAGAAGAGTCTTTTTCCTTCCAAACAGGAGATTTAGGGGAAGGAGAAGTTTTCATTTTCTAAGACCTCTACTTAGGTGGATAAGAGGGAGGATTAAACCCATTGAAGGTTGTTAAAAAAAAGAACAGCCTTAAGAAGTTCTCTATTAGGACATACGTAGAACTTGTTAAGAATATATGTCATATAGAATTGGCTAATCTTTTGACAAAACACACTTTACTTATAATTGGGTAGATCTAGGATGTGTTTAATACTTCAAGGAACAAGAGTTCAAATCAAAGTATTAAAGCCATGCAAATCTATCCAAAAATCAAGTGAAGAAGTGCTATTTATTAAAGCTCGATAAATAGCTCGACAGATGTATCTATCGAGATTTAATATGTGATTCTCGACAGCTCTCGACAGAAGCTGTATCTATCGAGAATTACGAAATTCAGATTTTCATATTTGTTTTTCATGCATATCCAAGCAATTTGTGTAGGGTTTCTTTTTTCACAAACCTAGACATATATAAGGATTATTTTAAGGGCTGTCAAAGTTGATTCAACTTCATGCAAAGTGATTATTTACTCAAATTGTGACTGGAGACAATTTGCCCTAGTTCATCTTTCTCTTGAAGAAGCTGCTGTGTCTTTGTGCCGAGGGTTTTGTAACCAAGGAGCTTCTTGATCTTCATCGTTTGGATGAACTGAAGAACTTTGCAGTCAACATCTTTCTCAAGTTGGTGTGTTAGTCACGTACTGAGATCCATACATCGATTGGTTAGTCACGTACTGAAGAACTTTGCAGTCAACATCTTTCTCAAGTTTTTTTTTTTTTTTTTTTTTTTTTTAATTTGAAAAATCAGAAAAATACAAAAACAATATGTGTTTTGTGTACCTTGGATGGCCATTGAAACAAAGTTTTCTAAACTTTGTATCTTTTGTAGCTTAGATGAGCATCTCAATGCACAACTAAGCAAGTGAGCTTTGTGGCTTGTGTTTGTGATGAGTACGATTAAGTAATCTCTTATACTTAACACTCATATAACTCTTTTTGACGGGAAGGACTAAACAATCCTAAGAGAAAGGCATAAATAACCATCTCACCACTAAAGCCCGCCAATCATGAATAACATCTGTGTGCTTCGGCATAACAAAATTATGATGTTTAAACTTACATAATTGGGTATTTCTTCTCTCTCTTATGTGCCTATGTATGATATGCTCAAAAAGAAAAATATGCAAAGAAAAACAAAAGCAAAAAGAATCAAAATGCTTTTAAATATGGTTGCAAGTGTGTTTCTAGGAGTTGTGGGAGTTATAAAATGTACCTTGAAGGTGATAGTCCCCATCAAGCAGTTATGATTGTGTGTGAGTTAAATTGGTTTTCTCATATTTCAAATCATCATAACATGAGACACTTATGCACTCTTGCGATGTTTTCACACACAATACGCAAATTCTTTGCTACTTTTGATACATGTGCAGGTACAATGTGATTTGACCATCACAAGGAATACATGTGTTAATGTATGCTCACTAAATTGTCTTGACTTGTTTTTGAAATATAAAATTGGTTAGACTTGTTTAGTGTGTGTGTGTGTGTGTGTGTGTGTTTTGGATCTTAAATGCTTTGCATTTTTCTTGTTGAGAGATGTTTTTGAGAGTTTAAAATGTTGTTTGGACCTTTGGTTAAGTAGCTTGCTTGATTGCATTCATATTTGTGTTTTTCCTCTCTTTGAAAAACCTGTTTTTATTAAGCTCGACAGCTTCTTGACAAATAGCTATCTATCGAGCCCCTTGGACTTCTTTTCTCGACAGATCTTATCGCATCTTCGATCCATCGAAGCTTTCTGGAATTAATCTCGATAGCTTCTCAACAGATTCTTGATCCATCAAGGTACTTTTGCCGTCGACAGATTCTCGACAGCACCTCGACAAATTTATCTGTCAAGAATTAATGCTCGACAAAATCTCGATAGATCCTCGATCCATCGAGACGCGAGTTCTTTAAATAGATCTAGCGCAAAATCAAATTCATTTTTCTCCTATCTCTCTCGACAGAAACCTGCCCTTTCACCTCCCAAACACTTTCTACTCTCTCTAAACCTCAAACCCACTTAGATTTCGGCCTAGTGTGATCTTTTCTTCTCTAGAATGATCTCTCTTTCCTTCATTTTTCATGCATTTCACGCATTTAGACCTAGGTTTTGGGTTTTCTTAAAATTTTTGGGGTTTTTGAAAAACTGAGTATTTTATGAAATTTTTGGGCTGGGTTTTGCTTATATGTTGTTATATGCTCATGCATTGCATTATATATGCATTTTCACAATGTTTCATGCATTTAGATATGTGTTTCTATGTTGGAAACTTATGTGCTGGTAGGATTGGATTGGGCTAAGCCCATGATGAATTTTTCTTTGCACATCACATGTTCATGCATTGTTCATGCATACATACCTTTTCTTTCTCATATTTGGTACTTTCTGTTGATGGTGTTTTTTTGTTTGTCTCGCTCTCTCTCTCTTTCTCTCTCGGATAGTTTGCGCATGGCACCCAAGCGCAAAACTACTCCGTCTCGAAACCCTATTCATTCCGGGGCATCATCTTCTGATCCTACTCCTCTTTTTGTCAGGTTCCGTGATGAGAAGGCCCGTTAGGACTTCTCGGAGAACTTCTCCAAACGTGGCATTCATTTGGAATGCCGCGTGATTCTATCGGATTTTTCCGATACTACTCTACCCACTGTCATTCACAGTCGGGGTTGGGAATCTCTATGTGAGATACCCATGAGTTGTCCTTCCGTGATCATACAGGAGTTTTACTCTAATATGCACGGTTTTGATTCTTCTTTGCCTCGATTTATTACTTCTGTTTGAGGTACACGTATAGTAGTCACTCCGGAGCTTATCTTCAATGTGCTACATGTTTTGAGGGTATCGCATCCTGATTACCCCGGATGTCCACGTCTGAGGACTGTGTCCAAAGACGAACTTTTGTCACTCTTTTGTGAAACACCTTCATGGGGTGATCACCAAAACACCTCATGCTCGGGCTTTGCAAAATGTCCAAGATTCCTGAATATGGTGATGACATTTGTTCTCCATCCCCTGTCTCACTATAACTCTATTACCGAGCCTCGTACTCGATTTTTGCTTTCCCTCATTGAGGACCTTACTATAGATTTTCTCTCTCATTTCATTCTCTTCCTTATAGATGTTTATAAGGATACAGCGACCCGTGATAAGCTTATCTTCCCTTCTGCTATTACGAGGATCATTCACCATGCCTCTATTTCCTATCTCGAGTCTGCTCATTTCACCGTCATGGGTGCCATCAGCGTAGCGTCTGTTCGACGGAGTAAGGCCCAGCTTTAACCAAATCGGCCACGGACCGAGACGGCGATTCCTCCAGCCCATTCCGCTCCATCCACCTCCGCTTCTTCCTCTTCTTCAAGTGGTGGTGTGACTCTTGAGGTGATTATAGCGCAGCTTCAGCGCATGGATGCTCGCCTTGAAACTCTCACTGATGAGATGAGTCAGGTGACCACCCGTGTGGGTCGTATTGCACGACGTCAGGCTCGCCTTGGTGGCTTCGTTGCATCTCCCTCTCCATCTCCATAAGCTTTAGAGGATGAGGATGATGATGATGGCTTCGATGATGATGATGATGATGATGATGATGAGGATGCTAGCTCTTTCGGTGATGAAGAGATGACCGCTTCTCAGTGACTTGCCCTTTGTCATTTGTGACAAAAAGGGGAAGTAGTTTTGGGTTGAGAGTAGTCATGTACTTAGGAGGAGAGTTAGCATAGTACTTTTTATTAGGGGGAGTGTTTTATTTTTTGAGGGATATAGTGAGGATTTATGTATCTTTTCTTTTCTTTCTTTTTAGATACATTATCTTTTTGTATACCGGTCTTGTGACCATTTAGTGATAGCAAACATTGAACTTATATCTTTTTTATATATATGATGATGTTGTTATCATTTCACCTATCTCTCCATGTGTTGTTTCTTTTCTCTCTTTATACACATGTTTCTTATTATGTATGCAATCTTTTATATCTGTTTCACACTAAGATGCCTTAATAAGTTTTGTTTAAAGTGTTTCCAAAAAACAGGTGTCAAAATCTATCATGCCATGAACTCTCTTCTTGCAAAGTTTTTCAAGAGTTTGTGTTAGGATTAGATTTTATTGTATTCAACAAGTGATTATAAGTTGAGTGATTTATGACTTCTCTCATACTTCATTTGTTTGTTGTGGTTTTGTCACGGATTGCCAAAGAGGGAGATTGTTAGGACATATGTAGAACTTGTTAAGAACATATGTCATATAGAATTGGTTAATCCTTTGACAAAACGTACTTTACTTGTAATTTGGTAGATCTAGGATGTGTTTAATATTTCAAGGAACAAGAGTTCAAGTCAAAGTATTGAAGCCATGCAAATCTGTCCAAGAATCGAGTGAAGAAGTGCTATTCATTAAAGCTCGACAGATAGCTCAACAGATGTATCTATTAAGATTTAATATGTGATTCTCAACAGCTCTCGACAGAAGTTGTATCTATCGAGAATTACGAAATTTAGATTTCCAGATCTGTTTTTCATGCATATCCAAGCTATTTGTGTAGGGTTTCTTTTCTCACAACCCTAGACATATATAAGGATTATTTTAAAGGCCATCAAAGGTAATGCAACTTGATGCAAAGTGATTATTCACTCAAATTGTGACCGAAGACAATTTGCCCTAGTTAATCTTTCTCTTGAAGAAGCTGCTGCGTCTTTGCGCCCAGGGTTTTTTAACAAAGGAGCTTCTTGAACTTCATCGTCTGGATGAACTGAAGAACTTTGCAACCAACATCTTTCTCAAGTTGGTGTGTTAGTCACGCACTGGGATCTGTACATCGATTGGTTAGTCACATACTTGGAGTCGTGCATTGAAAGGAGAGATTATTACAACATTACAAGTCCAATTGTGTATTGGGGTAAAGGTTGAACTGTAGTTTGGTATAAGGTACTAGGATTCCTTTACTTGTAACTGCTTATTTTGATAATAGTGGATTCTTAGGAGTGGTGACCTTAAATTCACCCAGTGGGGTTTTGCCTCGGTGGTTTTCCCCATTCATAAACAAATCACCCGTGTCAAATTTATTTTCCGTTGCATTTAGTTATTTGATAATTTGTTTGTGCTACCACGCATATTGCATGAAATTGAATCTAATTAATTAACTTGGCCAATTAATTGATTAAGTTACCCAAGGGGTCAATACATTCTTGGCCTATCATTGTCCAAGAGGAGCCAAGGAATTTTGGAATTGATTTTGGCTTCCAAAGGATGACACACTATTACTTCGTTGACTGGCAAGCCACTTATAGCAATTTGGATGAGTGTGTCTCGATGCTCCACAGTGATGACAAAAATGTGGTTTCTTTGGTTGAAACTTCTTATTAGCGGAGCGATTATGCTTAGTCTCTTTCTTAACAATTTTAGGAGGTGCTCCTAGAATGGATTTGCCATTATCAAGTTTATCCTCACTAACAATTTCTATCTTAGGCTCATTTATCTCAGATTTAGCAATTAAAGCAGGAGGAACAAAGATAACATTATTTAAAGTACTAGAGGAAGTATTGCAAGAGGAGAGAGAGTGATCATACCCGAAACTAGTATTGTCAGATGCAACCTTTTAGAAATTGAGCATTTCATACAGCTTGGCACTTGAAGCTCTTTCCAGTTGAGGTCTTACTTGAAATGGTTCTGCATCCAATTTCTTGGTCTTCTTAGCTAGGAAGTTGTTTTCAAACCGTAGTGCTTTGATGGTTTGGTTTGCTTCATCAACTTTGGCGAAGAGTTCTTCTCGTTCCAACTCCACTTCACTTAGCTTCCTCGTAGCTAGCCTATAAAACTTTTCATATTTCTTAGAATTTTTGTAAAGCTTTGCGTAGACAGTATGGATATCATCTTTTTCATCCATTTTCTCAAATTTTGACTCCATCAATTCCTCTTCCTCATCAACCAGTTCTTCAGATTCCTTGTGGAATTCAATTGTTTCTATGAAGGCTATGAATGTTCTTTCTTGATTACTATCCTTTGAATCTACTTCTAGTCCGGTATCACTCAAGGTGGCAGCTAGGGTTTTGCTCTTACCAGCTGATTTGAGATAAGTAGGACATTCTTGCTTCATATGTTCATACCCTTGACACCGATAACATTTTGGACCAGTCAGAGTGTTTCTGCTTTGTCCAACTTCTTTGGATTCTCTCTTGAATCTATCTTGAGACTTAGATTGAGAAAATCCATACTGTTTGCGATCCTTGTCACTTGTCTTGACATTCGCATTCTTGATGAACTTTTTGAATTGTCTGATGATGTATGATTTAAACTTTGAGTTCTTATCTTCAGACGAATCATCTCCTTCATCATTCTTCATTTTTAAAGCCATATTCTTGCTCTTACCAATCCTCACTAAACCTAATTCATAGGTTTGTAGATTTCCTATCAGCCTTGTCAAAGGAGTGGTGTCAATGTTCTTTGATTCTTCTATGGCGGTGATCTTAGCATAGAACCGCTCTAAAAGTGATCTGAGGATTTTCCTTACAATCTTAGGTTATGGAATCCTTTCACTTAAGTCCTTGAGCTTGGCATAGAATTCATCAAACGTCTCATCATCATCCATCCCGATTTCTTCAAAGCTAGTGGTAAGCCTTTTAAGCTTGGTATCTTTCACAGCTTTGGTGCCTTCATACATGTTTTGAACAATTGTCCATGCTTCCTTAGCACTTTTAGTTGATGATATTTTCTTAAACTCCTCGTTAGTCACAGCACTAAACAAGGCATTCAACGCTTGACTGTCAAAATTTGCAACTTTGATCTTGTTTTCATCCCACGACGCTAACGATTCAGTAGGTTTGGTCCATCCAACTTCGACAGCCAGCCATACCTTTTCATCTAAAGACCGCAAAAAAGCACTCGTGCGTACTTTCCATTATGCATAGTCAGTACCATAAAAAAGATGAGGTACAATCAAAGATTATCCATGATCCGTAACAACGGGGTTAATGGATCACACAGCAAAGATTAAAACCTAATCAGAGTGTACCCGCTCTGATACCACTTGTTGGGTTAAAAAAGATTGACCTCGGTTAATTAATTCAATTATCCAAGTTAATTAATTAGATTAAGTTACATGCAAATTGTGGAGGCACCAACAAATCATCAAATAACTAAATGCAGTGGAAAATAAATAACTCGGTGATTTGTTGACAAATAGGGAAAACCTCTTACTAGGAAAAAACTCCACCAGGTGAATTTAAGGTCACCACTTCCAAGAATTCACTAATCAATAATCAAGCGATTACAAGTATGAGGAATCTTACCACTACCCTAGCCTATCCCAAAATATCAACCTACAGTTGAACCTTCACTTCAATACCTAATTGAACTTGATCTTGTAGAAAACTTTTTTGTTTTGGACAAATCTCCAATCTGTGACTAACTCCTTTGTACGGATCCTAGTATGTGACTGACTCTAGCAACTTGATTGATTGTTATTGGCTGCAAAGTTCTTCACTTCATAAACAATGAAGATCAGAAAGAACTTGGTTACAAAACCTTAAGGTGTACAAACGTAGAAGCTTTACACAGAGTATATGAGTTCTAGGTCTCTGTTTCTATATTTTATGACTTTTAAAATAAGCCTTATATGTGACTAGGGTTGTAAAGAGAAAAATTCTAATCATTCAAGTCATCATGGGTTTGTGGGCGTAAGGGAAAAAGAAGTGTCGGAGTCACCACCTAGTTATATGGTCTAGGAACCATGAATATAGTATCCTTTTGAGGAAGGACCTTTGGTCTTACTACCAGAGTATGGGTTCGGAGTTTAGGTACATTCTTGAGAAGGTGTTAGGCACCCAAGATCGCCCAACCCTAAGGTTGGCATCCCGTCATTGTGTCTTACGTCCTAACCTTATTAAAAACATGTTTAACACTTATATGTATACTCTCACACACACTAGCATACATCTAAGCATACAATCATGATATCATTCATCCCAAAACACATACTTATCTACCCTTAAACAAAAGAGAGACAAACAAAAAAGAAACCCTAGCATTCATCTAACATATGAAAACCCTATCATACATCTAAAACAAGGCAGCAACTTAAACACAACAGCAAGGCATTAACGTATTACAAACCCTAATCATGCATCTAAGCATATTCCATCATATCATCAAAGTAAAACCCTAACACAAATACATGGACATTGCTAATGTATGACTTACCCTTTACTTACCTCTCTGCAGCACAACACCTATGGCATCAATGCATGAGTATGTGAATGAATGTCATTAAAACTAAGAAAACCCTAATCTAAACCCTAATCTAAACATGTGATAACAAACAAACATATTAAAAGCGGACAAACAATTACGAGGCTTAAAACATGTGAAAAAGAGGCTACACAAAACAAACATGTGAAAGAAAAAACAAAACAAACAAGGATTTAGGGTTTCTAGGTAACGGCATCACGCACGCTAGAACAAGTTTGCGTACACATGAATTCAGCCTGCGTGCACAGGCTAGATCATGCGTACGCAGATCCTTACTTAGAAAACCTAAAAACACAGAACCAGAGCAAAACTTTAAAACAATAAACTAACAACCTACGTACACAAAAAAGAAAAAAAAAAAAAAGAAAAAAAAACGAAAAAAAAAAAGAAAGGAACTAAAGGGCTAAACTAAGCAAACAAGTATGAACATAAACCAAACCAAAAACGAGATTAAAACAAGAGAAGAAAGATAGAAAATAAAAAGAAAATCTAGAAAGAATACCTTAAAGCAAAAGCTCCTAGGCTTGATTTTTTACCGTTCCCCTTAGTCAAATCTATCACAATTCAATAAAATAGTGATTAGCAATCTTAAATTCAAAGGATTGGGGCCAGAAAAAGTCTCAATCAAATAAAAAATGACTTGAGCATGTTTTGTGAAAAACTCCCTTTTGATTCACTATTTTCTAATGAATCTTAAGTTTTTCCCGTGGGATTTTTTGTGTGTTTTGAAAATGTACCATGTAAGGCTTTTTATAGTTGAACAAATGGAGTTTGGAATGGCTCCCAAACGATGTGAGATTCGTTTCAAACCTCAGTCTTTATTGCAGAAAACTTGCATTTCTTATGCTTTAGAAACCCTAGCTGCGTACGCAGGAGTGTGCCTGCATAAGCATGCTTTAGCTTGCGTACGCAGGCCACGACTCACATACGCAGGCCAAGGGCCACTTTGGTTATTTAATTTTCCAAAAATAGATTTTTACTCATTTAAAATGTTATATTTTCCATTTTAACACTGCTCAAATCAGTTTAATATCTAATTGGGCTCTAAACTGGCCTTGGGCCTTAGAGTTTGAGCATCATTGGGGAATAGGGGCCCAAGTCATAAGAGGTACAAAATGTGGTGTCTACAGGGCCGAATTTTAGAACTGAGAATTTTGAAATCGTAATTCTCGATAGATCGAGCTTGTGTCGAGCTTCTTCATTAATCTTCGATGGCAACTAGTGTTGAGCTTTAATGTAATAGCTTTTCTTCACTTGTTTCTTGGATCAAACTTCATGCCTTTAATGATACTACTTGCATATGATATGTTAGAACAACATACTTCTTGATACATTAAACCGAACTTAGATCTATCAAAATACAAGTAAAGTGCGTTTTGTCAAAAGATTAGTCAATCATATAGAAAATATGACCCTAACAATGATCATACACCTCCTTTGGTGTGCTAGTCATACAGTCTCCATTTTCTAATTTTTTATTTCCCTCAAATACGCTACTCAAAGCATTAGAGGATTTTGTCCTTGTTTTGAACAACCAATTTGGAACCTACTAACATGTCTTTTTTAAACAATTTATATGATGTCTGTAAAGCTAAATGAAATATATTTTGAATACTATGATTATGATCTTGTGGTTGAAGAAACACCTTTTCCTCTATTTTTCATTGATAACTTTTCACAATCAAAATATTAGCAAAGTTGGGTGGTAATATGTCTATGTAAACTACTTGAAAACAACATAATATTTTGAAATTTAACAACATAATATATTGGAATTTAGCTTACCACTCAGAATGGGAAGTCAAAATATAGCAAAACAAATTATGGAAGATTAATTTCTCAGCACAAAGGAAACCAAAATTTATAAGATATGTATTTTTTTTTTATAAAAGATGATTAGTTTATTAGACCCTTGTTATATTAATTTAACAACATAATATATTAATTTGCTTTCTTGATGTTAGAGTATCAACCGATATCTTTTGCTCTCTTAGCGCATTTACACGTTGGCTATTAGCTTGCTTTCTTAGCATTTACATAGTTGGCTTGTCATTTACACATTATTTTGGGATTTACTTCATACAAAAGACACATATCATGCTAAGTAGTTTCTTAAATTTTATTAAAATTTAAATTGCAAGGAAATAGAATTATTTATTGTTGAATACAAAAATAAAAATGAAATAAATCATTAAAATCTTTGTTTAGATGGAAGGCTAAACTTTGGTGGAAGGTTTAATGAATCATTCATCTAAAGATTTGCTTAGGTGTATGGCTAAAGAGTCACAGATGGTGGTAATTGGTAGTGAAAGAGTTTTCTAAGAATGTGACATATAGCAACACCTCTCACACACACACATAATAATAATAATAATAATAATAATAATAATAATAATAATAATTTCTATCTTTATCATGCTTGGCTTATAAAGATAAGGAGGAATGCGGTTTCAGTGTACACTTGGTTGTTTGTTTAATGTGGACTTTACCTTGTGGGTTCCAGTTAGCTCAACTGATAAAATTTCTGATGGTTTTATAAGAGATCTGGGATTCAATCTCTGCATACACCAAAAACTGATTGATGTCTTGGTTTGATAATAAAAAGCTATCATCAGGAGCGGATACCATAGGTTGAAACTCTCTCAAAAAAAAAAAAAAAATGTAGACTTTACCTTCAAGGACAAGGGGTATATTTTGGAGTTCAAATCTAGTTTTTTAAGAACGTTTTTGAGGTTCTGTATCATAGGTTCTAGTGGTTTGCAATCTTTGTTAGATTTTGCAAATTTTTTCTCCTTTAATTTGAAGGGAGGATTTATTTAGAAAATTGTGGGGAATTTTCTAATCTTACAAACACACACATAGGACTCAAGGACTATTATTTATGCAGTCATAAGAGAGTTCCAGAGATGAAACAATGTAGTGACCTTGCATACAATAAATTAATTCTCGTACATGCATTTAATATAAAAACCAAGATAAATGCAAAGTTTTTCAGATAATAAAAACCCTACAAAAGATGTTGCCATATTGTCAAAAGAATTTAAAACAAGAAAGAAAAAGAACTAAAGACAAAAAGAGAGAGACATGCTTTTCTCAACAGTTGATTTTTTTTTTTTTTTTTTTTTTTGTTAAAAATATATGGTTAAATGATTAAATTTACTATATCATATTTGTTAAAACTTTTGAGTGAATCAGTAATTTAACCTGGTATCAAAACAGGAGGTTCTAAGTTAGATTCCCGTTAGTTTAATTGATAACATAAATATCAAATCCTTTTGTGTTTAAAATATTGATAACACTAAAAACAATTTTGTCATATCGTCAAAATAGTTCAAAACAAAAAACAAAAAACAAAAAAAAAAAAACAAAAACAAAAAAAAAAAAAAAATGAAAAAAGATAAAACAGAGATACCTTCTCAACAATTGACATTTTTTTCTAGGGCAACATAGATATATATTAACTTTTTTTTTTTTTTGGAAAGAATTTTAACATATAACGTCCGCTTTTGATGATACTCTTTATCATCAAACCAAGACACCAATTGGTTTTTAGTGTAGGCATGAATTTAACCTCAGGTCTCTTATTCAACCATCAAAAACTTTTCCAGTTGAATTAATTGGAACCCACTAAATATAGATTAACTTGAAATTTAAAGGCAAATAAAATATAATGGAAATATCTTAACTAGTTCCTATAAACACATACGTTATATAGCTATAGGCCTATACATGTTTCATTAGCGTAAGGATGGCAGCGATAGGGATGATGATACTAGCCATTTCCATTGGCAGTGCTATCATGATTCATGGGTATGGCAACCATGTATATCAATGCATTTTGCGATCTGAAAACTACTGTGTCGCCTAATTTTAAACAAGGTGGCAACCATGTCAAGGCATGCCAGAAAGAAAGGGAATTTCATAATACTAATACGTGAGCAAAAACAAAGCTGAAACGAGATGACAACTTAAAAAGTTTATGAGCTCAATTGATGTAGAACAGACAACATAGACTTTCTTGGAGTAGGGAGATCATCATAAGTCAGCAAACAAGAAATTTAGGAAGTAGACAAATATTAGTAGAAATCATCAGAGCCGACAAGGGAATTGCTTAAAAGGCCAATTGCAAAGTGAAGAAATTATGATCTAATCTTCAAATGACCAAGACCTATCTCAATGGTAGATTTGTAAAAATTCACATCCAATAAAAAGATATTAAGTGGAGTTGTAGTCTTAGGCTACAATTAAATTTATTGCCAAACTTTATTCATTTACATTATGCTCTATTATAAAAATGATTATACTGTGTGGTTTTGCGACTAGTATATATAAAACTGAAACTATTTGACTTTTAATTAATCTCATAATATTGCGCCATGTAAGCTTTTAAAGTATCACAATTTTACTTGTTATTTAATAAACACACTCACACACACAATTGGATTTAAATTCTATTCTATTTTTAAACACTACAACAAAATATATTTTCAATGACAAAAAAATTTGTCACTAAAAGTCCAGTTTTTCATCGCTAAGAACCTTTAGTGATGAAATCTACTAATTAGCAACGAAACTCATTTCGTCGTTGAAACCCCGTCGCTAAAAGCCCTGGCGACGAAAAATTTCGACACTAAAAGTCCGATTTTTTTTTTTTTAAATACTTTTAGCAACGAAAACGTTTCGTCGCTAAATGTTTTCCTCGCTAAAAACACCATTCAGTGACGAAAATATTTCGTTGCAAAAAACACTTTAGTTTATCATATTTAGTGACGAACAATTTCGTCACTAAAACTATTTTTGGGTACATATTGTTAGGACATATGTGATACATGTTAGGAACATATGTCAACATTTTATGTAATTGGATAATCCTTTAACAAAACGCACTTTACTTGTAATTGGGTAGATCTAGGTTATATTTAATGCTTTAAGAAACAAGGTTTTAAGTTCAAGTGTCAAAACCATGCAAGTCTGTCCAAGAATCAAGTGAGAAAGTGCAGGTTTTTAAAGCTCAACAGCTAGCATCTATCGAGGTGTTAAAAGGTGTGAAACCCGAAGCTCGACAGCTATCTCAATAGATACCTATCTGTCAAGGTTTATGAAATTCAGTTTTTCAAAACTATTTTTCATCCAATCTGTGAGTATATGTTTAGGTCTTCTTTTCTCTTAACCCTAAACATATATAAGGATTGTTTTAAGGGCCGTCACAGATGATGCAACTTAATGAAAAAGTTTTTCACAAGCATATTGTGAACCAGAGACATATGCCCTAGTTCATCTTTCTCTTGAATAAGCTGCTGTGTTTGTATACCTTAGGGTTTTGTGACCAAGCAACTTCATGATCTTCATCGTGTGATGAACTGAAGAACTTTGCAGCCAACATTCTTCTCAACTTGGTGATTAAGTCATGTATTGGAATCCACGCATCTATTGGTTAGTCACGTACTGAGAGCCATGTATTGAAAGGAAAGATTGTCATTACAAAACAAGTCCAATTGGGTATTGGGGTAAGGGTTCAACTGTAGGTTGGTATAAGGTACTAGGATTCCTTTACTTATAATCGCTTGTTTTAATAATAGTAGATTCTCGAGAGTGGTGACCTTAAAATCACTCGGTGGGGTTTTTGCCGTGTAGGTTTTCCCCATTCGTAAACAAATCACCGTGTCAATTTAATTTCCACTGCATACTTAGTTTAATTGGTGATTTGTTTGTGCTACCACGCATATTGCATGTTAATTTGATTAATTAATAAACTTGGCTAATTAATCAATTAATTCATCATAAGGGGTCAATACATTCTTAGCCTATCACATATAGTGACGAAAAAGTTCGTCACTAAAACTATTTTTAAGAAAATCCAGGCACATATAGCGATGAAAATTTTCGTCACTAAAACCATTTCTTGCAAAATTCTGCTACATTTAGCGATGAAATATTTCATCACTAAAACAATTTTTTGTTGCTATATTTGTAACGGAAAAATTCGTCGCTAAAACTTATTTTCTGTTTTTATTTTTTTCATGACTTTGATATTAGCTTGTAACCTGTCATTACATTATTAAAACCTCACATTTGAATGACACATTTATTTCAACAACATATTCATAAAATCGATCCATACATTCCACAAGTAAAAAATAAAACAAGTATCCAATTCAAACTCTTTCCATACAATCATTGTTTGCAACACATACAATAACTCAAGATGTTTTATAACAATAAAAAAAGTGTAGCATAATATAAATAGAACCAACGGAAGATGTCCTCATATGTCTTCAAGTAATGCCAAAAGTAAATCCCCTAAAAGCCATTAAGAAATCTGCACAAATATAAAAACAATACTACATTAAAATCGTAAAGTAAAAACATTAACTATGTTATAAGAAACATTTCTAACAATGCATTAAGAGTAGCCACACCAATGAATTAAAATCACAACTCCTAATGTATAAGTAAAATAAAGTACTAACCAATAAGTGTTTTAACTTGAAGATGAACTACCCCCATAGGTAAGAGCATCATCATAACCCTTGCTCCTCAAAAGGTTAAGAATATTCTTTTGGACCTTTTCTTGCTTTCAGAGTCAAAGCATAAAGCCATAATTTAATAAAAATCATATAAGACAACATGCTCAAATCTGTCCTGACAGAATTTCATGCAATTTAGAAATTAAACCATTTTTTTTATATTAATCCAAATGCTGTGAGACCACTTCCATTACAACCATATGTGTCTTAGAATTCATAAAAACTACTCCTAGCATCCTAATTCACTGTATACAATTTAATACATAATTTATCATACGTAAACACCAAATCTGTCACAGTGACAACTTTGCAATATTTTCTTGTAAATTCACAAACAATTATCAAACGATGATATTTTCATATGAAATTTAATAAACACATACTAGACATATTAGAATACATGAATAAACATCCAATTGACCACAATATCATCAATCTTTCAAAATACTAACACAAAACCACAATTCAGCTTCTAACAATAAGATTAGAGAACAAAGAGGGAAACTAAAGAAAACAATCACACCATCAAATACCCAAAACTCAAAATCCATATCATTTAATCAAATACAAACCAAATATTACAAAAATAAAATAATAAATAAATAAATAACTTACAATGCTGAAATCAGTGGAGAAGAACAAGCTTTGATTCAACAATTTTACAAAACCCATTAACTCATACTTACACTTACAAGAAAAAAACTCAAAACCCATATCATTTAATCAAATACAAACCAAATATTACAAAAATAAAAAATAAAAAAAATAAAAAATAAAACACTTACAATGCTGAAATCAGTGGAGAAGAACAAGCTTTGATTCAACAATTTTACAAAACTCATTAACTCATACTTACACTTACAAGAAAAAAACTCAAAACCCATATCATTTAATCAAATACAAACCAAATATTACAAAAAAAAAAATTTTAAAAAAAAAAAAAAAAAAAAAACACTTACAATGCTGAAATCAATGGAGGAAGACAAAGGGAAGGAAGAAGGGAGGTAGTGGAGGAAAAGGGGGAGGGAAAGAAAGGAGAGAGGGAGGTCGAATGAGAGAGGGAGTGGGTGAAGGGTTCTCACCGGCAGCGAGTTGGTCGGCGGCAATGGCTAGGGGGTGGGTCGTCGCCGGCAGGGGGCGTCGACATCAGTATCGGCATCGGCGGCCTGGGGTTCAATGGTTTGAGGCTAAATGTGAGAGGGACTATCGGTGTGGGTGTGGGGAAAAAGGGGGCTAATGTGAGGCTGAATGTGTGAGGGAAAAAAGGGGTTAATGTGATATATATGGCATCTTTAGTGACGAAATGCAAGTCGTCGCTATTGCTTACCTTTAGTGACGAAATCGGATTCGTCGCAGATACTCCGCACAATCTTCTGGTTTTCCATTTTAGCAATGACTTATTTTTGTCGCTAATTACCACCTTCAGCGACGAAAGCGTTCATCGCAAAAAACTTAAACTTTTAGCGACGAAAAAATTCATCGTTGTAGATCAATTTGGTTTCGCGCCTACACTTTCGTTTGGCGCCTTTAGTTCAGCACAACCTATAGCGATGAAATCTATTTTTTGTCGCTAAATGTTACTAATTTTTTTTTATAAACAGCGACGAAATATAAAGTCACTATAGGGTACTTCTTTGCGACGAAAATATTTTCGTCACTAAAATTCGTCACTATAGTTACATTTTGTTGTAGTGAAATACCCCATTAGAATCTTGGAATATCATATTTTCTTTAAATAGTAGAATATATATAATTCCATATACAAACAATTTTATATAATAAATCCTTAATTTCATAAATGAGTAATACTACAATCACAAACTATTTTACAACATTTTTATAAACTATTGATGTAGCCAGCTTCTTATTGACATCACTTTTTCATTTACCAATAACTACTCACCACATCAGCAATTTATAAAAAAATTTGTAAAAATGTTTGTATCTCTAGCATTATTCTTTCATAAGAGTATATAGGTGCATATAAAAACACAACCATAATAATTATGTATTAATAACTACTATAATTTTAAAATTACTATTTAAACAAAAAAAAATCATATTTTATTAAACTTTCTCTTGTGTGTGTACTATATATATATAAAGCTGAAGACATTTGAATTTTAGTTGATATCTTAATATTTTGGCACATAAGCTTCTGAGGTCTTATAGTGTTACACACCATATTAATTATAATATCTTTAAATAATAGAAAATATAGAGAAGAATATATATATATATATTTGAAAATGAGAAGAATATATAGTTTCATATACAAACATAATCAAAATAAATTGATAACACTATGATATATTCATATTCAAAAACAATAATAATTAATACCTATTAATAACTACCTTATGTAATTATCAAATTTTATATTTTAAAAAAAAATAGAAAAAAATCATGTTACGTTAACCAACTTTTTTTTTTTTTTTTTTCCTCTAAAAAATGTTATTGTCGGATATGGAAAGTAGAAACCCTCAATGGCAAAAGCTCAAATTAAGTACACTAAGAGCATTCTCATTAAGGGTTTTAAATGCTAAAAGATGCTTTTTTTAACATTTTTGACCCAAAAGCTTCTCCATCAAGAGTTTTAAATGCCAAAAATTTTGGCATTGATGAACAGTGCGGTTTCATATTTGAAACCGCACTGTTCACCAATTGTAAAATTTGTATTATTTTTTTATTCAATTGGGGCCCACTTTAAAGAGAAGGAAAAATAAAAAATGATAAAGAAATAATATTTAAATGGAATGTTAAAAAAAATAGAAGTTTTGATGGAAGGGATGTTGTAAAGTGAGGTGTTATATGTTATAAAATTGGAATTTGAGATAGTAAATGCTAAATTTTTTGCAATCCTTGATAAGAATGCTCTAACACTCACTATGTCCCATCATTTTCAAAAGTATCTGAAGAGCTTTTTAATGCTATACATTTGACTTGTTAGCTCCAAAGAGAGATGGAATGAGTATAATTAAGAGAAGGACAACTCAAAAACAAGTCACATGTACTCCATAATACCTATGTATCTGATTTCTAACACAGCACTTGATGTTAAAAGCTGCGGGGAAAAAAGAAAAAAGCAAAATCCCATTCTAGCGGAGTTGGTCAGATGGTAAAGATGCAAGCTTCAATTTTCTCTGAAGAATAGAATAGAAAACGTTGCATTGTAATTGATTCAATTTCAGTTTAGGGGACCAAAGCATCATTAGTTGGACTAAAAAGTCCTGCATGTTTGCTGATCTTAATGAAAAGTAAACTCATATAATATTTACATCTCAGGCATGCTTAAGTGTGCTCTTTTTGTTGCACAACTTGACTACGCTAAACAGACCCTAATAAATCTTCCTTCTGCTTTAATAAAAGGGCACGACAATATTCAAGTTTTCAATGAAGGCCCTAGTCTTTCCCGGTGCAAAATGAGCAAACTTGACCAAGATACAAAGAGCAGAAAAGAATTAATTGACAGCAGGAAATGCGGATCATATATATATATATATATATATAAATATATATATATTATATTCAAGTCAAAACATAATAATCAAACTAAATTAGTTTCTAAATTAATAAAGAAATGATATGTCTACAACATTTTTACAATATTTTTACAACAAATCCCAAATGGCAGGTTGTTACTGGTTGTTATTGTTGGGGCAAAAAAGTAATCTTAGTATTAGTTTCAAATTTGAACCAATAACAACTAATCACCTGTGATTTGTTGTAAAAATGTTGTAGACATAACATCTCTCAAATTAATAATCCAAATTGAAACTAAATTAGTTTCTAAGTGTAGTATAATTTTGCATGAAATGTCCATTTATTTTTCATTATTTAGTGTCAAGTGGCCCATTTATAATATTCAATACAAAAATCAAGATAACCACATCATCACTTAGGTAAGATCACCTCACCATCACTATTGTTAAACGTTGTTGTGCATATGGAAGGATTATAACCTAGTACATTAATAAACGAGAAGGGAAGACGTTAAGCTATAAACAATTTTAGTAAAAATTGTTTAAAATCTAACGTGGTAAAGAATGTGATTGATTTCATATCAACAAAATAATACATAAATTCTTTATTTCTTTAAAAGTTAACACATTAGTTTGTAAGAATTATATTGTAAAATTTGTAATACCCCTAACTTTAGTCATAATTTTAGGGGATACTATAATCAAAACACAAAAGAAAAAGAAATAATATTATACTTTCGCTAAAGTTTTGAGTATGGAACAATTGAAAAATTATCTTATAATTTGGGTACCCCATATTAAGTAATTTGAGTATTGCTACTTGTTAGAATATGTTATAATTGATGAATTTCAAAATTCGAAGAAGTTAAATTGAAACTAAACCAATGAATGAAAAAAGTGAGAGAAAGAGAAAGAAAATGAGGAAAAGAGCGAGAGATTGGGAGAAACTAAATTGAAACAATATTTCTCACTTAATGATCTATTACAATTGAGATTAGATATTTATACATGATTAGAGAACCTTCCCTCTTCTTAACTAACAGAATAATCATATGGAATGAAATTTGTTATAATGAACAATGTCTAACTAAATCTTGAATCACTCCCAGTAGTTGGATCAAAACGGCGTCACAACCTTTAATGAGAAGCTCTTGTTATAAAACGGCATCATGTGGAGAGCGTGTTTAGTTGACTTAAGTGAAACGACATCGTACTTATTAAATGTCACAACATCATTTTGCTTTTTTGATACTGTTTCAATACTAACATGATAAACCTTCTTGTTCCTTTGGAATAGAACTTGGTTTAACAATATTATATATTAAGATATTTCCATGAATAATTAAACTATGGTTTTGTAGAATATCATAAGTTACAGGTAATTGTACTAAACCTTATGTATTTATATACATACATTGAGTTCATTGTAATACATACTTATGAATAATAAAGATGTAACCACTTAGGACTTTTAGTAGTTAAGCGGTTTTTATTGTAGATGTAGGATGTCAGGCCAAACAACATTAGTCCTTTGGCCTTTTCTCTCTACATCATTTTGTATGTGCTATTTTCCTTTTATTTTAAGTTGGTATCATAGCCACAATCTTTTTTACTCATCAACCTTTCTTGTCGCTTCTATTCAACATCATAGCCCACACCTAAGATCTAAATCCATGAGGATCTCATCTATACCTAGACTCCTTAGATTTGCAACTGAGTCCTCTCAAAAATTTTGTTTCAATGTTACACACTCCTTTAAGCACCATTGCAATTCTAATCATCTACTTCCTTGTGGTTGCACGCACCACTTCCTCCTCTATAGACACCCTCCATGTGTCTCACATGCACTTAAAGCCCTTACAACACGTCATTTTTTTCTAATTATGCGTCTGACCTACTATCTAATTTCTATTCATCCTTACCCCTAAAGTGTTGGACACATACCTATTTATGCTACCATGCTGGAGCTCTTTCCAAGTCTCTTGTTTAATCTTCTTCTTGCTTTTTTTTTCATTGCCCAAGTAGCATGTAACTATTTTCACATGCATCACGCGGGTCTCTCTATCTTCAACAATGATCTTGTTTAAATTGACCTTGATTAATTAATTCAATTATCCAAGTTGATTAATTAGGTCAAATTACATGCAAATCGTGGGATACCAATAAATCATCAAATAAACTAAGTGCAGCGGAAATTAAATTAGCACGATGATTTGTTGATAAAAAGGGAAAACCTCTTACAAGGCAAAAACCCCACTAAGTGAATTTCAAGTCACCACACCCAATAATCCACTAATCAATAATCAAGCGGTTACAAGTATGGAGAATCTTACCACTACCCTAGCCTATCCCAAAATATCAATCTACAGTTGAATCTTCGCTCTAATACCCAATTTGACTTGATTGTGTAGTAGACTTCTTCGCTTTGCACAAATCTCCAATCTGTGACTAACTCCTTTGCACGAATCCGAGTATGTGACTAACTCTAACAACTTGATTGATTGTTGTTGGTTGCAAAGTTCTTCACTTCAAAGAAGTAGCTTCTTACAGAGTATATATGAGTTCTGAGTCTCTGTTTTCGTACTTGATGACTTTTAAAATAAACTTTATATATAACTAAGGCTGTAGAGAGAGAAATCCTAATCATTCAAGTCATCATGGACTAAAATTCAGATCTAAGAATTCTGAATTCATAAGTCTCGATATATCGAGCTTGTGTCGAGCTTCTTCATTAAACCTTAATAGATACTAATGTCGAGCTTCACTGAATCGGCTTTTCTTCACTTGTTTCTTAAATCAATTTCATGTCTTTAATGATACCACTTGATGTATCTGAACAACATACTTCTTGATATATTAAATCCAACTTAGATCTACCTAATTATAAGTAAAGTGCATTTTGTCAAAAGATAAGTTAATACATAAAAAATATGACTCTAACAAATCTTTTATTTTTATTTTAAAAAAATTGGAATTTCTTAATGGCTTTTGATTCATTCAATGGGTTTTTAAGATCTTCCTTGTAGTGAAGACTTTCCTCCAAACTCAAGCTTTCGTTAAGCCTCCACTTTGAAAAGGAGAGGGACATCAGAAAATATTAGGAGAGATTCCCAAAATTAAGTAGACCATGATTTTGTAAACTACCTGGGCTAAGCCTAATGTACTCTTTTACATATAATATATTTAGTTCTTTGTAATACAAAATTCCAAATAATAAAAATGTCTTAGTTAAGGATCTTTTTACTGTGTATGTAAAATGTCAAGCTAAAAACACAAATCATTTATCTTTCTCTCTCTGCATCTTTTTTTTTTTTTTTCTTCTTTTTTTTTTAAAACTGTGTTTTAACATAAAACAAGGGAAAATAAGGAGGCCAAATTACTTTTTTGACATTGAACTATGCATCAGACTTCTATGTCATTTTTTAAATATCAAATGTGTTAGTTTAGTAAAGTTTTTACAAGAGTTCAACGTTATCTTTGACCTCACTTGCTGCCAAAGTTGATTGCCAAAATCATACACATCCTTGCCCTCTTCAATCTAGAATTATAGTAAGAATCAAAGCTCAGAATCACTCAATTATAAAGAAATTTCTCAGATGAGTAAATTGATACAATTTACAATTCGAAGATGAAAATGAAATTCTAACACAGTTTAAAAATCATAATCATAATTTACCCTAAAAAGAGATATTAAAAGAAGTCTAGAACTGACATAAGAACAAATAGAATTAATGCAATAGATATAGAATATAGAATTGTGTATAGTAATCACAAAATAACGCTTTAATTTATAAGTATCCCAGAACCACATAGATAAAGCCTAGACAGTAGTCACAGCAGAAGAAGGAAAAGAAAACGAAAGATGTTAGAGAAGAAGAAGAAAAAAGAAGAAGAAAGATGTTCGAAGCTCCACTGTTTGGTGCAGCTTTATTTCCTATGTTGGTCTTGAAACCTGTGACCAAAATTGTATTTATCTTAAATTAGCTGCTTTTTTGGATTGCATGAACTGTGCCAACATAAATAAATAAGAAAGAAATTACGAGAGAGAAAAATTAGAACCCATAAAAAATAGTAAGTACTCCTTAAAATAACCACCAGACTGTACTTAGAAACATCAAGTACTAGTAAAAAATGATGAAGGAATTTTGAATTATAAATTTATAATAGTAGAAATCATCTTTCGGAATCTTTTACTGATTAAACTAGGACATGATTTTACAATACTTAAGAGAGAGAGAGAGAGAGAGAGAGAGAGATCACTATATTCCAATACTAACTAATTTGAGCATGAGGAAGTTTTTTAGTGATTATAACGGAACAAAATAGCTGAAGAAGAACGGGAGAGAGAGAGAGAGAGAGAGAATTGTGAGGAAGGAGGGGGTGTTGTGAATTTTGTTCCAAGTGTTACAGAAAATTAATTTGTTGAAGTGTTTACCAGGAAATAGCTTTCACCATGCTGCAAGCCCTGGATTAAGAAGCCAAATTCATTGATAGGTACTGGTACTCCAGAGGAATGGACCAACGCTACATCTTGACCAAACATTGCTTTCATGTCAAGTGGCCCCCTTGGAACTTCTGTTAAAACCCCATTAATAAAAACTGTGATGAATCCTGAACAAAGAAAAGAGAATCAAAGGGTGAAAGGTTGAGCTTTTGGAATTAATTCTCAATTCTTAGTTCTGAGATCATGAATTTTCTTCTTAAATCAACAAATATCTCTAAAAGGAAATTAAGGAGTACTGTAAACTATATGAGGTACTATACTAACTAAGGTTTTTTTTCTTTTTCTTTTTCTTTTTTCTTTTCCTCTTTGGGGAAAAATTATGGAAAAGAAGTGCATGGAAAAGAGCTCTCATGTTTTTACGGGAAAGTGCAATTTTCATACTTCGAATCAAACACAAAAACTGTCATATCAGTGAAAAGTTGCTACTTTTTTCACCAACAGTCATCCTAATTAAAATTGATGACAAACACTAAGAGGGTTTTGAACTTCTGAATTTCAATGAAGATTATTTTAGAAAGAAGACTTAGGGTAGTAAATAGTTATATTAGAAAACCAAGGATAATTACCCTGAGTAACTTAACTTGGGAAAAGGGAAAAAAGTACTTAAGAGGGACAAAGAAAAAGGGATTTCCAGGCAAGATGAAAACATCAAAACAATTACTTAAATGATAAATTAAAGAGACTGAATATATATATATATATATATATTATTTTTTGAAACTATATAAGAAGTTAATTATGTGAGAGATGTTTAGAATCTTGTAATTTAATGGTATGCCATTTTTTTTATAATTAAAATGAGGGTTTAAATCCTCTTCCTGATATTGTAAATTTTGAATTTAAGAAAAAAAAAAAAAAGTATGTGAGAGACCGAGACCGAATCATCAGCCATGCATTTACCAGATTGGTACTGCAAATTTGAAGTATCGGAAGCACATAAACCAGGCGTTACAGCCGAGCTTTGCTCGATTTCCGGGAAACCCATTTGACCAGAGACTGAAAAAAGACATTGGTCCACAGCAACATCGTTGCCCATAACTCCACATGAAGAAGAAGAGGAACCCAGATGATACGAAGGTGATGATAAAGGCCCAAAACTAAAACCAGAGCTACTCTCAAATAACTGAGTTGCACCACAGGTACTAGTGACTACTAGTTGTGGTTGTGCTTGAGCCTGATTTCTTTGTTCAAGATTAGCTTGCATCTGGCGTTGTCGGCGACGAGATCTTGAGCGTCGGTTCTGGAACCAGTAGAAAACATTTGCATCCCCAACTGAACCGAATTTCTCAAGCAGTTTTCTTATTCTCACTGTTTCATCTTTGGGAGGATTAACCATCCCACTGTTAAAGATAGACTCTAGTATTAGGATTTGCTCTGGCTTGGGAGTCCACCTTGATCTCACTGGTTCATTTCTCTCTGAGCCTTGGCTTGGACTGTTAGCCTCTTGCCCTTGTTGATCTTCCATTACTCGAAGAAGAAAAAGAAAAAAAGAAATGGTTCTTGATGCAAAAATCTAGGTAGGAAATCCAGGAAGCAACAAGAACACATATACTAACCGCTTTAAAAGGATGAAGCTATATATATAAAGGGAATATATTTTATCTCACTGAAATTACAAACACACCCTTAATATATTGATTTTCTTCATTTCATCACCTAGGACCAAAATAGTTCAATACCTTATACACTGTTTGTTTTACCCCCATGTTATACCAAAACCTTTCCAATATGGAAACAGGTAGGGATGGCATTAGGGCAGGGTAGAATCGGATTAGGGGTGACTTGTTTTTGTCATGTTCACTTTTCGGACGAGAAAAACCCTTCTAGAGCGAGGTAAATTAGAAGTATTTTTCAATCCCTAATACGGTTATTTCTAGATTAATGGACAAATAAAAAGAAAAAGAAGATGGACAATTGTGGAGTGTTAAGGGCCCGTTTGGTACATGTGATTAAAAACTGAAAATTGTTGTTTAAAAACTTTTGTGGAAATACGTATGGGTGAAAAAGTGTATAAAAATACGTGAAATGTTATTTAAAAACTGAAAATTGTTGTTTGGAAACACTCACCAAACACCCCCTAAGAGAGTGAGAAACCAAGTGTGATGGGATGGGATGTCCAAAAAAAAATATAAATAAGATATGTATAAAAAATATATTAATTGATTTAAATATTTATTAAATAAAAACATAATATACACATTTAGAATTGGGTGTGGTAAGCAAAACTTGTAGTTGTCTCATCACCTTTTCGGGATTGAAAAACTTGCATGAGATAGAACGGAGCAAGGAGAATTAGGTGGGATGAAGAATTTTTGCCTTCTCTAGAAAAAGGGTTTAAAATTAGTCCCTTAGAAAATTTTATGTAATTCTGTTTTAAGATTTATTTTTATATTTTTATGTCTTAAGTGAAAGAGGGAAATTTAACTACTGAACGTATCTATTGAAAATATTTAAAAAAAAAAAAAAATGCTAATTGACCTAAAGGTAGTTGGCTTTGTCGTTTAAGTTTGGCACTGAACGATGATGTTTTCCTTTTAGTTTATGTGTAAGACTAGAAAACATAAATGGGAAAAAAAATGATTAAACCATGTTAACTACTACAACAAATAAGATAAATAAAAATTAACTATCAATCGGAATTTATTTTTTAAATAATAGTATCAATTAAAAGATATTAATCAATATATATTCATTAGCAAAAAAATTTAAAAAGAGTTATAAAAAATTTAAACGAATAATTTAAAAGAGTAAATTCAGAAAATAAACTAACTAACAAGCCTTAAAATTTGACAATATAAATATATATATATAAATTTTTTTTTTAAAGAAAATCTGTATGCTCACTAATTAATTTAAGAATTTGTAGAATGCTTAATATATTTTTTTTCTTTTTTGTACTTTAAGTCCTTAACTTTTATTTTAAATTATTATAGACGTGTATGAAAGCCCTAAAAAGGTTGTTGCCACATTGCAAAAAGAGTTTTTTTTTTTTTTTTTTTTTTTTTTTTTTAAGCTTCCTTTTCTGATAATTGACAGTGGAAAATTCGCCCACGTTATGTACCACGTTTTTTTATATATAAATATAAATAAAATAAAATGAATTAAATGGGTAGCCTTCAAAAAATTGCGAAAGAAAAACAGAAGTGCAAAATGGTGTTTATTTTAATTTGAAATGTGGGTTGAATCCTAAAATATATCAAAATAATTTTTTGCGCTTGGTTGAAAGAAAGAAGTAATTTTTTTAATTTCACTACTTTTAAAAGTGAGAGGTTATTGGTTGAAACTTGAAAGAAAGCTTTCTTTTTTCTTTCTTTTTTTATTTCTTTTTCCAGGGGACTTATTATTGAGTATTGTAGGACTTATTTTTAACATTTGTTGAGCAAATGTGGGCAAATTTGTCTAATACTCTTAAGTGATAAAGGGGAGCTTAGACATCTTTCCCCCTTTTGCAAGAGTTAGGGCAAACACCACGAAATCTATATATTAGAAATCTTAAAAGTATAGTGGGTTTTAGTTAGCTCAAAATCTATTTTATTTATGGGAAAAAAAATTTAAATGCATCACTCATTTCAATAATATTTGTAGCGTATTTATCCAAGTCACTTCCATGAAGAAATACAAGAAATTAATGCTATTAGACTTATAGGTCATTGGCTACATAATGATACTTAGGGGCTGTTTGGATTTATGATTTCCATAACTCATAACTCTGTTTCCATCACTCATAACTCAAAAATTGTGGGACCCATAGCTGAGAAGTCCGTTTGGTTTTTGTTTTCAATTGTTTCCAGTTTTTGTTTCCATCACTCAATTCTCTGATTTTTGAGTTATGAGTTATGAAAACTGAAAACACATTTTAGGTGTTTTCAGTTTCCAATGGCATTTTGGTAATTAAACACACATGGAGGGACCCACTAGTTAGGGTCAGCCGCAACTTCTGACCCTTTTTTTTTCCTTTCTTCTCCACTGTTCTTTAGTTCATTCTTTCTTCTTTTCTTTTTTTTCTTCCTTTTTGCCAGAATCTTGTCAGTTCGTTCTTCCTTTTTTTTTTTTTTGTTCTTCATCACAGAATATTTTTGGTCTTCAGTTCTTTCTTTCTTCTTTTTTTTTTTTTTCTTCTTCTTTCATTGGGTTCGGGTTTTTGGGTTTTTTTTTTTTTTTTTTTTTTTTTTTTTTTTTTTTTTTTTCACTGGGTTCGGTGAGTTTGGGTACTGGGGGTTGAAGGAAAAAAAAAAAAAAAAAAGCTGCACCGAGTGACAGGTATGGGCCCACAAACAATTGAAAAATATTGAGTGATGACAAGTTGAGTGATGGTGCCAAACACACTTCATGTAGAGTGATGGGATATTTTAAGTGATGAGTGATGAGTGACGAAAATTGAGTGATGAGTGATGAGAAAAAAAATCCACACAAGGCCTTATTGTTCAAAGAAATTTCATTGTAGCCAAGTTTAGTAATGTGAGCTTGTAACCAAATGAGGCTTTAGGGTGGTTGAAATTATGGTGAAATTGGCTTGTTTGGAATTGTGTAGTCTGCTAGTTTGAAGTTAACCTTAGTATGCCCCCTCATCCTTGGGTTAATGGACAAATACTTTATTCAAAAAAAAAAAAAAAAAAAACTCCATTGTAAAACATGACTTGTTTGAAGGATTGCAAGTCATTTTCAAAAGAGAAATTTCTTTTTTACAATTAATTAATATAAATTGTAATTTATACCTCATAATGTTTGGGGTCATTTTTATTTTATTCTCTAAAACTTACAAATTTGGATTGTTTCTCCTAACATTATGTAATGTTTTGATTCGAGCCCTTTCATCTTTGCTCTATGCTGATGTTTCCATTAAATGTCACTTAAGCTTATCATGTGTGTTAGTTGGTAAATGAAATCATATCATGTCAATTAAATGATACCAAATCAATTGAATTGCATAAAAACACTTTAAAAACTAAAACTAATCTCTAAAATCCAAAAATTACATAAAGTAAATAAATTAAATATTTTTTTCCATCATTTTCTTGACACCCAGTGATAAACTTGATCTCCAAACATATTATATTTAAATTATTTGTATTTGATGTGAAAAACGAGTGGCCTCAAGATTTATTTTTATATAATTTGTTAGTAGATGTAGTGATTCTCTCTCTAAACTAAGGCTTCCTTCTTCTTTTTGTTTTCCCCACTTGATATCTTTTGTTTTGCCAAACCAAATAGAATAAATTTTGCGTGCACTCCCCATTTCCCGGGTAGCTCATATGGAGGATAGCCTAAAATTTGGAGTTCAAACTCAGGTCAAGCTCTTATGGAGGATAGCCTAAAATTTGGAGTGTAGTTCCCATTTCCCAGCTTGGTCATTGCCCAGTTAAATCAAAATTTTGCTCAGTTGTTTAAGAATACTCCCGAAAACATCATCTTTATCTTTACAGCTTGGTCCATTTGGTTGAAACGAAATGGGTCAATATTTGGAAATGAATTTATGCCTCCTTCGTGATGATTTGCTCTTTCACATCAACCAAAGTCTTTTAGCTAAGCATCAAAACTATTTCCAAAACAAAAGTCATCCATATTGTGCCTGTGGTATATATGGCAATGTCAGCTCCTCACACAGGGAAATTAAGTACTGACGGGTGTTCTAAAGGGACTTGATAGAGATGAAATGGGCAATACATCATAGGATTCTCACTTGGTTTAGGGCGGACTAGCAGTATAACTTATGAATCATGGGCTATTAGTTTTGGTTTAGTACTAGTGTGGATTAGAGGATTTATGAAAGTATTATTAGTAACTAACTCCTTACCTAGCCAACAGGGACAGCTCAAGGCCTAAACCAATTAGGCCTCTGCCTAAGACCCCAATAAGAAATGCCAAGTGATCTAGACCTAAAGTGCCCAATTGCCGAAATGGTTTTTGTTTGAAAGCCTAAATTGTTTAAATAAATAAATAAGTTGTAAGTATGTCAAACCATTATTACGACTAATTTACCTCCAATAATTTGAGACTTTAATTTTCTTTTTCTTTTTTTAATGTTAGTATCCCACATAATAAATTGTCAACATTATCCAAGCAATCTCCTACACATTTGCGTACTAAACAATCTTTCTCTTTCTCAACAATAAAACTGCTATTGGAAATCAAATTTTATTTTTCTTTCACCATTCATCACCTTGTCCAAGGTAAAGTAAACCTCATTTTAAAAATAAATAAAAAAAGACAATAAATTTTCATATCTTTTTGTTAAATTTTTTATCTATATAAAAATTAATCTTTGTTTGGTTAGTATTAATTTATCAAGTTATGTATTGAATCTGTCTTTGTCCAGATAGCTTGAGAATATAGAGTGATCTCTTGTTCAATGAAGTTGCAACAGTGCTTTTGATACGATTGATTCTACTTTATATTATTGATAGTATTTACTTTATTTATAATTTTTTTATTTTTTTTTACTTTGAATGTCCTCTAGAAATTATCAATTTAGATATGAGTTTTTTTTTTAATTAATTGAATATTAAATAATATCTCTTGATAAATTTGTTACTAACAATTTATAAAATCACAATTGGATAAAAATATTAATCAAAAGGAGTCAGAATATAATGAAAAAAATATATACAACATAAAATTAACATCGAAAATAATTGTAATGATATTTAAATATATATGTAATATAAATTTATTGATTATATAAAAAATTACAATGCATTAAATTTGTACCTCAAATTGTGTGGATTTTATACAAGTGATTATGATGAACTTCAATTGCAACATAACTAGTCCTTTGGAGTGTCAGTGCAAACGTAATTAGTGTTTTTCTTGAATCATTACATGAACAACAAAAAATAGCCGAGTCTACTCAATATCAACCGCTTAGCATTATGTTCTATAATATTTGAAATATTTTTCTAAAGTGTTTCCAAGTGAAAAATAAATTAAAAAAAATAAAAAGCAAAAAAAAAAAAAAAATGCATCCAATCAAATTATTTCTATTTTTTTTTTTTTTTTTTGAGGGGGATCAAATTGTTTCAATAGTTCCAAACAGTAGGAAGATAGCACCTAAATATCAAAGGCCCAAGTTTTTATCTTTGAGTCCGAAACAGTAAACAACCAGAGTTTAATACAGTCAATTGAATTAAAAATAAAAATAAAAAAAGCCAACAACACATTGTCATTTGAAGACTTTAAAGAGGAAAATAAAAAACTCCAAACACAAGTCATTTCAAATTTTTTAATAAACAAAATCAAACAAATTGATACCATGGATTTGTTATGTAAATACTTATTTTGTAAGGATGCCACAGCCCATGATGTGAACACCCAGTTCCATCACCTCACCTTTCAGTTTCACTCCCCGCATTGCCAACACGGTCTCCAACATATAACCATGATGTCGTCACCAATTACCATTGTTTTCTAACTATCAAACACATTTTCAGTTACCCCAAATTTGTTTCAGTCACCAACAAGGATGCATACTTTTGCCAAAACAATTTCTTGCATTTATAAGTTACAATTAAATCTCTAGCGTGCTGCGTACTTGATTTTTGCCTACCTTAATTGTTTAAGATAAGTTTTGACATGCAGACTCAATTACTCCAATTGATAAAATTTTATATTATTAAATAAGAGATATATGGTTTAAACCATGCTTGAGCATAATAATAAGGAGAATTATTATAAAGCGGACGCTATAAATTGATTCAATTATATTTATAAAATAAATAGATGATTTTCGGCTTTTTTTTTAGAGAGTTTTAATCTATGGTGTCCACTCCTGATGATAACTCTTTATAATAATTGGTGGGACTTTTTTACTTTCTTTAATTTTTGGATTAGTGACTGCTAGACCAAATTTTTTTTATTATAAAAAATGGCATATACTTTATTTATTTGTTCAAATGCAGCACACCCAAAGAAGAACACGTTGTCATCAATAAATTAAGCATGTTTGGCATAGTAATGGGCTCCCTTTTTTTTTTTATATCAAAGTTAAGAGAAAATTCAATTTGATCTCAAATTGGAGTCTAAATTTTATGTTATATGTCTTATCTAATTTTTTTTTAATTTTGGTGCAACTATTTACTACTCTACAAAAATCAAAGAGTCTAATTTAATATTCTTAATTTTTTGTGCTAAATGAGTTATTAGGTAAGAAAACTATAAAAATCAAAATTAATAAACCTTGAAAAAAGTCATCATCAAATTTTTTTATTTATTATTTAAATGTTTTTTTTTTCAAATAAAATTATATTTATTTTATTGGTAACTATTTTATATTTTCAAATATACAAAAGTTATATATAATTAAAAAATTTAATAACTTTTAGTTATGCTTATTTGTAAATGTATCTTATGTATATGTATGAGGCTACAAGTTAGTATTATATATAAGAATGCCATTTAATCAAAAAAAAAAATTGGATAAGATCAAAAAACTTAATTAACTCAATAGTTAGGTTTGGACCAATAATCAATCAATATTATATATATATATATATGTGTGTGTGTGTGTGTATAAAGCAGAGACCTCATGCGAGAGTGTATGAGGTCCTACCATGTGGCGCTCTAATATTTCATTTAGCCTTTTTTTATCTCTTTTCTTTAAGTTTTTTTTACTATTATCCAAAAGATCATGTTAACTTGTTTTTAACCGTTATCTAAAAGGTGGGCTGCTATTGAAAATTAGACCAAACCTTATGAAAAGCCCAAGCCCACTTATTTCCTTACATATTATGACCCAGGCATTATCCTTTCCCACATGTAGTTAAAATCAAAGACTCTAAGCCGCTTACAAACTCTCTTTCTCCTCCCCCACATGTAGATGAAACTTAAAAGCCAAGATCTTGACTTACTTAGAATTTCTCTTCCTCCGTACAAGCTTCCCTTTAGACTACACACACTTTTTAGCTTCTTTGAAAACAACGGTTTGCAGTTAGGAAACAGTGATCCCATCTGACAAAACCAACGTTTCTACTCATTTTCCAAGTCTTAATTCAGATGTACAGTTAAGGAAAATATACAATCACTCTAAAAAAAAGAGGAAATATACAATCTAACCTCAACAATCCCACTACTTTATTCTCTCTCTCTCTCTCTCTCTCTCTCTCTCTCTCTCTCTCTCTCTCTCTCTCTCTCTCTCATACACACACACGCACACACACACATTTTGAGTGGTGTATTAGGATTCCCCAAATTGAAGATAGTATTCAATTTTATCAATGGGTTACACATTGGAAAGATTGTCTTCTAATATAATGAGTACTTCTCTTTATGTGTTACAGAAAATATCTAATGGTATGTGATATGACATAGATACTAATAGTCATATTGCATTCAACTATATTCATATTAAATTTTGAGTTGTCAGTGATATTATGGTACTAGGTATGAAAACTAATTTGTTGCAATGACTTTTGATATGCTCCTACAACCGATTAAGAAATTCACAGTAAGTTGGACCAAACTGTTTGTGATGCCTTTGAATTAGGTGTTTTTATTTTTTTATAAGCAAATGCATGAAAGTGGTAGGTCCATCATAAGCATATAGATGATCATAAGTTCAAATATTGACAAACAATTGAGATATTGTAGTCATAGATTCTTATAGCATTTGTCTTTTCTGAAAATCTAAACAATTTATAGGATTCTAGCCAAAAATATTTGGCATATAATCTATGATGCAAATATAATTTTGGTATACCATATGGAAGAAACTAGAGAGGACTACAAAAACTTTTATTTAGATGCATACCATTTTTTTTTTTAAGTCTTACTGTAGTATTTACATGGTTTGGCTTAAAGTATAATTTCATTAGCAAAATCAATGATATGTTTATTCAACCAAATCTATGTGCAACAAGGGTATGCCATAGGTGATCTTTTTATTGTAAATGTTACTTCATTTAACTATTGTTAGTTCTTGATTTATATAGTTTTTAAAATTTTAAAAAAAAAAATATTGTGGCTAACAATATATACTTATTTTACTTATTACAGCAAATCTCTGTTTATTTAGATGTTCATTTCTATGAATCCTCTTCAAGCTTTTCTTGCTTACTCAATTCCTATTAATGTAAATGGTGAAGATTGGAATCCTATAGAAAACCGAGTTTATTGTTTCAATTTGAGACCAACATAATTTAATTATGCTTTATATGCAAAACTTGAGACCAACATACTTTTTTGCAAGACTGCATGAGGTTATGCCATATGATGCTCTAATTTTGTATTTAGCATTTTGTTTTTACCTTTTTTCATTAAGTTTTTTTTATTGTTACCTAAAAGATCATATTAACTTATTTTTACTGTTATCTCATTAATTTCTTGAAATTTCACCACACCTTTCTCTCTTCTTCTTGTCTTTTAACTTACCCACCGTTTTAGTTTTAAAAACAAAAGCAAAAAAAAAAAAAAAAAAAAAAAAAAAAAAAAAAAAAAAAAAAAAAATTAAGGACTAATATAACTAACCATATAGGGCCATAAGGAAAGATAGAGTGACACAAAAATGTTGTGGATTGTTAAATGTAACGCATTTTTTTACTATTACCAAAATAAAAGACCTAATATTAACAAAGCATTTGTAAAAAAGAGAAAGAGAGGAATTTGAGAGGTAACCACCATCATATGCTAGCCTAACCCCTACGGGCAAATTTTGTTTGTTATTGCCTTTTGAGATGAATTCATTACTAACAAAATTATATAACAATTATGCTATAATATATGTACAACATTCTCCAAAACCATTTTACATAAAACATTACAATCTTATTCATGCATTGCACTGGTAACTTACTAGTGTTATATTAGTTACTAACTTCTTTACTTTTTCTTCATATGGGACTTTCCCTCATGAGTGGATTATTGTCTTCTTGTGGCTTTGAGGCCTATCTTTGTAAGCCACAAACAAATCCTATTAGCTCCCCCTTGTATAATGAGTTTTTTTTTTTTTTTTTAAATAAAAAATAAAAAACTAATTACAACAAATCATCCTTCAACTCTTGAATGTCATCCATAAAAATCATATGTCAACTTTAAACATGCATCCATGGGGGCCTCATACATTTACATCATGGGAAGATCGCACTATCATTCTCCTTTGATCTAATACCATTAGCAATAATATTTGGGACTTTTTCCAAAATCATTTTGCATTGCCTTTGTTGACTTGTCTTGTGCAATGCACATACATGCATCCCATCCCTGCTCAAACGACGAAAGCGGCTTTGAAAATTTTCCGTTCCAACTACAAAGGACTTTGATAAGACCTTGCCATGCACATTAGCACATACTACCATGAGTTCTAATGCCACTTAATTTGTCGGAAAACCGGTGGGCTTTTACACATTCACACTTCCAAACACTCACATATCTCTCACATTGGAAGAGTCTTACATTCTCAAAGGAAGATAGAATATAGAGGATGAAGGAAGAAAGCTCTTCTTGTATTGTTATTTCTCTTCTTCACTCTTGATTTGGAATGGGAAAAAGTGTGTGTATATAAATAAATATAAATATATATATATATATTTATATATAACGACTTCTTTTTGCTAACTTATATCTTAAAACAAATGGTGTTTAATAATCAAAATTTATGTTTAACTCTCAACATTAACAACCTATTTTGAGCCTACTTAGTTTTTAATTGAAAATAATTTTCTAAAATAAGATGATCTGCACTAATACAATAAAAATATCTGAGCGGCTGAGCCCCTATCTTCTTGTTCATCAAACTAACAATGATACGAATTTGCGAGGATTTTTATGTAGATTATTCCATTTCAAGTTTTTCATGCAAAGCCCCAAATTGGTCAATGTATATGCTTCATGTATCTTAATTACAAGATCGATATATATGGAAAATAATCATTATTTACAATGATATGCCAATTCCTAGCACACAGGAGAGTAAAAAGTGAGCAAAGGAGAAATGATGAAAACTCTATTGGTTGGATATTTGTACTAGAGTGATGCATGCTATTTTCAACCTATCACGAACAATATTAGAGAATGTTTGGTACACTGAATGAGAATTATAACAGGAATGGTAATATTTATTACTGAGAATAAAATATGTTGTAATGGAATAAATAACGAAACATATTCATAAATTTGGTTATGAGTTGTAACGTTAAAATAAAACTAAGATATATTTTAGGAAATATCTTATTCATACAATTATATTTTCTAAAAATAATAATTTTTAAATATGAGAGAGAGATTAGTTATTTTTTATGATTTTTTATTTTCATAATCATTATGTGTATATAGAAAGTTTATTTATTTGAAAATATATTAATTTTAGAAATTATTACACCTACTAAGGAATAGCTATTACAACTCTTTTAGAGATGAATAGTTATTCATCATTTTAAAGAATAAGTATTTATAAGAATGGTTATACCATGTAATAAAAACATAATCAAACTACCGAATAGCTAAACCATAGGAATAACTATTACATTACAGTGCCTATTACAGTCTAACAAACATACCCTTAAGATTTCTCATAGTAGGTGTAATAATATTATAATACTTTTCTCTCATTTCCTTTCTCATAGTGGGTTTCAATTAGTTTAACTGGTAAAATCTTTTGTTATCGAATAAAAGATCTGGGGTCATTAGCAGCAGATGTCATAAATTGAAATTATCTCTAAAAAAAATTAAAAAAAAATTAAAAAAAAAAAACTTTAAATTAATAATTATTTTAACCTCAAAAATACCCTTAATGCGTCAATTTTCAGAAATGATATCTTTTTGATATATTTTCTTTTGTGATTATATATAGAGAGAGAGAGAGAGAGAGAGAGAGAGGTGTATAGGAAATTGTTAATACCTATTCTAGTTAAAAGAGGTGAATAATTTTTTTTTTTTAGCTTGGCTAATTAGAATCACTTATTACTACCTGAACCTCTCCCCTCTCCTTCAAATGTACCTAGGGAGGTGCCAATAGGCTCTCTTAGTGGTCAATGAAGAACTGAACACTTAAGCTAAATTCATTCAATAAATTAAATCACACAAGTCTCACTAAAATGTCAAGTCATGATTAGTGTATAAGAAAAATGATATCAATAATCAATCCTATGTGTGTTGCACTAATCACATTCTATCATCTCAGATATTGTAAAAATATATACATAAAAGCTTAAATGCAAAAATACCCAATGGTGTTATCATTCTTTCTTATAACTCCATGTGATTTCCATATCCGCCAAATTAATCATTGAGATTAACTTTCATTAGCTTTTATGAATGGAAAAATCAAGTAACCAAAGGCCCAAATCAATCAATGGATCTTCTTAATATGGTCATGCGCTGATCATGTGATATTTTGGTCCATTAAAGCTAACAAAAGTTAGTCCTATAGAATATGACAAATATAAAACCTCTAAGAGTAACGAATAATTGAAATCCTAGAAACAGTTTTTGCAACTTACTCAAATCCCAGAGACAGTTTTTGCAATTAGGCATAAAATATAAATAAATATATATATATATATATGTGAAATTTAGTAATTTACTATATGTGTAGCAACAAGCAAGTCCATTAAATACTGTGAAGGTTGCATGGGGAAAAGTATGAAAGGAATGGCCAAAATGGTAAAAAGAAAAGAGAAAATGAATGGCAAAGTGTGAAAGGTGGACAAAGGAAACTAGGGTTTCGGCGAGCAAGTGCATGTGAAGGTATGCATGGAAAGCTGGGTCGCTAAAGGAAGAAGCAAATTAAAAAATAATAAAATAGGGGAACAATCCAAGCGGGGATAGATATAGTCAAGAAACCGTGCAATAATTTATTAGTTCTGACGTTAAGCAAACATGGCTTACAGTGAAACTGCCTCCCCCTTTCTCTGTTAACTTTTTATATTAAACGATAGGAGGCTAAGGGGTCGTAAAGGTTGGCTTAAACCTCGAACTCTTTCTGTATCTCTATATAATATTATTACACTATTGTACAAAACATGAAACCGACTACTGTGCTTTCTTTCTTTCTTCTTTGAGAAAATCTAGTGACCAGTATTTTATTATAATTATGATGCAGAAAAATGTGAGTGTGAGTGATGAATAAATTTAAAATTGTGAATCTATGTGAAAAGTGATAAACAAGTTATGATATAAAAAGTTGTTATCATAGAATTATTTTTCTTCTTTAGACGCAGTTTCAGTTCATGCTCCCTCCTTTATTACTTGGGTTCTGGCAAGGGTGTTTATGTACGCAGTGCACTCATTAAGATAGAAGGGTATTTGTTTATTAATTTTTATTATTTCCTAATTCAAGTAGGATTATTTCGAAACCTCTTTAACAAGTGCACAAGCGATTGCTGATAGAAACTTGTTTTGTGTTCAATGGGTATAAAGTCGCAAAAAATTTCACCAAAAAAAAAAAAATAAAGTCATTAATGTGTGACAAGTTGTTTTATTAACAAGTGAAAAAATTAAGTCATTAAAAAATCTAAATAAAAAATTAGTAAAAATTTATCAATTCAACCTTTATTTTGCATGCACCTTTTTTTTCCATTACCTCTAGACAGGTACGGCTTTTGCATCATTCATAAGGTTTGCTGTGATTGATGGTGCCTGCCCCTTTCGTCTTATCTCATGCTGTGACCTTTCCATTGCAAATAGGGATAGTGCATGCATTCTTGAATTTACCATGATGCTATTTTCTGCGCATTGATTTACAATATATATGTCGACCAAGTATAGTAAATTTGATGGATACAGTTGTTACAAGAGTTCATAAATTATGAAAAGTTAAGAGTGAAATATTTTTGAATGAGAGCTGCATGCAAGAAATGCTTGGAATGCTACAATTTTATTTTTTATTTTATTTTAAAAAATCCAGAGTGATAGCTACTAAATTTCCATGTCACGCTATGAACTTCCTCAACAACTTCATAATAGTTAAATAAATAAATAAAACAACAAAAACCTCAACAATCTCAAATTGCTGTTTCAATTTACAATTAGATTATAGAAAATTTTTTATAGTAGCTTAAATATGGTTAAGTTCTGGAAAATAAATTACAATTTACACCTTTTAAATTTAATTTGTTTTTAATTCAATAATTTAAATATCCTTTTTTCCCTTCCAAATCTTTAACTTTAATTTTTTTCAATTTAGTACTTCTGTCCAATTTCATTAATTATTTTAGTAAATTGAGAATAAATATAAGTTAAAAGACTAAAATTAAATTATCAATTTAAAAAAAAAAATTCAAACTAGTGCATGATAAATAAATGATGGTGACTTTACCAATTACCATATGATTGCATTTCATTCATTTACAACTATAGCAGCATAAACATTGTCAGAATTATGAAATAATTCTTTTGCACTCAATGAAAATAAAATGTACAAGCGATGCCCTTATATAAAAATAATTATAAGTGTAGTACAAGTAAATGTGTTGTATAAATATGTGTGTATTTTGCAGTACAATAAAACTAAAGTGGGCCTATAGTGCAATGGACTAATATAGACTAACAAGAATGAACCAGCAAAAAAAGTTAAGTCTCACGTATAATGCAAATTAAAGTTCCATTAGATAAATCACAATCAAAGTAGATGGTGCTGTTTATGTAACTAACAACCTGAGCTTTAACCTTGCTTTTCAACTCCTAGCAAGCAGCTTGCCTTTGTTTCCAAAATAAACAATTTCTAATATATATGCAATTGAGTTATATAGTACTCTGACATTTTTCACCTATTTATTTGAGATTTATTTGCTTTACAAATGAACATTTATTTATATATATTTTTGCAATTAACCCTTTCTTCGAATTGATGTTTTGTTAATGGTTTCTAAGTTGAGCTTCAACTCATCGAAGCACTCAAGACCAAGGTCCTAAAACAAAATAACCCAAATTGAGACAATCCTAACTCTACCAAATTACTCACGAGTTGAACTCTGTTAAAGTAGACTAAGCTTAATAAAATCAAAACTCAATTCAATTCAGCTCGTCTTCTTTATTGGTTAGACGTAACTGTTACAAAAATACTCACCAAATTTGATATTTTTGTCCACTTAACTATGTGATGCTTCCAAGTTCAATCAAACTGAGTGAAATTGAATGATGATAATTAACGGCATGTTAAAGATAATCATTTTATTTTTTATTATGGTCTCTATTAGAAATTATTTCGAATTCTTATTTTGAGTTAGTTACTTACATAATGTAAATGGAAAGTCTAATTCTTTCAAATAATTAATTAATTTTGTATTTCTTGTCCATAGAAAAAAAGGAGTTGAACCCTTACATATAGGATTAAAATACTCTTGACCTTATTTATAGGCACTACTAATGATAAGCGGGATGGATTGTTATTTAGGCCAACACAAGACATGTATTATGGTTGTACTTGAAAGTGAAAAGATATCCCGCACCATTTGGACTGAAAGATATTCACATGTTTGAGTTGAATAAGAGAGTTGAGTTTTGTTTATTCTTCGAGTGTGAGAATGTGTATGGAGTTTTGGGATTGTGAAGAGGCCTAGCTAGCTCGAGTTTAATCCAACCAATTAAGCAAATGGAATCATCATGGACGAAGTAAAAAAGTATACATGCATATATAAAAGTTGAACTGCAGAGCAAGTTTGCAATACATGTATGGATTTTGCTAATGTGTGTAAGGCACACATTAAGCCATCCATTTTTGAAAACATTTTCTCGAAAATTGAAAAAGTATTGACAGCTTTTTCAATTTCCAAGAAAATATTTCAAAAAATAGATGGCTTAATAAGTAAGTACAGATTAACCGGACCCTACATATATATAGTAAGTACAGATTCGATTGCTTTACTTTTCTTTTCTTTCTTTTTTTTGAGGAATTTCGATTGCTTTACTTAAAACGGTGACGAAGATTGATTGATGTGATCCATGGAGTTTTTTTTTTTTTTTTTTTTTTTTTTTTTTTTTTTTGAGAAGTTGTATGTTTTATGGAGCTGATTCATTGCTTTTCTTCTTCAATTATTAGTTTTTTTTTCATGTTAAGTTTATATTGTAATGTATATATTAGTAACCAGGAAAGGGGAGGAACTTACCCTATAAAGGTGAAAGATGAATAAGCTAGGAATGTATAGTTAGCCAATTCAAGGTTAGACATTTAGAAAATTTCAAACTTAATTATTATGTATGTGGCGGGCAAAAATTAAGCCGTCAAACTTTTAACCTCACACAATTAATTTATAGAGATGGGTTGTCAATCAACCTTGATTACCCTTGTTTAAGTGAGTTAAACTCGAAATGAGAGGATAAGTACTAGGAATGAGTGTGAGACAAGGAAATTGATTAACAATAGTCTCGGATTGATTAAGTTATGTTCATCGGGATTGGTCCGAGGTACAGATTTACACTTGTTCGTAGATTACAATGATGTTACTTTCTTCTTCTTTTTCTTCAGATGTTTCATCCCTTCTTCACAGAGGCCTCTCTGCCTTATATAGGCTCCGTTTGGTAGAGTTGTTAAACAGCTCATTTTCAGTTTTTAAACAACATTACATACATTTCCACACACTTTTTCACCTACACGTATTTCAAAAAATTACAAATAACATTACTCAAACTCCTCTACCAAACGGGTCCATAGTCATCCAAGTTGTATCTTGGCATTCCATTTGGAGGACTAGGGTTCATTTTCCTTTATACTTGTCCCATCAAGATCTTACTAGAACGTTTCTACACCAGACTGTGAGCTATGATGACACTGTTCAAAAGTCATTTTCTCATTAATGCGGCCAGCTAAATGGGTTCAGAGCATTAAATGCGAAGATAATGGATGTTTTATCTGTATTCTTCCCCTTCTTGCTTAAAGACCAACTTTCCCTCTCTTCCTCAGTTTATGTCTGATGGTCTTTAGCATTGGACTTTGGCCCTTCCAAGGATGTGTCAGTATCCTTGGGGTCCTCGGGCTTTTTAGTTTCCTTGGGCTTATGGTTGTGTTGTCATATTTGCCCCGAGAATTCTTTGATAGTATTTTCCAATGTGTGTTCTTCTAGCATTGATCTCTTCTCGTTCACTCCTGTCCTCGACTTCTCATCCTCCCACAATGTACATACTATACTAATTATATATAAGCGCTTAATATATGTTCTTAGTATAAATTATTGGAATTCCATCAAAAAGTATAAATTATTGGGAGAAATACATGTGTATCGATAGTCTTTGGTTTAATTCACATGTCATCAAACCTCATTAGAATTATGATTATTGGTTCTTTTTTGACAGAATATTTATCGCAGTTTTAATCGATTCAATCTTATAATGATTTATTATTGGGTCCAAAATAAATAGTATGGTAACTATTTTTTAGAAGCCTTATTATAAATTGTTAATTTTAAAAAGAAAGCGTTTGTCTTTTAAAAATGGAAAACGTTGAGAGACATGTGCCCAAAAGAGGAACCATATGTCTGTCGGTGTCTTTGAATTTATTATCTCGAGCTAAATTCTTTGAATTAATTATGAGAAAATTGGAAAAACTGATGGGTATTATTATAAAATAAAAAATTTTGAGTTGAGTCACTTCACTTGACTTGGGTTTAAAGGGTGGAGGGAGGATGAGAGTTTGGTAGGTTGCCACTTCAGTTAGCTTTACAAGGTTTTCTAGGCAACTGGACTTTAGCTAGAAATGGAAAACTGCCTACTCATTGACAGCGAAAGGAATCTTCACTGTACGTGTGCCATTCTCGTCTTTTTCCTTCTCTACTTTTAGTTTACTACTGACACACCCACTTCAGTAACAGTGATTGATTTGATACAGCTGTGCCTAAACTGACCAAACAAATTTGATATCCATATAATACATAAATAATAAATAGTAAATGCATTTTTAGATTTTAAATTTTGGTTTTTTTTTTTAATTTTAGTTTCTACATTTTAATTTTACCACTTTTAGTCCCTAAATCAATTAACGCGTTTCATTTTGGTTCTTTCCGTTAGCCCACCAACGGAAATTACTTAGGTGGCAAACTGATGCTGACGTGGCCAATTAAAAAATAATAAAAAATTTTAATTAGCTTTTAAAAAAATGTTATGTCAGCTTCTAAATACAAAAATATCTATTAATCAATTTTAATGAAATTAAAAAAGAAAAAACAAAATTAAAAATAATAAAATACATCAATTCAGATCTAATTCATTTTGAACAAGAACACAATCACAGATTTAAATATCAACACAAGAACATAAAGTACAAACCCAGAACCAAACACAAAAAACACAAACTCAAATTTAAACATTCACAAGATCACAAACACAAAGAACACAATAACAAACATAAAACTCTTCTCCCTTCTCTTTCTTCTCTCACTTCTCTCTTTTCTCTTTACTTCTCTCTTTTCTCTTTGCTCTCTCATGTGCCTTTGTTTGTGCTTAGTGGTTCGAAGATTATGGTTAAGAGGTGAGATCAGATTTGTGGGTCTAACTCATGGTCAAGAGGTGAGATCGGATTCATGGTTTTGTGATTTGTGGTTGCTGGGTTTTGGTATGGTGGGTGGGTTTTGTTAGTTGTGATATGGGTTTGAACTTTATGGTGGTCAGATTGGTGGGTGGGTACGATGGTGCGTTTGGTCGTGCTCGATGGTGTGGCCGAGGGTCTCAGGTGAGGTTTCGTGGGTTGCAGATGGTGTGGCCGTGGGTCTTAGGTGCGTTTGGAATGGGTCATAGAGGATTCACGGTGGTTGAGGTTTTGTGGGTTTTTTTTTTTTTGCCTCCGGTGGGCTTCGACCTTGTAGCTGAAATTCATCTTCTAGGTTTCCAGCAAGGTAGAAGTGCTACATATGTATAAAAAGCCAGCCATATAAGATGCATATATCATCGTCACTTTAATTATACCAGTTGGATTGTTGTTACATATTAATTGGAAATAATATTTGGATTTCTATTTTAGTTTATGGGTTTGATTTGTTGGAGGATTCGGTGGAGAAAAGGGATTTTGAATGAATTTTTGAATGTTTATTTGCTGAGAAAATGTAATTAAAGAATAGAAAATATTGATTATTTTAATTTTTTGGGCAACCTTCATGTTCTTTCCCAAAGAACATGAAGAACATGTTACTTTGTTCTTCCGAAAATAATGAAAAGAAAAAAAAAATTTAATTACTCTTTTTTTCAGTTTATGTTTGTTATTGTGTTCTTTGTGTTTGTAATCTTGTGTTAATGTTTAAATTTGAGTTTGGGTTTGGTTCTGTTGATGTTTAAATCTATGATTGTGTTCTTGTTCAAAATGAATTAGATCTGAATTGATATATTTTATTGTTTTTAATTTTGTTTTTTCTTTTTTAATTTCATTAAAATTGATTAATAAATTTTTTTTTGTATTTAGAAGCTGACATGGCATTTTTTTAAATGCTAATTAAAATTTTTTATTATTTTTTAATTAGCCACGTCAGCATCAGTTTGCCACCTAAGCAATTTCCGTTGGTGGGCTAACGGAAATGACCAAAATGGAACACGTTAATTGATTTAGGGACTAAAAGTGGTAAAATTAAAATGTAGGGACTAAAATCGAAAAAAGCTAAAATATAGGGACTAAAAGTGCATTTACGCCTAGTTTAATTGATAAAACATCATGTTGTTGTAAATGCATGAAGTTACAAGAATGTGTAATGTTACTTTCATAAAATGAAGAAGTTATATTCTTTAATGCATGACGTTGCATTCTTAAGAGTTCTCTCCATCCGATTCTTAGCAGGTATATATATGTGTGCTAATTACAAAGGAAGATACACTTGTATTCAAGATCGATAATAATTTATGTGAATGTCCACTTAAAGAATAAAGTTTAAATACTATCTTCTCTATATATTTCTTTATCTTCTTAATATTCCTTTTAATTTATAACACGATATCAGCACGAGTCTCTACCCAATTTCGGAAAGGAAGCTGTATTTCAATTGTTCTTTCAAATATCAAAGGTTATTTATGTAGTTCTCTCAACTCATTTTCTTCCTAAGAATTAGTAATTATCCTATTTATTTGTCGTCACATTGTTTTATGCTTAAATTTTTTAGTGTTTATTTAATGGATTATAATCTTATGGGTTTCTTGCTAAATATAAGATTTTTTTTTTTATCTTAGGCATATTAAATTTAAATGTGACACATGTCTATTAATTTTGGATATAAATTAATAAAATAATTATGTATCAAGGATCCTTGATAAGATCCATGTTGATATAATAAATCTTGGAGATATTATTATGGATGGCAACCAAGAATCTTAGCAAGATCATGTAAAAACAATGGTTTTAATTTGCCATCATCTCCATGAAAAGTGAGTACTTTATAATAAAAGATCCCATAAATTTGTGGGAGAAATACAAGTTCCAGAAGAACTTGATTATCGTAAAAGCTCAATATCATGTGCATTTGAAGTTGCAATAATCCAAAAGTGCAAGTGATTTATAATTTAGCAATTTAAAATTGGCCCATAATTAAATTATGTGATAGAAGACACATATATCATGCCTCAAATGTGCTTCTGCAATAGCAATTTCGAGAGCATAAGTTCAAAAAGTATTACGAACTAATAGTCTTCTAATGGTTGAACAAGACAATGAGCTTTTGCTAAAAAAACCATCAATCTCACCCAATCAATTCTATCCCATTCCCTGAAGTGAATGAAACCTCATTTGAAAAACATGGAGGAAATAATAATTGTGGGTGTGGATGTGGACATGGTTGGAACAACCAATATAGAGAGTGTAGTACTCATAATTATTCAAAAATGAATAATTCATACCATTCTTAAAGATAAGAAGGCTTTTCAAAATTTAATATCATGCAAAGCCAATGTCAATGCCATATTAGGTTCATCGAACTTAATTGAAGGCTCTGGAAGAGCGATTATTATGTTGCCAAATGACACAAAACTTTGTATTGACGATGCTTTATATTCTTCTAAATCTAGAAGAAATTTACTCAGCTTTAAGGATATACGTTATAATGATTATCATATTGAAACCAATAACGAATGCAATGAAGAATTTCTTTATATTACTTCAATAGTATCGAGCAAGAAGGTCATATAAGAAAAACTTCCTACTTTCTCTTTTGGGTTATATTATACTACAATGAAAATAGTTGAAACAAATGTTGACCCAAAGGTTTTCATGCTTTGGCATTAATGTCTTGAACATTCAGGATCAATAATAATGCGTCGAATTATTGAAAACTCTCATGGACGTCCCCTAAAGAACCAGAAGATTCTTTTACCAAGTGATTATCCATGTAGTGCATGTTCTCAAGGTATATTAATTATCAAACCATCACCTTCAAAGATTGTTGTTGAATGTCCATCTTTCTTAGAAAGAATTCAATGTGATATATATGGACCTATACACCCTTACTATGATCCATTCAAATATTTTTATGGTTTTTATTGATGCATCAACCAGATGATCACATGTGTGTCTACTTTCTACTAAGAATGTTGCATTTGTTAGGCTTCTTGGTCAAATAATTAGGTTGTGAGCACAATTTCTTGATTATCCAATTAGGAAAATTTGTTTAGATAATGCTGGTGAATTTACATCTCAAGCTTTTGATGACTATTGCATGTCAATTGGAATTGATGTTGAACATTCGTTGCCCATACACATACCCAAAATGCTTTAGCTAAATCACTTATCAAAAGACTTCAAAGTATTGCTCAACCTTTACTTATGAAATCAAAATTACCTGTTTCTATTTAGGGTTATGCTATATTACAAGTTGCATCATTAGTTCGCATTAGGCCAATTGCTTATCATAATTTCTCACCATTGCAACTTGTACTTGGCCAACAACCAAATATTTTTCACTTGCGCACATTTGGTTGTGTTGTATATATACCTATTGCACCCCCACAACACACTAAGATGGGTCCTCAACATAGACTTGGAATTTATGTGGGTTTTGATTCCTCATCCATCATTAGATATCTTGAACCTTGAACTGATGATGTTTTTAAGACACGTTTTGAGGATTGTCATTTTAATAAAACAGTCTTCCCACCATTAAAGGGAGAAAATCGTTGCCTAAAGCACAACATGAGATTACTTGAAATATTTCAACATTATCTCATCTTGATTCTCGTACAAGTCAATGTGAACTGGAAGTTTAAAGGATTATTCATTTGCAAGGAATTGCAAATCAATTACCGAATGTATTCATTGACAGTAAGAAAATAGTGAAATCTCACATTCCAACTGCTAATACTCCAACACGGATTGAAGTCCATGTACGACAATAAGTTAATATAGCAGCAAATGAATCAAAGCCACACTTGAAGCGTGGAAGACCTGTCGGTGCTAAAGATAAAATCCCTCGGAAAAGAAAAGTACAAGAAAAACAAGTCGCAGCCACTAAAGAGGCCATACCCAAATAATAGGTCACAAAAATAATTGATCTATCCAAAATTATGAACAAAAATCTCCTAAAAATGAACCTCCTAAAGAGGAATTTCCTTAAGAGTTAGCCCTTGAAAAGGATCAGATACCTGATAATAATGAGATTTCGATACATTGTTGTCAACAACATATTTTCATATAAAGTTGGCCTTGATATTATCGGAAGTAATAACAATAAATATGAACCACGAACTATCGATGAATGTTGACATAGAAATGATTGGGCAATGTGGAAATAGGCGATTCAAGCATAAATAAAATTAACTAATTTAACATGAAGTATTTGGATCTGTAGTCCAAACACCTGAATGTGTAATGTCTATTAGATACAAATGGGTATTTATATGTAAAAGAAATGAGAAAAATGAAATTACAAGGTACAAAGTGATTTGTAACACAAGGTTTCTTGCAGAGACCTGGTATTGATTATAAAGAAAAATATGCATTTGTAATAGACGCAATCACATTCAGATTTTTTATTAGCTTGGTAGCGAAAGAAAATTTGGATATGCGATTAATGAATATAGTTACAGCATATCTGTATGACTCATTAGATAATGATATCTATGTGAAAATCCCTAAAGGATATAAAATGCCTGAAACATATAACCCTACATCCCAAAGTATGTATTCTATCAAGCTACAAAGATCCTTATATGGGTTAAAGCAATCTGAATGCATGTGGTATAATCACCTCAGTGAATATCTATTGAAAGAAGGATTTGAGAATAATCCAATTTGTCCACGCGTTTTTATCAAAAAAAAAAAAAGAGGAATCTGGATTTGCTATTGTTGCAATGTATGTTGATGATTTAAATCTTGTGGGGACTCTAGAAGAGTTAGCAAAAACAACAAATTGTTTAAAAAATGAGTTTGAGATGAAAGATCTTGGAAAGACAAAATTTTGTCTTAGCATGCAATTAGAACATCTTCCAAATGAAATTCTTGTTTACCAATTAACGTACACAAAAAAAGTCAAAAAGCACTTTTGCATGGATAAAGCTCATCCTTTGAGCACTCCAATGGTAGGTCGGTCACTTGATGTCAAGAAAGACCCATTTAGATCACAAGAAGATGATGAAGAAACTCTTGTCTTGAAGTACCATATCTTAGTACTATTGGTGCTTTGATGTATCTTGCAAATTACACACGACCTGATATAACATTTGCAGTTAACTTACTAGCAAGGTATAATTCTGCACCAACTCAAAGACATTAGAATGGAATTAAGAATATATTACGTTATCTTCGTGGGATGACTAATTTGGGATTATTTTATCCAAATAAATCAAATCCATAGTTTGTTGGATATATTGATGTAGGTTATCTTTCTAATCCACACAAAGGCCGATCACGAACAGGATATTTATTTACTTATGGAATTACTGCAATTTCATGGAGATCTGTTAAGCAAACAATTTTTGCTTCTTCCTCAAATCATTCAGAGATTATTGCAATTCATGAGGCGAGTTGTGAATGTGTTTGGTTGAGATCGGTGATTCAACATATTCGTGAAAACTGTGGATTATCATCAATCAAAAATAGTCCAACGATATTATACGAAGATAATGCTGCTTGTATCACTCAAATTAGAGGAGGCTATATAAAAGGTGATAAAACCAAGCACATTGCACCAAAATTCTTTTACACATGAGCTCTAGAAGAACAATGATATTGATGTCAAGCAGGCACAATCATGTGAAAATTTGGCCGATATGTTCACTAAATCATTACCAACTGCGACTTTTAAGAAGATGGTGCACACCATTGGCATGCATCGACTCAAGTATCTTTTTATCATGGACATTGGAAGTTCTATGAACTCATGAGGGGGAGTAAATTTTCTAAAAGATATGTGCTGATTATACTCTTTTTCCTTCGCTAAGGTTTTTTTCCACTGGGTTTTCCTTTTCAAGGTTTTAATGAGGCAATCCTAAGGCACTCAAAGTGACACAAGAATACTGTACTCTTTTTTCTTTGCCTTTGGTCTTTTTCCCACGGGGTTTTTCTTTGGTAAGGTTTTAATGAGGCATATTCTTAGTGAGTGGTCATCCAAGGGGGAGTGTTGTAAATGCATGAAGTTATAAGAGTGTGTGATGTTACTTTCATAAAGGGAAAAAGTTATATTCTTTAATGCATGGCATTGCATTCTTAAGAGTTCTCTCCATCTGATTCTTAACAAGTATATATATGTGTGCTAATTACAAAGGAAGATACACTTGTATTCAAGATCGATAATAATTATGTGAATGACCACTTAAAGAATAATGTTTATATACTATCTTCCCTATACATTTCTTTATCTTCTTAATATTCCTTTTAATTTATAACACGTCACTCTAAAAAGAATTATGAGATTTGGATTTTACTTACATAAAAATAAGGGCAAGGATTTGCTGCGAACTAAGTTGCAGCAACTCCTGCAAAATGCACACGTGTCAAGTGGTCATTTGGTGAAAAATTCAATCTTGACAAGGAAGCTTTCAATTAAATATAAGTTTGGACAAGTGTCTATCTGAGGCGTTGACACGTGTGCATTTTTACAAGAATTGCTGAAACTTAGTTTGCAGCAAATCCTTGCCCTAAAATTAATTAATGCTTTTGCCAAATTATAAAGAGCATTTATTACTAAATAGATCTCATCAGTTGCTTATAAGCAGCTTGAACTCAAATCGTGAAAAGTCTTGTTTGTTTTTATTTGGCAAACAAGTCAAACTCATGGCTAAGTTTAAACTCGATTGATTCTCAAAAAAAAAAAAAAAAGGGTTTAAACTCGACTATTAAACGATCCAAACTCAAATATAATAATGTACTTATGAACATGAGGCTTGATTTAATTTTATATAGTATTATATTTTTATATGTATACTTATCTAAGAATATACTTATATAAACTTGAGATTGAATTGTATAAATTTGTAAATAAGTTCATATAATATCAAATTATTTTCGTAGTTTATTGATTATATAAATATTTTATTCGAAATAAAAATTCATAGATTTGTAAAGGAGTAAAAAATTTTAATCATAGTTTTACTATATATGAGAAAATAATAATTTAATAAAGTAGCTTGTGAACAAGCTCAAGCATGTACGATAAGAAAATGATTCAATCTTGAACTTGTAATCTTGCTTGATGATGAGCTTAAGTTTTTCTTTTATTCAAAATAAAATTAAATAAACAAGTATAAAATTTTAATATTCATCTCAGCTTGACTTTTTTACAGCATTAAGTTCACTAAGTTTTGACGCACACTATCTTTGTGACCTCTACCATGAGACATAAAAAAAATTATAGATACTTGCTCAATTTGATATTTGTTATTAATGGAGGTGACCAAGTTTCTACTATTACTTGCCAAAAAAAGAAAATTAAAAGACTAAGTAATAGGTTGACACACGATATGACAAAACCTACATTCAAATTAGACGTGCTATTTCCTATTATGAACTTGTCATAGACTAAAATTAAAATAAAATTAAACATCATTGTGAACAAGGTTGTCAAAATCGGGATCTTACGTAGGATCGTGAAAGGTAGGTGGGATCGTGGATCGTAGGATTAGATTGTGGATCGTAAGATCCTACATTATTTGAGAAAAAAAAATACACATTAGTATGTTAAATAATCACATAAATTATACATTCATTCATAAAATACCAAAAATTTGCATCCATTTGATATAATTACCATACATCGCTACATCCATTTGTAAGCATCATTTGTAATTACCATACATCACTATTAGGATGTTATTTTTTATTTAGGTCCAACTGGCACTCTATTTCTCTATATTAGAATAGTAAAACTTGGTCTATTGGGATGTTATTTTTCATTTAGGTCCAATTGAGCCTTCTGTCTAGTTAAAGAAGATTACAAGAAACGAAGATCGTTTGGAATCGTCAGAATCGTACGATCTTACCAATCTTGAACAATCACAAAGATCCTTGAAAGATCCGAATCGTTTTTGGCAGGTGGGATCGTAATATCATAGAATCGTAGAATCCAAATCAGGATTTTGACAACCATGATTGAGAATCATAAAGTTTCTACTCAATGTGATAATTTATTATCATTTGTGACCTTGTTATCGTTTGCTCAAACTAACCAAAAAATATTAGATTTGACACAAACACAAGCAATGTTTGTGACCTCGATCCACCATATATATATATATATATATATATATATAAAAGTAAGCATAGGTTAGCACACAACATGAAAAAACTTAATTACTTTCAAATTAGACATGATATTTCCTATTAGGGCCCTTCCATAGGCTACAATTAAAAGAATATTTAATATTCTTTACAATCATAAAGTTTCTACTCAATATGATAGGTTACCATTTGATGCAACAAATTTATTATAAATTGTGAACATGTTACTGTTTGTCTAAAATAATGATACTGTTTGTCCAAAATGACTAAAAAATTTTAAAATGCCAAAAAGAAAAAAGAAAAAAAAAAGAAAAGAAAAAGAAAGGAAGGTTTAGCAGGAAATGTGATATATTTCTTGTCGAATTTGACACACACTTGTTTATTGCTCAATTGGTTGATATTTCCTAGTATTTTAAATTAAGATATTCATGATTTAAATCCTCAAACTCTTCTGTTGTAACTATTGAATTATACTCCCTCTGTCCCACTTTTTTTGTCCTCTATTCCATTTTGAGATGTCCTAAAATATTGTCATGTTTCTAAAAATAAAAGTCATTAATTTACTAATGTTCCTATTATACCCCTATTAATTTACTAATTCAATTTTTTGATAAATTTTTTCAAGGGTAGTTTTGGAAACTTATACATTTTTAAAAGGTAAACAAGACAATAAATGATGTTCCTTTAAAAAGTTTGACTTTTCAAACAGGACAAAAAAAGTGGGACGGAGGGAATAATTAATATGTGTGTGTGTGAGCAAAAAAAAAAAAAAAAAAAGTGTGTGTGTATTGCAATATGTTGACAGTATTGTTGTAAATTAGTCACATATTTAGTAGTAAATTTCTTTGTGAAAACATTTGGGTTAATTACAGAATTAATCAAACAAATTATTTTAATAATATATTTCTTTTGGTGAAATATATTATATGTGCTGGTCATTTAATACATTAATTTAAAAAAAAATAACAATAAGAAGTATGTGTGAACATCTCTAAAGGATATTAACATATTAATTCATTTCATTATCCATTATACGTACCTTAAATAAGTTAATCTATTCATGTGAACATGCTTGTATTTACTGATTGTAAAGCGTGTAATATAAACACATTTAATGATTGAGTAAATTTTTAGGTATGTTGGAATTGTTTGAAATAAAAATAGATTATTTCCAATATTTGTCTCATTGTTATACATGTTTCTATGGTGAAACATATATATAATACAATAATACATACTTATAACGTGGAGACTAATGATTCGTTTGAATTGAGGCAGAGGGAAGATGAGTAGAATAGAGTTGGCCAGAAACTAAGCTAATTTTCAACTAACTTTACTTTACTCACCCTCGCTTCCTCTTCGATCCAAACAGGGCATAACTATTGAGTTGTTAGAATGGCATGCTTATTGCAAATTTTATGGACTTGGCCCTTTGGACTTTTGAGTTTGTACTTTATATTTTTTGTTTGCAAAAATCTGAATTTGTTTAATTTAAAGAAGGCTAGATTGGGCTTTTCGTTTCATAGATGGTATTTAGCCCTTGGGCCCAATTCAAGAGATTTTTCGGTGAGGGTTAGCTAAGGCAGGAGCTTTATATCCCTTGTTTTGAGACTAAAATATTTTTCTTTTTTCCTATGGATTTTCGACCAAGTACTAGAAACTAATCAAACTATAAAGGAGTCAAGACTAATTTTGTGTTTTTCTTTTTTTTATTCTTTTCTCAAGAAACTCGTATTCTATTCTATTACCCACTCTTTCTTTCTTTAATTTTTCGAATTGCTTCTTTTCTCTTGTTTTCTTTTAAATGATTGCGTTCCCGTTCGTTCTTGCAATTTTCTTATTCTATTTTCATTATTGTTAAACACTGAAAATGTCCTATAGGAGTGAACTTCATAAAATATTAAATAAGAGTAGATCTCAATAGGAGTATGTGTGCCATATACAAGCAATGCCAAAATTCTGTTGCCTAAATCTCTAATCTCAAGAGCCTGAAAAAAACATATCAAAATTTTGCCAAGACGTCCAAAGCATGAAACCATAGTATTAGGATCATTTGTCTAACCATAAACCTATCATCAAAACCTCATGTATGCAAGTGGTTTTTCATAAACCTTTGGTTTGTTTGATCTTTATTCTTGCTGCCAATTGATCGAAAACACGTTTGTCTTTGATGATATGAGATGATTTAGGATCAAGTCATACTAGATTTTTGTTTAAAGTTCAAATGGTCACATGATGTTCGTATATTCAAACCTATTTTTTTTCAAAACCCTAGACATGCAATTTATTTTTCTGTGAATGACATGCAATTAATTGTTTGTGACATGTTTTGGATGATTGGAAGACATGACATGATGGCGACAGCAATATCAAGAAGAATAGTTCTGTTAGGTTTTTAGATCCCTATAAACTAGATTGTTTAACCTAATTAATTAATCAAGTGAATACTTAGGTTTATTATTCAAATTTAGGTTAAAACAATAAGTCATATCATGTAAAGTAGCGAAAAATTAAATAATACAACGATATGATGACCCAAGAAAACCAAACTGGTAAAAAACCTGAGGATGATTTAACTTAGCTATTCTCAAGGTAAAAAGCAAATCCACTATAGAGAATCGAAGTTTACAATAAGACTTAGACCATTAACATCCTATTGCTATCACATGTTGAACTCACTGACACGATCACGTGCAAGCTCCGAATTCACGGACTTCTTCTCTATTAGGCTTTTGCAACACAAGCACCCACACTTGTGATAAAAAAAACACAAACTCTCCTGTTTGTGACTCTAAAACCACCCTAAAGGTTTAGATCATCAGCACCTTTGATGACTAAAGAAGGCAGCAACTTTTACAACACCGGATCTTGAGATTCTTCAAGGAATAATATCGGTAGAAGACATGAGAGACTTTTTTGGGTACAAAACCCTAGATACAAAAGAGGCATACTCTTCTCTCTCTTAAAAGCCCTTATTAAAAACGTGCTAAGGGTTTCCTTTCTATATTAGAAGAAGTAGATTTGAAACATTAATCCTTTTTGGGCTTGAACTGCTGTTTGGGCTTAATTAAAATTCTGCATATACGACTCTCGATTGGTCGAGCCTGTCTCTCGATCAGTCAAACCAGGAAAATTTTGAAATCTTCTTTCTACAACTTACTTGTTCTTAAATCTTGACTTGAATCACCTTGAGCATTGTCTAATAATACCTATAGACTCTAGGATCTATATCTAGATAAGTTTGTGTTCACGATTTGCCAATTGTTCTAAACTTTTAGAACCTAACAAGTTCATCAAATCTACTTTAAGTATGTTGTTATTCTAACAAAGGGTGTGCAGCCAACCCACCAAAACCAACTCGACCCAATCTAACCTGCTGGCTTAGGTCGGTTTTTGGGGGTTGGTGGGTTGGGTTCGGGTCATAACAATCACAAATCCACCTAACTCGACCCGACCCACCTATATATTTATAATTTAAATTATATATATTTGAAAAATATATTATATAATTAATAATTTTTCCCCTATTCAGCTCTTCTTATATAAAACTCAATTACCTCGCAAACCCTAACAATCTTATTTCTCTCTTTGCCTTTGCCGCCTCCCTGTCCCACTCCACTCCTATTTGTTTATAACTGAGTTGGGATACTAGTTCATGTATATTTTATTTATCAACTTAGTTGGATATATTTTGTTTATAACTGAGTTGGAATACTAGTTCATGTATATTTTGTTTAAGTGGGATATATTTTTTTCTACTCAATTTATTAATAATATATAAAAAAAAAAAGTGCAACCCATGGGTTCAACTTGACCCAACCCGATCCATGTGGGTTGGGTTGGGTTAGGTTGAAGCCTTGTGATGGGTTGGATTAGGTTGAATTTTTTTAACCCACTGTGGTAGATTGGGTCAAAAAATCCCCTCAACCCAACCCATGCACACCCCTAGTTCTAACACAATTTACTTTTTTTTTTTGGTATTTTCATAGTGATTGAAACACTTAGCAACTAAGGGCTCTAGTTTGAGCTTGTATGGAGAGAGAGATTTCTTAAATTTTTTGTCACCAATGTTAAAAATTTTGGGTGTTACATATAAGAATAAGAAAATTATGTCAAAAATTTTGTATGTATGACATTATTGTTTTACCAAAATATTATTTAAACTTGAGTAAAAAATATAACTTTGAATCAATTAAATGGGTTCGGTGCCTAAAGTCTTGAAGTTCAACTAGCACGTCCTATTTTTTTTAACAAAAACATCCTAGGTTCAAATCATTCATTCCCATTATTCTAACTATCAAAAAAAATAAAATAAAATAAAAAATCAATGGGTTTAGTAATGCCTCAATCAAGAGGATTTCTATTTTAAAAAAATTAAAATCAAGAGGACTTTTTGGGAAGAAGAGACTTTAGTACACAATAATGATAATAAAACTAATATACATAGAATCAACAATTAAGAAATTGAACCACCACGCACCCTTGGTGTGATAGTCACTTCACAAGTATAAGTGTTTGTAGGGTGTAAGGGGCAAGGGCCAGGGTTCAAGTCTCCAGTAGAGAACTTCACATACATATACACTTAGATTAGATTAAAGTAGAATTTATATCTTGTATTTAAAAATATAAAAAAAAAATTTTTAAAATTAAGAAATTGAAGAAACGTACTTGCATTAATCGAAGAGTGTAATAGAAGTGTTAAAAACTAAATTTGACTACTCTCCTACTTACATCTCCCAATTACTTCTCTTCATAGAATGGATTTCACGTACCTACATTATTTTTCTCATTTAACAAATGGGGTTTTATGACCCATAAATTCATTACTATTACACAGAATGGACTAATTATAGCCCATATTATTTTCATCCACATGGTTTGGGCTCACTGGGACACCCTATCTCTCTTTAAGGGTTGGGTCCCTTAATCAAGATCTCATATTCACAGAAAATGGACCATTGACTGTTAAATGCCCAAGACCAAGATCATATTATTCGCAAGACAAAGAAGATAGTGGGTTTATATCTCAACATAAGGTTCGGGCCCACATTCTCTCAAGCTTAATGGGCTGATAAGTTGTTAAGCACTTGGAGCTCACATCTTCATAAAAGCTCAATTTGGAGAATTAAATCCTGAATTATGCTAAAGACACAACTTTTGGCACAATTTTATATCACAACTTGTCATATAGCGAGTTGTGATTGGTAAAAGTGTCCCCACATGACCCACAGACATGCCTTTACCGATCACAACTCGCTATATGGCAAGTTGTGGCACAAAGTTGTGCCAAAAGTTATATCCCTAGCATAATTCTTAAATCCTTGAAGCCCACCCCGGTTGCAAGTGAGCTCATGCACAACAAAGTGCAGTGAAGACCATCATATCCACTAGCTCAAAAAAAAAAAAAAGACCATCATATCCACATGCCAAAAAGAGTTGGACCGTTCATCAGCATTAGCTTTTTTCCTCTAGCTGACTCTAACATCTTCTTCTTTACAAGAAAACAAACAAAGTATTTGATCAAGACTTGGAACATCAACACCGAAACACCCTAGACTAAATCAAATTTCTCAAGAAATCTCTTTAACCATAGCAAATAATTGTGATCACTTTAAGCATTGATTTATATATGTTCCAAGCCCACGAGTTTTCATGGGTGTAAGCACTAAGCAAGCTTGGTTCATGTGGTTTGTAGGGCAACAACTCTTCACTATTTCAAGAAAATGTGCTGAACTCGGCATGTCATAAATGGCAATGTGAACTTCCTCAAGATTAGGCCAATGTAGGGATTTTTATTGGTCATGCTCCTTAATGCTCTTATTGACATGTGGTTGATCAATTAATCAGTGTCTTAATATTGAGTCCATATTGGTCTTGAGACCATATTTTGGTCTCGACGTGTTCTCAAGATCAAGACGTGATCTCCATGTCAAAGCCAAATTGAGATTACTTTTGTGGTATAAACAATTACAAATACTATCTTAATGCTAGACAGCTTATGATTATTCTTTAAATTGTTTTTTTTTTTTTTTTAACATATTTATTTCAATATATTGACATAGTTTTCCAAATCCTTTTGAAAACAATAAATGTATTAACAAATGGGCAATAAAGAGAAAAAGACATAATAAAAAAAAAAATACTTAAATTAATAAAAAAGACATTAAAAAAGTATGATATTTCATTATAATTTTAGTATATATAAGAAACTCATTCATCTTATAGGGACATAAAAAGTTATAACATTAAAAATAAACGCAGTTATTTGTATTTGGAGATCAACATATTGAAAATCAAGATGCAACTTTGATATGTAGGATCTTCAAAGGATTTAACCTCTCAAAAGACCCCTTTTTTCTTTTTATTGAAAGCTCTGCAGCTCTTCCGAATTTCCCCAGCATTTCCAACAAGAACTTCAATGCTCCCCAACTTTACCATAGCTTTTGCAAAGCTGTCTTGGAATCCAATCCCATTTGATGCAAAACCAGAAACAATACTAGCGGTTGAATTATCTAGTGCAAGTTCCTGATCAATTTGCAATATACCTTTCTTCAAAAGTATTTGAATGTAAAATTGGTTGTCGAATGTAAAAGCGGTACTTTGGTCCAAAAATACAGTAGCGGATGCTTTCTTGGCACATGTCTTATTGAGCTTGGCAAACAAAGTAGGATCCATTGAAGGGTCAGGAGGGGAAAGTCGATCGCTAAAGAAGAAGCAATGTGCAAATCCAACAGTGTGTGCACCTAAAAGGGTTACCATTTCATTGATGTCCATCCCTTTGTCAGTGAAAGAACTCAATGCCCCAGACACAGAGATTCCTGGTCCTGGCAAGTTCACATCGTCTGGATTCGACACTAGTCCATCACGCCTTCCGGTTGGCACTGTATAATTAGGCCCTCCAGCTAGAGCAACACCGTCACGAGTTGCCAAAGTGATAATATCTGCACATGAAACGGTTGAAGGGCATGCAGCCTCTAGGCTTTTCTTCGCCTTATCAATAACATTATATCCTCTTATGGTTTGGTTTGGCCCAGCAACTTTCTCCGAAGAATTGTTCTTGGTTGGGTCTATTAGTATAGATGCATCACAACCCTGATATAAATTAAAGAAACTATATAATAGTGCACATGTACGTGAATAGAAGGAAAGAGTGATACAATGCTTAATTATATATAGTTCTGAGTACAAATGTTATTGTTATATATATATATATATATATATATCTTACTCTAACAAAACAATCGTGAAAATGCATGCGTAGGAAGGCTGCCGTTATGGATGGATCCTTAGAGAATGCAATTTGCACCACTTGTTGGACAATTGATTCAGCTTGAGGACAGGTAGAGTCGTAGAAACCAACCTGCAGGTCAGCCAGTACAAGAGGAAGAACAAAGAAAAAGATTAAGAATGACACTGCAGAATTCATTTGCATTTTTCTTTGGAATTAGTATATACTTTTGTCTTATCAATGGATTTGAGCTTTAAGCAGATGTGTGTGTTTAATTTTATATATATATATATATACATGTAGAGACTAGAGGGAGAGATGTGATAAACATCAAACAACGTATAGCTGGCATGACGTGCTAGGAGAAAGTAGCAATCAACATTGATTGAACTATAAGGTCCGTGAAAGCAAATTTGGATGCTTATAATTGAGATATGGGTCGATTCATGCACTGCCCCCGCGTTAATTAATTAATTTATTTTTATTTCATTTTATCTAAGATATAAATCTTACTCTAATCTTTTTTTTTTTTTTTTTTTTATCTGAGATATAAATCTTACTCTAATATAATCTAAATATATATGCGTGAAATTTCCTCCTTTAGACTTAATCTTCTTACTTTTATTTTACCCTCTTCCCCACTTTACATATATATATATATATATATATATATTTTGAGAAGGAAAACTTTGAATTTCATTAAGATACAAGCAAATCCGCTTGATAAACAGCAAAAGAGTGGAAAGGAACATTCTCCATCTAAACGGAAAAACCAGTGACATGACATACATGTCTAGCTAGATTGTGAGCTACAGACAATGACGGCTCCAGGATATATTTTAAAGGGGGGTCAATAAGAAGATGCATTTTAGGTAAACAAATGAATCTTGCGGTCGCAAGAGAATCAAAGATGAGAAGTGCTACATTTACAACATTTTCACAACACTTTTTCAACAAATTTTAGGTTATACGTTGTTATTAGTTTTAATTTAAACTCACTATTGAAATTACTTTTTTTTTTTCATCAGTAATGTACGTTTTTAGACCCTTTAAACACAACCATATTAACCTAGTTATTTAGTCAAGTGATTAACTTAGATAAATTATGCAGATCTAGCTTAACACAGATATATCATATCATCGAAACAGTGCGGAAAATAAATAACATAACGATATGATAACCCAGGAAAACCAAACCGGTAAAAAACCTGGGGAGGATTTAACCTAGCTATTCTCAAGGTAAAACAGATCCACTATGAAAGAATTGAAATTTTACAATAGCGATTTAGACCACTAACATCCTATTGCTACCTCAAGTAGAAAACTTACTACCACGACCACGTGACAGCTCTGAGTCCATGGACTACTTCTTTCTTAGATTCACAGCAACCACAAGTACACCACTTGTGTTTTCTTTAAGCTCTTTATGCAGCAACTGAAACGATCACCAAGCTCTCGACATTAATCTTGAGATTAGAAACCCTAAGTATGTATGAAGGCAAACACTTCTAGATCTCACAAGAGATTCATACACACAGCATAAACAAACTCTACGAAATGTGACTAGGGTTTTTTCTTTTATACTTAAGGCACAACATAAAACCCTACACGTCAAGTAGGCTTGGGCTGAGTTGGAAAATTCTGCAAAAAAACAATTTGCACAACCTTTGATCGATCAAGTCTAATTCTCGATTGATCGAGCCAGGCAGATTTACACAGTAAATCATGCAGTACACTCGATTCCAACTTTACACATACACATACTTTGAGCAAGTCTAAAACAAGACTAAACGTTTTGATCATGGTTTGCCAACATTACAAAATGAAGTTCTAATACATTTAAACCTAAAGTCTTAGAACCCAACAAGTAACAGTTAGTAACAATCTATCACTTAAGCTTTGTTGTAAGCGTATTATGAACATAGCGTTTCTCACATAAGATAAACTATAAGTTCATTGCATATTGTTTATTAATACAGTGAAGATACTAATTATTGCTGCTAAGATTAAATCTTGGAAATCATCTATTGTTTTTAAATACAATCAACATATGAATTATTGTTGTTAAGTGAACTCCAAGCGAGATCTAAATACAATAAACTTTTATGTATTAGTTTATTTCAAATTTGTTAAGATCTAAATGATTTTTTTTAGATTTAAGATGAACAAATTTATACTTTTGTTGTTAGGCTTACTATTTTTCTCTCATATTTTAGATCAAATTGGTTTGTTATTGGTTTTTTTTTTTTTTTTTTTTTTAAGACCAAGATGTTGTCAAGATGATCATATTCAAGTTTATTTCAGCTAGGCTTAAAAAAAATTTAGGTCTAGGGGGTTCAAAAATTATTTTAGGAGGGTCAAATAAAAATAATTAATAAATTATATATATATATTTTTTTTTTTTTGGCCCAGCTCAGGGGGTTCATTTGAACTCCCCGGACTGTACTAGAGCCGCCCATAGCTACAGAATTACCATCTCTACCAACATGTGAAAACCTAATACAATTAAACCCTCTACCAAAGAGTGGAATAGAATTACCCTCTTCCCCACCTCATAAAACATCAAGGGTATGCATGCGGTGGTAATGTTTTATTTTTGATAATGCATTAATGCTTATAAATGCTCATGGATGATGAGGAGTGCCTACATGCATAGCATGAGAAAGATTGTTTTTATTACGTTGACATTCTTCTGTACCCAAATCAAATTATAGAGGCTTTTATATTATTATAGTAGATATAGAAATATTCTTAAGCATGTTATGAGTGCTAGGACGGCATCGATCGGGCCTTTCCTTTACTGGTAAGGTATTGGTCAATCAAGAAAATGTCTGACAAATGGAAAACTTGAAACAATGATCATTGTTGGGGTACTCTTTGCTTCATTTTTCATGGCCCAGCCCAAATCCAAACTAGGATTGGATATAGCAATCGGGACCGGCATGCTAATACCAAGCCTTGCTAATACCAAGCCTATACCTTATATTAACATAAGCCCTGATGTATAGAAAAAAATTTCTTCCTTTTTACTTTTCTTTTACATATTGTTATACACTTTATCTTAATTTGATAATTTGAACAGCTTAGCTGAACACTAAATGATAATATCAAAGCATCTAGTAAACTATCAGAGTATAAATACAACCCCATAATGTTTGGGTTACCACCAAAAATAAAAAGCATAGTGGAAATATTCACATAACCATCCTTAATGTTGCTCTTTCTCAACTAAAAATATACCACTACTAATTTGTACTTGAAGCATCCCAAAACTCAAAATATCTCTAACAGAACTTCTCTTGCTTAGACCCCACCCAAAGCTGCAAAAAGGGAAGTACCTGCTCACTAAAAATGTTAAGGGGTGAGCGTTCCACGTGCTCAGTGAAATGCATGACATGAGAATTTAGCAGTATGCATCTCGTATGCATGTAAACCAAATATCTTAATGCGTGGATATGACTTAAGTACAATTCTATAGATCGTGCTAAAATAATTTCATGAATTCAAAAAAATTCATAATCATAGTCATAAGGCTATTGCATCATAAACCATTCATAGTTGAAAAGTCTTGTTCTTGATAAAGATGAAACAAAAATCATAATTCATCTTTGTAAAACATAAACATTATCTTGAAGAACATAACTTTAGAGATATATTACATATGTGGAAAACATTTTCTTGAAGAAGCATACCCTTGAGTTTCCTCTTCATAACATATTTAACTTTACTCTAACATTGTAACTGTCATACTGTTCATCATTAGCACAAGGCTCATAACTTAAACATGCTTGTAATAAAATTCAAGAAATTAAAATTAGCTCCTTACATAACATAGCATACATATATCATTTTTGAAAACCATAGATTAGCCATCCTTTTTGTTCTATAGTGTGAGCCCTCCAACTGTTAGGCCAGGCATCTAGCACCCCCTTTGTGCTAGGATCATTATCGGGGACATAAAACATATACTTCAGCTATAGGTGGAGGTGTGCATGGATTAGGTTGGGTTGGGTTGAGAGGTTTTTTCAATCCAACCCACTATGGTGGGTTAAAAAAATCCAACCCAACCCAACCTATCACAGGAGTCCAACCTAATCTAACCCACATGGATTGGGTTGGGTCGGGTTAGACCCCTGGGTTGGACAATTTTTTTTTTTAATTACTACTATTATTATTAAATTAAGCATTAGAATAACATCACTATAAATAAGAGTAAATTTACAACCAAATAATCAATGAGCATGACACCAAAACAACACAAACTATATGAGGAGAACTTAGGGTTCGGGTATTATTTAGGAAGATGGGCAAAAAAGTAAATAACAAAATTGTATAATATATTTTTTTAAACTTATATATATATATATATTTATTAAATATGGATGGATCGGGTCAGGTTACGCGGATTTGTGAATCTTATGACCCAAACCCAATCCAACCCACCAACCTTTAAAAACCGACCCAATCCGATGGGTTGGATTGAATCAGGTTGGTTTTGGTAGATTGGCGAGTTGGTTGCACAACCTTAGTTGTAGGGATCAACCCTTCTATCCAAGTTGGGCTTTGACCAACAAAGGATAGGATCATCGTCATAGTCTCACAATTCATTTCCATGGAAAAGTTGGTATCGTTACCTCTACTAAAAAAGTCCAGAACAAACAAAAACATCTTTCTTTCAATTTCATTTGATTTCCAAATATACTTCATAAATATCATTGCATATCGACAGTTTGTTCATAACATAAAATAAACATTTGATAAACTTTGCATAATCTCATTTCTTTTCAAGTATTTGATGCAAGAGAAGTTCTTTGAAACTGAAAACATGAACCACTAAAGGCTCACATCACTATCCCTTATCTTAAGGCATATATCTTGAAGTCTCAAAGCTTGCAATGGAGTCCCCTACTAGTCCTGACCTGTCTCTAGTTCAAAGGATAGCAATTCCATTACTTAGTCATCAAAGAATACAATTACATATCAAACATCAAACTTTCCAATTATCAGCTCAGTCCTTTCACCATAGCTTTGGGAATAAATCCCCAAAGTTAGGTGTATCACTTACTGTTTACTACCTATTCCAGCAACATATATTTCACTTACTAAATTTAAATGAGCTATCAAATTACATCCAAATTTCATGCTAATTTATAGAGTTACTCTTTTAGATGTCTATCACTTGCCCTAACAGTTTCAAAGCCAAAGACTAAAGCCATGATTTAATAAAAATCATACAATCTATCATACTCAAATCTTCCCTAATAGAAATTCAATCAACACTGAAATTACACCATTAGTTCTATACTAGTGTGTAATCTTGTGCATATGCACATATACAATTAATTATAAACACAATCACACAATTCAAATTATACATTTTTTTAAGAAGATGTTCAAATTATACATAGTATTAGCTTACACATTTTTTAAACTATACATTTCTAAAATATGTAATGATTTCTCATTATATATATTCAATTAAATTCTAAATCATATATATATATATGATTTAGAATTTAATTGAATTTAGACTTTTCGATTTTTGCACCCAATAATTCACTTGCCACAAAAATTAAAAAAATTAGATGGATACGTGGTGCAAAATTGGACTCCAATTGAAATCCAATTTAGAATCTAATTGGATTTGGACTCTACACTCAATAATTCACTTGGAATAAAAATTTATAAAATTAAATGGGATAATTCACTTGGTAAAAAAATTTATAAAATTAAATGGGACACGTGATGCAAAATTGAGAATTCAATTGAAATCTAATTGATTTTCTCTAAGTTTTGGCTTTTAATATATACTAGTGTGTAACTCTGTGCATACAATCAAAAACAATCACAATAACATAGTTCAAATTATACATTTTTTGAGAAAAGGTTTAAATAATACATGGCATTAGTTTACATCTTTTCTAAATCATACATTTCTAAAATATGTAATGATTTTTCATTATTTATTTATATATACATGTATATGTATATATGATTTAAAATTTAATTGGATTTAAACCCTTTGATTTTTGCACTAAATATTCATTTGCCACAAAAATTAAAAAATTAGATGGACATGTAGCACAAAATTGGACTACAATTAAAATCCAATTTAGTTTAGAATCTATTTGGATATGAACTCTTCAATTTTTACGCTCAATAATTTACTTGGCACAAAAATTAAAAATTAGATGAGATACGTGGCGCAAAATTAAGAATCCAATTGCTATGAGACCAATTCTATTACAATCATGTGTGTATTAGCTTTCATAGAAACTACCCGTAGCATCCAAATTCACAATATACAATTTATTACATAATTTTTCATGTGTGAACACAGAATCTGTCATAGTGGCAGTTTTAACACATTTACACATAAAATCATAAAATAATTACAAACGGTCTTACTTTCATTTTGGGATATTTTATACATATACTATACATGTTCTACATCAGTTTCAAATCCTTTTTGAAAACATCATATGACCTTGAAATAAAAAATCCGTTAAATATAGCTCATATTTCATTCATTCTAATACACATACAAACAAGGTTTGCACTCAAATCATACAAACAAAGCCATGCCCTTTAGAAATCCTTTTTATCCACATGCAATTTCACATACTTAAATCCACAGAAAAACTTATTACAAACTAGCTCGTGCATGTGATTTCTTAAACCCTTAAGCCAAAACTAGCATTTACCCAAACTTTACATGTTCTATTGAGTTAAAGACTTGATTTTTTCCTCATCCTAGGCTTGGGTTCTTGGAGGGATGGAGCTAGAATTACTCTAGCTTTAAGTTGAGAGCAAGAAATTGAGAAAACTTGAAGGAACTGACCTTCCTTACTGCTGAACCCGTGGGTTTGAGAAGAGAGTTTTAAGAGAGCTTGGAGAGAGTTTTTTTTTTTTTTTTTTTTTTTTTTTTTTTTTTTTTTTTTTTTTTCTAGTTCTTTTATGAGACAAGAGAAATTAAAGTGGTCTTAGGTCTTTGCATGGCTGACCATGTGGTCAATTTTAGGCTTTAGTGTGGAGTGTGTGTCACCATGCATGGCTCTTTAGTGGTCTTAGGTCTTTGCATGGCAGGCCATATGGCCAATTTTAGGCTTTATTGTGGAGCATGTGTCACCATGCATAGCTCTTTGGTATTACATGTGCCTAATTTTAAATGGATAGATAAAATTAATAGGGCAATACTTAAGTACAGTACTTAGGTACTGTTCCTTAGATTCTTCCTTTAAAATTCTACTATGCAGATTTTTCCTCATGGGATGGAAGTGTATTTTTTTAAATTAAGTAGCCATATAGCTGAATCTTAAGAGGAGAACTTAAGAAACAGCATCTAAGGTACTATACTTAAGTTTTTTCCAAATTAATATTACCACTATATCTTCCCTTTACTACCTACTTACAACCTTAATCATGCTATAATATGTCAAGCATTGTACATAATTACTAGCTTATATAAATATATATATATATATATATATATATCTATAAAACATAAGTATTTACACTATTGTAACTTATGTACTATACCATTATTCAAACATTTTATCTAGTAGCGTGACTTTTAAATTAACCTACTTAGAATTAAATATTTACTAAGCATACATCACTCATGCTAAATTAATTTGATATTACCTTACTAGTTACTAGGGTTAGTTGGATTAAGTTAAGGTATCAAAATGGTGTGGGAAATCACATCATTAGCACATGAGGGCTGCTCATCCGTTCCTTACTGCTTACTCCATTGCAACCGTGATGGTTCCAAGATTTTTTTTTTTTTTCAAAATGGTGATTAAAAAACTTAAATTAAAAAAAAAAATCATAAAAATAAACTTGAATATATTGACATCACAAAAAAAATACCCGCAAATACAAAAATTTTTAGAATTTCATTTTACAAGTTTTTATATTCTGAAATCATTGTATAATAGTTTCATTATCAATACTATCAGCTACATCTTCTTATGTATAGAACCAAAAATTAATTACAACTACACAAAATAAGGTGACACATGTTATTTTCACCTACATAGGTTGGGCTCACGACCGAGCCCTATCTCTCTTCAATGGTTGGGTCTTATAATCAAGATTCATATTCATAGGAAATGGGTTTTTGACAGTTAAATGCCCAAGATTATATTATTCACAAGAAGATAATGGGCTTATCTCTCAACACGAGGTTCGGGCCCATATTTTCTCATGATTAATGGGCTAATAAGATCCTAAGCACTTGGAGCCCACATCTTCATAAAAATTCAAATGGGCCCCATCCACTTATAAGTGAGCTCATGCACAACAAAGTGTACTCAAGACCATCTTATTCACACTCTAAAAAAGAGTTGGATTGTGGGTTCTAGTTAGCATAAAGATCTGAGGTTCAATTTTCGTCTAATTATCATAAGAGCTATCATCGTGAGGACGCCATAGATTGAAACTCAAAAAAAAAAAAAAAAAAAAAAAAAAAAAAGAGAGAGAGAGAAGAAGAAAGGTTGGACCATTCATCAGTATTAGCTTTTGTGCTCTAGCTGGCACAACATCTTCTTTTCAAGAAAACAGACAAAGAGCCTAGGATATTCGATTAGGACTTGGGACATTAACACCGAGAAACCCTAGACGGAAATCTCTCAATCTAACCATAGCAAATAAGTGTGGTCACCACAAGCATTAATTCATGTTCCAAGCCCATGAGTTTTCATGGGTGTAAGCTTGGTTCGTGTTTATAGGGCAACAACTCTTCACTACTTCATGGAAGTATGCCACATGCACAAACTTGGCATGTCATAAATGGCAATGTGAACTTCTGCAAGAGTAGACCAATGCAAAGATTTTTATTGATCAAGCTCCTTAACCACCCGTTAAGTTTGGGAAAAATAGCCTAATCGGCGTTTAATGTTTTCTTTGAAACCTCAAGTTTAGATTTCATCAATAAAATAGCACATGCTCCAACAGTTATTAGAGCATTCCTATCTGGGGAACCAAAATGTAAATTAGGTCCCACTATTCAGTGGCGGCGCCACATTGGGTTCAGGGTGTTCCCAAGAACACCCTGACCCAAAAAAAAAAAAAAAATTATATATAATAATTTAAATTTTTTTATTTGTTTACCCATAAAAAAAAAATAGGAACACCCTCAAACAAAATCAGGAACACTCTCACAAGTTTTATGCCAAACAAATTTTGAACTAAAATCTTAAAAAAAAAAAAAAAAAAAAAAAAAAAAAAAAACGGTAACAGAGATTCTGGAAAAATAAAAAATAAAAATTTTGTTACAAAACAAGCCCAAAAAATAAAAGCCCAACATCAATCCTAAACGAAACCAACCCCAACCAGATTTTTAAATTAAAATACATTATTAACTAAATACCCAACAGGCCCAACCCAAACGTATTCTCAAAAAAAAAAAAAAAAAAAAATCCTACCTTCTTCTTCATCTTCTTGGTTACGGACCCTTCTTCTTCTTGTTTTTTTTTTTTTTTTTTTCTTCTTCTTCTAGGTTTCAGACCCATCTTCTTCTTCTGGTGGGTTTGGGACCCTTCTTCTTCTCTTTTTTTTTTTTTTTTTTTTTCTTCCGGTGGGTTTCGGTCCTGCTGCCAGTCTGCCTTTCCCTTTTTATCTGTGTGTTGTATAGGTAATGTGACTATTTGTCTTAAATTTTATCTGTGGGTTTCGGTCTTTCTTCTCTTCTTCTCTTCCTTAAATTCTATGTCTTTTGTTTTACATTTTTTATTTGTTCTGCTTTTGCCAGCCCACTAGTGGTTTTGGTGGAATTTTTTAATGATAAATATTTTGTCCATGGGCTGGGCTAGGCTAGCTGTTAAGTCCCCGGACCCTCCTTTACATGCATTTGGTTATTTTTTTAATAAAAGTATTCTACCTTTTTAGTAAAAAAAAAAAAAAAAAAAAAAAAAAAAAAACTAATATTAACATCAATTTTTTTTTCTTCATATTATTACTCTTAATATATTTTATAAATGATTGAACTTATTATTATTATTATTATTATTATTATTATTATTATTATTATTATTATTATTATTTGGGTTTAAAGATTACATATTAGTTGAAATATATACTTATAACTTCTTTAAAACCTTTAATAATTTATATAGGTTTTTTATTATTAATAATATATATATATATATTTTTCATTATAAAATAACGTAACTCTGAAACACCCTAAAACGGTACACCGAAATAGGCCGGTATCGAAATATTCCGTTCCAATAGGCAAACCGAAACGGTATTCACAACATTGATTATACGAATACGCGTCCGCCGATTAAAATCAGAAACCTAAAATCAGAAACTTACCTAACCTAAAATCAGAAACCACCTAAAGAAAAAAACATCATCAACGACAATGCCTTATGCCTCCGCCTGAAACCTCATCGTCAAGCACATAGGTGCGACGGCGCCTCCGTTCATTTCTTTTCTTTTCTTTTCTTTTCTTTTTTCCTTTTGAGGTTTTTTGGTGTACAGAATGCAAATTTGTTTTGGTTTTAAGAACAAATTTTTTTTTTTTTTTTTTTTTAAGCATAAACTTCATGCCGGCCAAATCTTGAATTTCGGCCAGTATTTACCGAAATGTCTCGAAACACTCGAAATAGACTGAAATGACCCGAAATTTTTTCAAAGTAGAATAGGGTAGGTTATTGTTCCGGTTTGTCCAGGAACACCCTGGACAAAATTCCTAGAGTCGCCACTGCCACTATTCAGAAAACTCTATTATTTCATTATAAATCAATTTAATATATAATAAGACCATCCATTAATCTTAGAGAGACAGAGAGAACCTTGAAGTTGAGCTTGATGCAAAAACTATTGTAGATTCAATTGAATCCATAAAGAGCCCTAACGCATCACTCTTCTTTGCTGGCTGATTGCAGGTCATTGCTGGACAGGATTCCTTTTACCAGGGTGAAGCATGTATATCAGGAAGCAAATAGATGTGCTGATGCACTTGCTAGGAAAGGATGTACTTTGCAAGAAGATTTTGTAATTTTTGATGCCCCTATGATGATATAACATCCTTGGTGTGTTTAGATGTTATTTTTGCTACTATTTATGGGTCTCACTGCACTTTTTGGTACTATTTATATGCCCCATTGTACTATTTTAGCTAACTTTTACTTTTATCTACAGTACTTTCAGCAATAAGTTTTCAGTTTCAGCAAAATAAACGGTATCTAAATAGACCCTTAGTTTAATGAAGTTTCCTTTTAACCAAAAAAAAGAAATAAAAAAATAACTGCATTTCTTCATATATACGTGGAAATACACAAATAGAAAATGAAGATGCAGCTTTGATATGTAGGATCTTCAGAAGATTAATTTAACTTCTCAAAAGGCCCTAATTGGTTTCTTTTAATTGGCTGGATTGAAAACTCTGCAGTTCTTTTGAATTTCCCCGGCTTTTCCAACAAGAACTTCAATGCTCCCCAGCTTTACCATAGCTTTTGCAAAATTGTTTTGAAATCTAATCCCATTTGATGCAAAACCAGAAACAATACTAGCGGTTGAATTATCCAGTGCAAATTCCTGATCAATCTGTAATATACCTCTCTTCAAAAGTATTTGATTATAGAACTCGTTGTCAAAGGAAAAAGAAGTACTTTGATCCAAAAATACAGTAGCAGTCACATTCGGTGCACATGTCTTGTTGAGCTTGGCAACCAAAGTAGGATCCATTGAAGGGTCAGGAACTCCGGAGCCCCTAAAGTTAGAAAGCCGATTGCTAAAGAAGAAGCAGTGTGCAAATCCAACAGTGTGTGCACCTAAAAGTGTCACCATTTCATTGAGGTCCATCCCTTTGGCATTGAAAAGTTGCAATGCCCCAGACACAGAGATTCCTGGTCCTGGCAAGTTCACATTGGCTGGATTCGACACTAGTCCATCACGCCTTCCGGTTGGCATTGTATAATTAGGCCCTCCGGCTAGAGCAATTGCGTCACGAGTCGCCAAAGTAATAATATCTGCACATGAAACAGTTGAAGGGCATGTATTTTCTAGGCTTTTCTTGGCCTTATCAATAACCTCATATCCTCTTACAGTTTGGTTTGGGCTAGCAATTTTCTCTGAAGAATTTTTCTTGGTTGAGTCTATTAGTATAGATGCATCACAACCCTGATGCAAAAGAATTTACTGTTATTGCACATGTGAATGGAACAAAAATTGCAGGACTTAGATGTGTAAAACGCTTGTGTGTGTGTGTGTATATATATATATATATATATATATATATATATATATATATATAACAATGCTTATAGTTTTGAGTAGAAATGTCATGAAAAAAATATTGTTTTATACTCTTTGATATACCAAAGCTCTTCCAAGAGACAAGTTACAATACCTCAGAGAAATGTTGGGTGTCACACATCAAAGCATTAAGGGGGATGAATGTTAAAAATTAGGACAAAATTTAAGTACAAACTTGGTTGTAACCGACGACTACAACTCTACTCATATTATATGTAAATTTTGAGAAATCGACTATTGGATTGCATTTTCTTCTTATATTTTCTATTCTTGCAAAATTTCTAGAATATCAAAGATCAATAGCTAGTTATGTCAGCAATCAAATGTTTAAATTTCAAGTTTTTGTAGTCTAAAATTTTATATAAAAAATACGTTTATGGATTGAATAGTAAATTATATCCGATTGGCATGAAATTTGATTTGTATGTTAAGAACATAAAAAACATGTAATACAATTATCCAACCATTAGATTTTCAAAATATGTATTCATGTTAATTTTTTTAGTAGAAATTGTAGCCAAATTTTGTCCTAAAAATTAATGCTTTGTTATTTTGTGTATTGATAATAGCTTAATTTTGTATATTTATATCATTATTAGAAAAGCATTATCATACTTATTTTGAGTTAATTCATGCATTTTATAGTTGATTTGGGAATAATGCTAAATAATCAATTTTGTGCTTAATTGAATTTCAATGCGTGAATTTGTCTTTTGTAGAATAATGAAATTAAATAAGTGGATTTGTGCAAAGAAGAAAGCTAATGGACTTTAATTTTACAAGGGCCATGATGAAGTCAAAGAAGGCCAACCCAATTAAATTCAAGTCCAATTGGAGCAAAGAATCAAAGGAAATTTGCACCTAATCCAAATCCAATTCGGATTAAGATTCCAGCTTGCACACCAGTTAGTATTTGGAGCATAACTTTCGACTCAGATATCCAATCGAGATGATTCAAGTTGGGCTGGAAATCTAACTTAAAGGGCTACAACTTTGTAGTTTACCAAAAATCCGAATTCTGAAGTTAAATGGGCCAAAGACGTCGGTTAAGTGAAGCCTAAAAACCTGAGATTTTCTCCAAACGGGAATTCAACTTGTAATAGGATTCATTGACCTATTTAAAGGCTCTTTAGTGCAAAATTTAGAGGAGAGCCGCTGTAGAACATAATTTAGGTTTTCTTAAAGGTTTTTACAGTTTTTAGAGTTCTATTTGTGTTATGGCTTGTTAGAAGCCTTGTTAAGGCAAGGGGTGAAACCCAACTGTTTATTGGTATGTTCTTAACAATTATTTATTGGTTTTAATGTTTATGTTTTTATGTTTTTGATTGTTTTACTCATCTAGAAAAGTGTTTAGTTCTGTATAATCCTTTGATTTATCGTAGACTCCGGGCACGTTAAATGCTTAGTATTCCCTGCGAACTAATTCACTCGTTTTGTTTTACCTAAAATTAGTCAATTGCATGAAACTACCTTAGACAATTAATTCTTGAGTTTTTATTGTTAAATCATCCAACTAAGATCATCCTTCGTATGAATTTTAGTTGAGTTATAACATAAATATTGTTAAGACTACCAATAGATGTGTTGTGTGTGGATCCCTAAACCTTAGCGCCTTAATATATTGTTATTTTCTCTCAATTTAAATTACCTTTACTAAACTATCAAAAATCTCTTCAGTTAAACTTTATTATTTTAATTTTATTCTCTTGTAGTTTGTTAATCAATTCCCTTTTCCCTGTGGATTTGACCTCGGACTTTTCGAGTTATTACTTTGCGAGAATCCTGCACTTAAAAGCATTATTTAAGTCGCAGCATGTATTTTGAACTTGTATATTTTATAGTCATTTACTTGGATGTAATTAGGTATGTGCATGATGGACAAGTGTAAAGACTATTATTTATGATTGAAAAAGATATATTTGTAATTGGTGTAGTAGAGTATCAATTGAATAGAGAAGAAAATTACTGTCCTATTATCTCTCCCATGTTCAGAAAATATTTGTTGTCATTTCAGAAAAACTAATCTTTAATAGAAAATCTTAGAGAAACTCATCCAAATAATTGTTCCCTTCCATTCCAAAGTCAACACACTCTGTACATACAATCTCCACACATTCACACTAAGGCTGCGTTTGTTTTGGCTGAAAAAGATTTTAGGAAATCATTTTACACCAGCCTACGTGTTTGGTAAGCACAGAAAATTGGGTCAAACGGAAATCAATTTCCGCATTGACCGTAAAATAACCCTCCCAATCCGGAAATGAATTTCAGTTTCTATTTTACCTTCAAATGAATTCTAGGACTCACAGACAAAGAGAGAGAGAGAGAAAGAGAGAGAGAGCAAGAAGAGAGAGCACAGGTGGCCACCTAGCCAAGCTCCAGCCAGCCCAGATCGTGCCGCCCCCACCGCCTAAATCACGCCGCCCCACCGCCCAGATCACGCGCCGGCCAAGCTTTTTTTTTTTTTTTTCTCTCTTCTTCCTCAACTCTTCTTCTCCCTCTTGCTCAACGTCGCCAATCTGGCCATCACCGACCACCAGCCCACTCCTTACAGACATCACACACTTGAAGATCTCAGCCCACCCCACCCTCATCACCGATCCACAAACACCCAAGACCCACCTCTCCCATCGCCAGCCATGCACCGACGAGTACAGGTTGAAGGTCGATCTTGACAACCGATCGCAGGCCGTGCTCCAACGTCCCCGCCATCTAGATCGAAGCCTTGCATCTCGTTCTTGTCGTCACCACCCAAGACCGATCTCGTTCTCGACCCACCCAAGACCGATCTCGTCGCCGCCACTGAAGACCGATCTCTCTTTCCCGATCTATCTCTCTTTCCCTCAATCTCTCAATCTTTCTCTCTTTGATCTCTGATTTTTTTTTTTGTTGTTGTGGTGGTGTGGGTGGTGGTGTTTTGGTGGTTTTGTGTTGTGTGGTGGTGGGTTTTGTGTGGATAGTGGTGGATTTTCTGTGGGTGGTGGTGGATTTTCTAATATAAAATTTGTTTGGAAGCTGAGAAAATGTGAAAAATTTGTAGGAAAATAGCATTTTCAGAATGTTACCAAACACTGGAAATTGTTTTCCGGACTATTTTCCATTGCACACCCAAACGCTCGGATTTTAATTTCCTTACGAGAATTCATTTTCCCCTACATTCATTTTACACTCGGAATTCAATTTACATCGAACCAAACGCAGCCTAAGCGTTCACAATTTTCAAGTGTCTATTTTTAACACATGATGACAAGTAGGTGTATAAACAGTAGTGCATATATAGTTTGAGTGTGAGATAATTAATCAAAACCAAATGTAATAATAACTTACTCTAACAAAACAATCGTGAAAATGCATGCGTAGGAAGGCTGCCGTTATGGATGGATCCCTAGAGAATTCATTTTTCACCACTTGTTGGACAATTGATTCTGCTTGCGGACAGGTAGACTTGTAGAAATCAACCTGCAGGTCGGCCAATACAAGGGGAAGAACAAAGAGAAAGAGAAAGAGAAAGAGTAAGAATGACCCAAATTTGATCATTTGCATTTTTCTTATAGGATATTAGGATTAGTATTCTTTTTCTTATGGGATTGTGGCAATGGTTTTGAGCTATCAGAGAATTAATGTACGTGTATGTTTATATATATAGATAGAGGGAGAGATCAGAATAATTAATAGCAAACAACACAAATTGGCATGACGTGCAAGATCAAAGTAGCTGATGATGCCGAAAATTGTCAGTAAGCTGCACAGTCCTCACGTACTCTAGACAAAACCTGCACAACACAGAAATAGAAGAAGACCTTACAAAGAGTACCGGTGTGGTACCGCCCAAATACCCTCCGAATGTTAAGTTAGAGAACTTTTTCACAACTCTAGAGTGCTAGAGCTGGGGTAAATTATAAGTATCTTGTTTTCTGAGGGCTTTGGGTTTTTATAGTAGTGTGGAACCGACCTTCATTTCTTGCTTAGGAAGATGTTTCCTTATGGGGAAAATCCTCATAAACGTGCGTATTTTGCGGGATTCTTCCCATATTGGGATTCCATTGACTAGGGTTAATCGTGGAGCACAAGATATTTCCATTTAGGAATCTATGGGGTTTACTTAAGCCATGTGGGTGCTACGTGGCCTCGGTATCCGTCGGTCTCGGGCCCATGTATCTAGAACCTGTCCATATAGGGGGACTATCTGTCTATTATGGGGGTCCATCCGTCATGTGATCTCTCCGTCCATCACCTCAATCCGTTGTCTTTTTTTTGACAACCCACTAATTTAGTACCGTCAGGTTCATTAGAACGGATCCGTCAACCTTAATTTTTATCCTCTTCAGTAGTAATCAACATTGAACTATAAGGTCCGTGAAAGAAAGCGATTTATAAATTTGGATGCTTTTGATTTCTGATGGGATTGAATTCGTGAATGTTTTGTTTTTTTGATAATGGGTCCAAACCCTCATTGTTGAGGAGTGCCTACATGCATACTAGTTTTTATTATGTTGACATTCTTCCGTACCCAAATCAAATTATTGAGGATTTTTATATTGTTGTAGTGGATACAGAGAATTATTCTTGAGCTTATTATAAGTGCTAGGACGGCATTCAAACTTTCTTCCTCTTCTTTTTTATAGGTAAGTAATTTAATGGCAATAAATCCAGAACCAAGATGACAAATAATCACAGTGCTGGCCAACACAACAGCAGGCCAATTCTATGTGCTGAACATTTTTTTGACCCCACGCAAGCAAAAATGTTTGACAAATGGAAAAATTATAACAATGATTATTGTTATGGTCTATTCTTTGCTTCATTATCATATGACAATGAGGGCACCTTATTTGACATTTGTCCCTTACCGCCCACTATGAGGCCTATATCTCAATACAAGAAAATGGGTAAAAGCTTGTGCAAAGTCCAACCCAATAATATTCCCACTTCATCTCTATATGGGCATGAATTTTTTGCCTAAATTCTTTACATCCAACGGAATGTGAATGGACTTCACGACCTACATTATTTGACTCATATAACAAATGGGCATTGTGACTCACAAAAAAGAAATACCACTACACAAAATGGGATGGCCCATATTATTTTCACTTACATGGGTTGGGCTCACGGCCGAGCTCTATCTCTTTTCAAGTGTTGGGTCAATGGGTCCCATAATCAAGATCTCATATTCATAGAACATGGGCAAAATCCTATTAACTCAAGACAGAAAATTTTTAATGGGCTTATCTCTCAACAGAAGGCTCTAGCCCACATTCTCTATGCTTAATGGGTTAATAAGTTGCAGAGCACTTGGAGCCCACATACCTCATAAAAGCGTAATGAGTCTAGTTGTAGAATTAAATCCTTAAGGCCTACTCTACTTACAAGTAGGGGTGGCAAATGGGTGAGTTGGGTCATAAATAGGTTGGGTGTGTAATTACCTATAGGGATGTTAGGCCCTGGAGCCCATCATTTATGTGTATAATGGGCCTAAGGGCCAAGCCGAGGACTGAAGGCGTTTGAGGATGGGGTAAACACTCTCAAAAGAGCCCATATTGGTAAAAGGAGAAGTCAGTGGAGATCATAACTACCTAGGGGGTTGTGTCGAGGATAAGAGCCTCCTCGGCTAACCAAGGCTGAGGTCCGTAGAGGTGGCTTGTCGTCCGGGAAAATGCCACAGACACACCCAGTTGATATGGATAAGCATTACGAGAACTCAGGACAGGGAGATGTCCTAAAATATTTAAAGAGAAAGCTACTACCTCCGCATTAAATGCACTGCATCTAACTCCCTAGCCGCATTAATGTAGAAGTGATACCTGAACAGTGTATTTCAGCCTTATAGCTACTACATAAGGACTTATGGGGAGGGCTAATGGGACAAGTATCCAGACCAACCGTCTGGCAAGCACATGGAGGGTGGATATGAAAAGGGAAGACAGTATAAAAGAGAGAGGAGGCAGTAAGATAGGGGATCAGAAGATTGAGGAAAGAAACACTGTAGCAATCTACAATCAAACCTGTAACGTTACCCAAGAACTTTATATAAGAACCAGTGTCCTCGGATTTTGCCGAGGACGTTTTTTCTTCAGTTTACACTTGCGTATTTTCATTCTTTTGTCATCAAACCTATCTAACTCGTTATTCAGTTAACTAAAGCCCAGTTTTTCTAACCCATTCTCTACAAATTCATTATTTTGGGCCTAAGTCCATCCACGTGTTGGGCTAGGAATTCAAATCTGGTCCTCACAATTAGCGCCGTCTGTGGGAATTACTGGTGCGATAGTGAGTTAGACGTTGAATGATGGTAAGTTCAGGTCCAAATCAAGCGGAATCTATGGGGTCTCAATGTCAAGATCATTTCCGTGAACTTAAGCGAAGGAGATACCAAGAGGGAAGTGTACGCACTACCCACACCAGTAAAAGTCAATCTCGAGGTAAAAACCATGTCTCTCATGAGAAGAATGCCAGAAACATGCAGAAGGAGATTGATCATTTAAAGAGAAACTTACGCCACGAGCGCAGAAGGCGAGCTCCTTCCAAATCTGACTACTCTTCTAATGATGAGAAGGACGAAAACTATAGACAAAGGTCAAGAACTCCCCCCAGCGAGTCTTTCTCATATGATGAAGACTACCCCCATGAACGCAAAAACAGTAATTCATCTTCGAGAGGCCCAATAAATGACGCCATGAGTAAAGCATTCAACCAAATTTCCAAATCACCCTTCACATGCTGGATTGAAGAAGGGAAACTTCCTCGGCAGTTCACTCAACCCACTTTCACCTTGTATAACGGCAGAACGGACCCTGTTGAACATGTTAGCCACTTTAATCAAAAAATGGTTGTACACTCCAAGAATGAAGCCTTGATGTGCAAGGTTTTCCCATCCAGTCTAGGGCCTGTGGCGATGAGGTGGTTTGACGGTTTGAAGGCAGGTTCCATTGGTTCCTTTAAGGAACTCACCCAAATGTTTGGGTCCCGCTTTATTACGTGCAGCAGAGCTCCTCGCCCTTTGGCTTCCTTGCTATCTCTGTCTATGAGAGAAGGAGAAACTCTGAAAACGTACTTGGACAGATATTGGGAGATGTTCAACGAGATAGATGGTGATTTTAAAGACGTAGCCATCAGTACTTTCAAGCTCGGCCTGTTTGCCGAGCATGGCCTAAGGAAGTCTTTGACTGGGAAACCTGTTACTAGCATACGCCAGCTCATGGATCGGATTGACAAGTATAAGAGGGTGGAAGAAGACCAGCATTAGGATAAGGGGAAGGGTAAGGTTATCACTCAAGAGAGGAGGGATTTCAGGTCGGACCGTTACAACAATAACAGAGCCCGAAGGGATTTTGCTGGGCAGTCTAAGCCTGCAGCTTCTCAAATGGTGAACATTGTATTCAGAGAACCGATGCATCAAGTTTTAGAGAAGATCAAGAACGAGCCATACTTCAGATGGCCGAACAAGATGAGTGGAAACCCTTTGAGGTACAACCAAAGCTTGCATTACCTATATCACCAAGAACAAGGGCATACTACCGAGGACTGCCGAACGCTGTGGAACCATCTGGAGCAACTGGTGAAAAGGGGAGATTACAACAATATCTGTATCGACCCAATAGACAGGGAGACCAATCAAGGGTGAACGCTGTGGAACCATCTGGAGCAACTGGTGAAAAAGGGGAGATTACAACAATATCTGTATCGACCCAATAGGCAGGGAGACCAATCAAGGGCAAGGGCTCAGGGAAGTGCTCCTCCAAGGCCCCCTTTGGGTACTATCAATGTCATTTTTGTTGCACTAGGGAGAACGGGTTCTTGCCCTTCCAAGGTGATGTTTGTAGCTAGATCATCAGCCGAGGACTCCAACTCCGAGCCGAAGAGGGCCAGACTAGAAATCCGACCTTCGTTGAGTTTCTCAGACGAAGACAAGATTGGGACCATCCAACCACATGACGATGCTTTGGTGGTCACCCTCAAGATAGGAGGGTATGATATAAAGAAAGTAATGGTAGACCAGGGCAGCTGTGTAGAAGTTATGTATCCTGACTTGTATAGAGGATTAAATTTGAAACCTAAAGACTTGACAACCTATGATTCACCTCTGGTAAGTTTGATGGGAAGCTTGTTACCCTGAAAGGCCAGATTATTAGGTTGCCCGTACAGGCCGAATCAGAGGTAGTGGAAGTGGACTTCATAGTAGTGGATGCATACTCCCCCTACACGGCCATCGTAGCCAGACCCTGGCTCCATATCCTAGGTGCCGTTTCTTCAACTCTGCATCAGAAGGTAAAGTATTCGTCCGGAGACCGAATTGAGGAGCTGGTAGGGAACTAGTCTATGGCTAGGCAGTGCCTCGTGTCTGCAATTTTACATCAACCAGCAGCTGAGTCCTTGGCCTCAATTAAGGGAGGTTTATAGCAGTAAAAGTCTCTGGAATTGCCTACAAAGGGACCAGCCGAGGAGGCCAAATGTGAAGATTTAGAAAAATTTGCCGTAGGTGATGATCCGGAAATTTTTTTCAAGTTGGAGCTCAACTACCACGTCAGGAGAAGGAGGAGTTAGTGATATGTCTTAAGGAGAACGTTGATGTATTCGCTTGGAATGCTTATGAAGCTCCGGGGGTGGATCCGGGCTTCATTTGCCATCATCTAAATGTCAACCCATCGGTCACCCTTAGGAAGCAACCACCTCGGCGTTCGTCCAAGGAACACTCAGATGCTGTAAAAGACGAGAGGTGACAAAACTTAAGCAGGCTGGGGCAATTAAAAAAGTTTTTTACCCTGAATGGCTAGCTAACACCGTAGTAGTAAAGAAGAAGACTGGGAAGTGGCGCGTATGTGTAGATTTCACATACTTGAACAAAGCCTACCCAAAGGACCCTTTCCCTATGCCTCGGATTGACCAACTGTTGGACGCAACGGTGGGACATCCTCGGATGAGTTTTTTGGACGCCTTTCAAGGGTACCATCAAATACCTTTAGCCCCGGACGACTAAGAAAGGACTGTTTTTGTTACTCCTATTGGAAACTACCATTACAAGGTGATGCCTTTTGGTTTGAAGAATGCAGGGGCTACCTACCAGAGGATAATGACTAGGATGTTTGAGCCATAATTAGGAAAAAACATTGAAATTTATATTGATGATATGGTGGTAAAAAGCAAGGTGAAGTCTGAGCATGTTAATGACCTCGGAAATATCTTCGCTATCTTGAGGAAACATAAGCTACGGCTTAATGCTTCCAAGTGTTCTTTTGGCGTTGGATCAGGGAAGTTCTTGGGCTACATGGTCACACACCGCGGGATTGAGGTCAACCCTGACCAAATCCAGGCAATCAACAATCTGCAACCACCTCGAAATCCCAAAGAGGTCCAGAGGCTGACTGGGATGACTGCTGCTTTAAACCGGTTCATCTCTCAGTCAGCAGACAGGTGTAGGCCTTTCTTTCGGCTGTTGAACAAATGGAAGGGTTTTGAATGGACCGAGGAGTGTGCCCTAGCTTTCCAGCAGTTGAAAGAGTACCTTTCTCGACCGCCCATTATGTCTAGTCCCAAGGTGGACGAGGTTCTGTTTGCTTACATTGTCGTGGCCTCCCACACAGTAAATTTAGTTTTGATCCGTGTTAACAGTGGCGTGCAGAGGCCGAGGTTTGGTACTTACCACTTGAGAAGGCCATTTTGGCAATGGTGCATGGCACGCATAAGCTCCCTCATTATTTCCAATCACACACGGTTGTTGTCTTGACTCAGCTTCCGCTCAGATCTCTACTTCGGAGTGCTGACTACACAGGGAGAGTTGCTAAATGGGCCACGATCCTAGGGGCTTTTGATACTAAATATATGCCCCGCACTTCTGTCAAGGGATAGATCCTCGCCGACCTGGTGGTTGAGTTTGCCGAGACCCCATCAGAAGATGATTTAGAAGAGCGAAACATGGATGGAAAATCGGTTGGCATGATCTCCTTGCAAGAGCCCTTGCCATGGATGGTCTACGTTGATGGTGCAACTAATCACAGAGGATCTGGAGTGAGGCTTGTTCTGATATCTCCAGAGAAGATCACAATTGAAAAGTCCCTCAGATTGGGATTCTCGGCCATGAATAATGAGGCCGAGTACGAAACTCTGTTGGTAGGGATAACTATGGTTCAGAAGATGGGCGGAAAAACAGGGGAAATTTTCTCTGACTCAAGGCTGATTGTAGGCCAAGTCCAAGGGGAGTTGGAGGCAAGAGATCCCAGAATGCAGGAATATTTGAGCCAGGTTAGACACTTACAGTCTAGATTTGAGTCTTTCATTTTATCACAAGTTCCTAGAAGTAGGAATGCCCATGCGGACTCTCTCGCCACATTGGCAACATCCTTGGCACAGGGCTTGCCTAGGGTAATCCTTGTGGAAGACTTATGCAAACCTTCTGAGGTGGGAAGGAATGCGGTCCATGTTCACCAAATAAGGGCGAGGCCTAGCTGGATGGACCCTATTGAGCTATTCCTTAAGGAAGATGTCATGCCTGAAAGTAAGTCTGAAGTCGACAAGATACGAAGAAAAGCTCCTCGATTCTGGCTGTTCGTGGACTAAAAGTTATATAAAAGATCCTTCTCTGGCCCATACCTGCTGTGTGTACACCCTAAAGCAGTTGAGCTGCTCCTAGAAGAGTTACATGAGGGGATTTGTAGAAGCCACACAGGGGGCAGATTTTTATCTCACAGGGCCATCACAGAAGGTTATTGGTGGCCGAACATGCAAAAAGAAGCACAGGAATATGTGAAGAAGTGCGACCAATGCCAAAGGTTTGCACCAAACATTCACCAACCGAGAGGAGTCCTCAATCCTTTGTCCATCCCTTGGCCTTTTGCTCATGGGGTTTAGATATTGTAGGCCATTTCCCTAAGGCAGTAAAGAATAAGAGGTATTTGTTAATGGGCATGGATTATTTCACTAAGTGGGTTGAAGCTGAACCTTTGGCGAATATCAGGGATGTAGATGTCAAAAAATTCTTTTGGAAAAATATTGTCACTAGGTTTGGAGTCCCCTGTACCCTCATCTCAGATAATGGACTTCAATTTGATAATAAAGCCTTTAGAAAATATTGCTGTGACCTGGGCATAACGAATAAATATTCCACCCCGGCGTATCCACAGGGAAATGGGCAGGCCGAGGCTGTCAACAAAGTCATAGTAAGTGGACTTAAAAAGAGACTGGATGACGCAAAGGGGAAATGGGTAGAAGAGTTATCACATGTCCTATGGCTTACCGGACTACACCTCAAAGGTCCACAGGGGAGACGCCCTTCTCTATGACTTATGGGGCCAAGGCTATTATTCCTCTAGAAACCGAATTCCCCACGTTGAGAACAAGTTCCTTCACTCCAAGCAACAACGATGAGCTATTGGAGAAGAGCTTGGACTTAATTGAAGAACGGAGAGAAAGTGCCATGGTCCAATTGGCCTACTATCAAAACAAGCTCAAGCAGGGGTATGATGCCAACGTAAAGTTAAGGCCACTAACAATTGGAAACTTGGTCTTAAGAAAAGTCCTAGGAACTGCAAAGAACCCAGCATGGGGAAAATTGGGACCCAACTGGAAAGGGTCATATCGTATCACATCGGAAGCCGAGATAGGTGCCTATTATCTGGAGGATCTAGAGGAAAAAGTTGTACCACGCCCTTGGAATGTAAATAACCTTAAGAGGTATTATTGCTAATAAAGGCTTCCTTCACCCTATTTGGGTTTGTTGTATTATGTGTCATGCGTTATTAACATCAATCTAAGTGTCAAACAGAACCTTGGTCATGCTTGGCTCCTAGGACCACATACCTTGGGAAAACTGATATCTTTTAGTTATTTTTCGAAGTATTAAATAGAACCTTAGCTATGCCTAGTTCCTCGGACCATCTGCTTTAGGTAAATTAATACTTCCTAACATCAATTTAAGAATCAAACAGAACCTTGGTCATGCCTGGCTCCTCGGACCACATACCTTGGAAAAATTGATATCTTTTAGTTATTTTTCAAAGTATTTAACAGAACCTTAGCTATGCCTAGTTTTTCGGACCATCTGCTTTGTGTAAATTAATACTTCCTGACATCAATTTAAGTATCAAACAGAACATTGGTCATGCCTGGCTCCTCGGACCACATACCTTGGAAAAATTGATATCTTTTAGTTATTTTTCAAAGTATTAAACAGAACCTTAGCTATGCCTGGTTCCTCGGACCATCTGCTTTGGGTAAATTAATACTACCTGACATCAATCTAAGTGTCAAACAGAACCTTGGTCATGCCTGGCTCCTCGGACCATATACCTTGGGTAAATTGATATCTTTTAATTACTCTTCTAAGTGTTATACAGAACCTTGGTCATGTCTGGCTCCTCGAACCACATACCTTGGGTAAATTAATATCTTTTAATTACTCTTCTAAGTGTTATACGGAATCTAAATCGTGCCTGGCTCCTCAGATCGTATACTTTGGGTAAATTAACATTCTCCCTCAAATTGCTAAGTGTCAGGGCAAAGCCTTGGTTACTGCGAACTTTGTGAAATACATGTTTAAGGTAAGTTAGTGTCCTTTAAGGTAGGCCTTGGTGCCAGGCATAATCACTCCAAATAGCAATGATTTTCACTACAACAAGATTCCCAAATAGATGCTCACGAGCATCACTTAAAGCATTTACGGGCATACCTGTGGTTCTGTAAAATTTTACTATTCCGTTGACGTTATGAATTTGCTGATGAGTAAGGCACAAAGTAATCTTAAACCTATATATGTGTTGCAATACTGTGTATGTTCTTAAAAATAAGATTATGCTTTGCCGAGATGAAAAGGGAAACTTCTCTACTACTCAAATAGATTAGTGACAAAAGTGTGACTTCACTGTTACTTTTATTAAGTGTTAGCTAAAATAGAGATCATATCAACTTCAGTATGTAAATCACAGGAAAAAAGAAAATACCCATAAGTTTCATTAATAAAAGCCTTAAAATAAGGCAGATCAATTACAAAAAGGCAAGTTGTTTACAAACTAAAAAAGGGGCAACCTATTTTTTCATTTTTATTACAAGTTTTTCTTTGGCATCCTTGGGAGGTTAGGTATCCGCTGTCGTGGTGGACTCATGGGCCTTGTCCTTGAGGTCCTCTTTTGGGGGTATGGAAAGAGTTGCCAACACCAACTCCATGCTCTGAGAAGTTCCTTTTTCCTGGGAGAGATCCTTTGGAGTAATTGGAGGTAGTTCAGTGCCTTGGACTATTTCTTTGTTGGCATCCCCAACTCTTGTCGTGTCCTTGGCCTACTCTACCCCCTTTGAAGGAGTGTTTGCTACAAGAGGAGCTTTGGGTGGACTGCCTTGAATTTCACCAACCTCTGAGGACACTGGGTCAGCCTTGGAGTCCGAAGAGCTTGAAGGGCGTATAGCTGGGGGGTAGTAGACACTTTCTACTTTCCTAAGTACAGAAGAAGCCTCAACCCCAACTTGGTTGAGGGGTTCATCCCATACTAAGGCACAGTAAGTCCTATATACAGCAGGGACCTCAGCCCTAAGGGCATCCTCAATCTCGGCCACCCCAACATCGTACCCGTGCTGCTCTGCTTCGTCTTTGGCTTTCTTTGCCTTATCCTTGGCCTTCTCAGCTAGGGCCTTTGCCTTCTCAACCTCCTCTAACTTCTTTTTCAGCGCAGCAATCTGAGTCTTGGAGGAGGCGAGCTGATCCTCAACGATCCGCAGCAGCAGCCTTTGGCTCTCAGCTTGCCTCTCAATGTTCTCAAGAGCAATTGCCACGTATTTTCTCTCTTTTTCCTCCTCCTGCAGCTTTTTCTTGAGCTCCTGAATGCTTTTATCGGTCACGTTAAAGGCCTCTATGGCAGCTATGCGCCTCCCTTCCTCTTCCTTCATCTGCCGATGGCAGTAGTTGGTCATCTCCTCAGCCCGGAAGGAGGCTTAAACAGCCTGCTAAGAGAAGAAACAAGAATTAGAAGAAGAAAGTGAAGAAAACAAATTAGGAAGAAAGGAAGAGGACATACCATGGCAAGGTATCTTTGGAGACTGAGGAAAACCTTAAGTCTCCTCATATCTCGTAGCTCGGCCATGTCCTCGGGGAGCAGCAAAGCTTTCTCCACAGCATCGGCCACTTAGCCGGCTGTCCCTCCTTGAAAGTTGCAGATGGAGGCGTTGGCAAGGAGTGGTTCCCCATTCAGCATTGGGGCAAAAAGCCAGGCTGGAGGCCCAATTTGGGGATCGCTCCTCTTCTCAGTGCCCCTTTGCCCCGTTTTGGCTTGTTTTGATGCCCTCTGAACCTCATCCACACAAGGAGGAAGAGTTTGCCCAGCTTCTATCACCTCCTTCCCTTTCTGCTCTCTTTTCCTCTTCAGCTCAGCCGTCTGGGAGGGTAGAGCAAGTGGAGGAGTGGGAGGCTTAATATGTGCTACCTTCCCAAGTGCATCCTTCCCGGGTTGGGACTCTATCAAATCCAGTAAGCTGGACTTTGGTTTGCATTGTATCCCCATCCCATCAATTATTGGAGAGAATGGAAGGCCAAGATCAGGATTTGAAATTTTCGGGGACAAGGCTTGGTTGAAAACTTCAAACTCGTCCTCGGAATCAGCTACTTCTACCACTTTTTCTTCTTCTATGTTAGTGGGGTGAGACAAAGTGGCTGCTCTGGTTGTTTGTTGTAGTGACGAGGCTCCTACTTTTGGTATACCTTCAAAAATGGGAGTTGTGATTTCTATGCCCTCTATTTTGGATCGGGAAGAAGGAAACCTGGCGTGGCTACGCTGATCCTTTGTAGGTGCGGGTCATTCGCCTTAATGATGCACTTAGACGCTAGGAAGGTCTTAGTGATCGGGGTATAGCCCAATATCAAATGGACTACCCTAAGTTGACCATCAGAGTGGAGGAAGACCTCGGCCTTTAAGATTTTGTCTAAACTCTCCTGGTTTACGAGACCGAAATTGGGCACGACAGAGTGTGGATCTGCGGGACCATCAAGAAAGTTAGGAAGATAACATTAGCAAAATGTAAGTCAAAGGAAACTTTAAACTTAAACGAAAAAATTAAATAAAAAAAAACAAAAAAAAAAAAAAAAAAAAACTTTGTAGTGTGAACCTCGGCCTAAAGCCCCACCTGGTTTACCCTCCCTCGTCAGACAAGGGAGACCGTCATGCCAATCAGAAAGTCTTTGTTCAAGCCTTTATTGGAGTCGGGAAGGTAGTGAATGAGCCTAACCTCGAGGAATCTAAACTTAAGGTAATAACCTAGCCCAGTAAGGTGGTGGAGATTGTAGATCCAGTTGACATCGTGGTGAGTCAACCCTAAACCCATTTTTTCATTAAGGGCATCTACACACCCTAGTATTCTGAACATGTTAGGGACGCATTGGGTTGGAGCTAGCCTATGGGCCCTAAGGTAATCTCTGGTGACAATACCCATTGGGATTCTCATCCCTCCCTCTATGAAAGCAATCATTGGGATTACTACTTCTCCCTCTTGCCTATCTAAGTGCCATTGACCCTCTTTACAGTATTTCGTGTTCACCCCTGAGGGAATCCTATACTTAGCCCTAAAGGTTGCCATCCCTTCCTCGGAATCTACTAAGCTTTTGAATCTACCCCTTTTTAGGAAGGGTTGAGAAAGCTAAAGAGATCGAGGAGGGAGAGTGGGGCTGAAAAGAAAAAGAAAGAATGCGAAGAGAAGAAGAAAGTATAGAAAAATAAAGAGTAAGAATTCAAGAAGACTTACAGAAATAGTAAAGGTGTCATCGGACAAGCTTTTGGTATTTGTAAGGGCTCAGATGGGTTGAAAAGGTGTGCAAGTTCATGGTATGTGCACTAGGACGGATTGAATGCTAAAGTGAGGAGACAAGTTGATTTGAAAGGTATATATATCAAGGAGGAGGTTAGAAGTGGGAAAACTCCCGCTCGGTTCCCCACAAAAACGTCAGTCGTTGGATTTGCATCACGCCGTAGAACGTGGGGAACAAGAAGCCGTAAGAATTTAATAAAGGCGCGTCTCGAATGCCAAAACGCCAGAAACGTGCCTTAGGCAGTTAAAAAGGCGTCCTCATTGTCCAGAGTGGGATGCAGAGTGAGCAGGGCAACTACAGTGACGTCGAAATCCTCTTTTCTTCCCGAGGATCCAGAAAGAAGAATCTCAAAGGGCTATTGTAGGGATGTTAGGCCTTGGAACCCATCATTTATGTGTATAATAGGCCTAAGGCCCAAGTCGAGGACTGAAGGCATCCAAGGATGGGGTAAACGCTCTGGTAAAAGGAGAAGTCAGTGGAGATCATAACTACATAGGGGGTTGTGCCGAGGATAAGAGCCTCCTCAGCTAACCAAGGCCGAGGTCCGTAGAGGTGGCCTATCGTCTGGGAAAATGCCACAGAAACACCCGGTTGATATGGATAAGCATTACGAGAACTCAAGACAAGGAGATGTCCTAAAATATCTAAAGAGAAAGCTGCCACCTCCGCATTAAATGCACTGCAGCTAACTCCCTGGCCACATTAAATGCACTGAACAGTGTATTTCAGCCTTACAGCTACTACATAAGGACTTATGGGGAGGGCTGATGGGACAAGTATCCAGACTGACCGTCTGGTAAGCACGTAGAGGGTGGATATGAAAAGGGAAGACAGTATAAAAGAGACAGGAGGTAGTAAGATAGGGGATCGGAAGATTGAGGAAAGAAACACTGTAGCAATCTACAATCAAACTTGTAATGTTACCCAAGAACTTTATATAAGAACCAGTGTCCTCGGATTTTGCCGAGAACATTTTTTCTTTAGTTTACACTTGCGTATTTTCATTCTTTTGTCATCAAACCTATCTAACTCGCTGTTCGGTTAACTAAAGCCCAGTTTTTCTAACTCATTCTCTACAAATTCATTGTTTTGGGCTTTTTGGGCCTAAGTCCATCCACGTGTTGGGCTAGGAATTCAAATCTGGTCCTCACATTACCCATTTATCCATTTATGACCCGTTTATATATAAATTAATTATTCATTACCCACCCAACCCATTTAATTAATAACCTACCCATTTAACCCAAAATACCTCTAAATTAGTTTAATACCCTATTGACTTCCAAAATTACCAAAATACCCTTAAATACCCAAAATGACCCAAATACCCCCTACACTTTCAAAATTACCAATATACCCTTGGACATCCAAAATGACCAAAATACCCCTAGAATGATAAATCTAAGTTTTTAGAAAAACCATTGGATTGATGAAATTGCCCATGCCCAGTAAGACACCTGAACCTATTCCTTTCCTTCCCCTTCCCTACAAATCTAATAAAACTATAATTTATCTTCTTCTTCTTGTAAAATAGACTGAAAGACTGAAAGATTTAAACTATAATCTTCCTTTGTAAGTTTGATTAAGCATTTGACAACCAAATCAGAGAACTTCTGAATGACTTGAAGCAAGGGACTCATTTGACTTGAAGCAAGGAACTTCTGATTAAGCCTTGTTGGCAAAAGATGCTAATCCATGTCACTAATGGGCAACCAAATGTGATGCATTTAAAGATGTAAGGGACCCATAAATCCAAACCATATTTTTTGAGTACGAGGGAGAGAAAAAAAAAATTTGGCATTATCAAATGTGGCACATCTCCATCTTCAAATGCATACGCATATAGCATAGTTCAACAAGTTGATAAGAGAACTTGACTTTGCATATATTGGCCATATACACAACACATACTATAAGGAAGGGAAAAAAAATTTGAGACAAAATCAAATATAGTTTTAGTACAAACAAGGCAAATGGAAGAGAAACTAATTAGCAAAGAACATAATTATAGTTTTAATACAACAAGGCAGATGAAAACAATTTTTGAGATGGGAAATGTTGTATATATGGTGAGGGATAAAATCAAGTTGTTCCCTTAAGTTTCTTTGAGATGCCAGCAAAATACTTTCCCTGGTGGAAAGCTAAGTCCAACTCTAGCTTAGAAAGCTGTCTTGATCCAAAGATGAAGTCTTGGAAGGTAGATAGTGATAATTGCAGAGTCATCAGCAGAAACAATTTTTGTCCAACAAAAATTGTAGAGTCATCAGCAGAAACATCAGACTATCAAGAGAAATTCTCATTTTTGCCAAAGACTTGATATAGCTAAAATATTTGTTCCAATTCAACAAATTTCTAAATATCATTCTTCTATTCAGATTAAAGAAAGAATAAGGATGGCTTCAAAACATATCAGAGCACCAATTTTAAGTACCGAGGCTGCAATTATTACAACAGGACATGTAAAAAATTGCAGAGTCATCAGCAGAAACAATTTTTTCAATTGCATTCCCCACTAAACCATCTCAACTTTCATGAACCAACAACTGCCTAAAATAAAACTAGGGCTTCCAAGCAATCAAAAACAAAAGGCTAAGGCAAGTAGGGATTGACACCATCCTTTACGTCCCATGCTTTCCGAAGTACTTAAGCTTTAAAAAATCTGCAAACCAAGGTGAAAAAATTTAGTCTCACCTAACACACTCAAAAAAATCAAAAAAGACATGCGAGCACAAGACAGAACAACGACCACCTCTCTCCCACTTAGCCGTTTCCATCTTAGGTTCAATTACTTTAAAATTGTTGGCAAAAATTTGACATGGACTTCTGCCATATACAAAATTAAAAAGGATTCAAGCATATATGTTGTCTATGTCTGAAGGGGATAAAATTTAAGGTAGATGGATCCGTTCAATTGAAGCCAATCATAAGAGACGATACTAAGGAAAGGGACGGTCTGGTGTATTGACAAACAACCGGTAGAACAGATCGTATCTTGGACGAAGGGGTAGGAAGACAGAAGGACGCTCCATAATGGATGGATTCCAACTAAACAGACGCAGGGGAGACGGGTAATGAAGCCACGTGGCATCCACGTGGCCTAAGTGGTCTCCAAGAAACCTCAAATGGAAATGTCTTGAGCCCTACGATTAACCCATATCAACAAAGTCTCTATAAGAAACAAAGGATCCCGCAAAATACGTGCATTTATGAGAATATTCCCCACAAGGAAATGCCTTTTTCGCCAAGAAACAAAGGTCGGTTCCACACTACTATAAAAAACTCAAATCTCTCAGAAATCAAGGTACGCATAATCTATCTCAGTTCTGGCACTCTAAAATTGTGAAAATTCTCTAACTTAACCTTCGGAGATTATTTAGCTGGTACCACATCGGTACTCTCTGTGAGGTCTTCTTCTTCTTTGTTGCACAGGTTTTGTCTAGAGCACACGAGGACTATGCAGCTTACTGACGATTTTTGGCATCATTAGTTGACGCCGTCTGTGGGGGAGAAAATAGTAACAACCATATTACCACTTCCTAGACAAAGAGTTGTATGGTACTCACTCGCTCAATGGCAACCAATAACCATAATGGAGAGGAACCACACACTACTGCCTTTGAAAGACAGGTACAGACCCTAACTGCGGCTGTGGAACGCCTTACTGAGCAAAACCACAACCTGGAGGAATAGCTGCGCCAAAGGGATGCTGGGCCCAACAGTCGTGGAGAGGAGTAAGAGGGCACGAGCGCCGAAAGGAGAGACCGAGAATGACCAAAAGGCAACAATGCTCCGAGCAGACAAGAGCGACAAGATACCAACCATCCATCCGTCGCAGAAACGGCACCACTACATATGGTTGCGGAGATGCAAATGATGAAGGAGCGAATGGACTTCATGATGAACGCCCTCAGAGGACAAGTGTCAAGCGACCTCGACGAGTTAGTCCACCGGACGAACTCCCCTTTTATTGCACCCGTCACTTCGTTCCCCCTTCCGCTGAAGTTCCATATGCCGCAGGTAGAAGCCTACGAAGGGTCAAAGGATCCCTTAGATCACCCGGAGTCATTCAAAACCCTTATACACTTGCAAGGCGTGGCAATGTGAGATCCTAGAAATCCACACAAATTCTTATATGACCGCCATTCTTCTTTACAGGCACTATGTTGGCTAACCAACTTGGACATTCAATCTCTTCAATGAAACCTGCTTTTAAAAGCTTATCCACTTCAGCTTTTATCTTTTCCTCTATATCTAAACGATATTTCCTTGGTGGCTGCTTCATAGGCTTAACATTGGGATCCACCTTTAACTTGTGCGTTACCAGGCTCGAACTCAGACCTGGCATTTCTTAGTAACTCCAAGCAAAAACATCCTTGTATTCCCTTAACAAGGCTATCAACTTCCTTCTTTCTTCTTTAGATAGACTCTTGCTGATTTTCACCAGTCTTTCACCTTCTTCCCCATCGTTTAAATCAATCTCAACAAGTTCTTCCTGTACATTCTTAACAACATCATTCATGTACTCAGGAGCTTCTTTCACAGGTTCCTTAGTTACATGAACCTCTTCTGGCTATTGCATCAGATTGGAGGGATCAGGATCGCCATCCTCCTCATCCCCTTCCTTTAACCGTCAAAATTCATATACCACTTTGCCATTAGGCCTGGTGATTCTCCTTATCTTGGAGGGCTTTCCTAGTTCTACAACTTCGCCATCATCTTCTTCCTCTCTTTGCAAAGAAATGGATTTAAAATGAAGAATTTTGTTCTCACCCTCAGGCTCATACTTTTGATATAAGGCTGCCTCAGCAAATGGAGCTCTGCCTTCTCAAAAGGCATCTTAGTGGCTTCAATAACCACTTGCTTATTCCTCCAAACGGCCTTCACACATTGATGATATGTGGAAGCCACAGCCTTATATGCCTTCAGCCATGGATGGCCTAAAATGATGTGATAAGATGTATTTCCCTCCATTACATGCATGAGAGTGGGTGCTCAAATTCACCCAACCCTAAGATCCAGAGACACATGCCCTAGGGTTCACTGTCGGGGGGACCCTATTCCTGCTACTTGAAGTGGCTCTAAAATGATCCTTTCTCTCGGAATGCCCAAGGCATTAAATGTTGGCAGAGGCAAGATATTGGTAAATGCGTCTGTATCTACCAAGGCCCTTTTGATTCGAGATGCTCCCAAAAAGACAGTAAGATATAAAGGTTTGTCACCATCAACAACTCAGTTGGCTAAATCTTTACTGGAAAAGGTGACTGAATCCTTTGCTTCTTGATATGCCACCTACATCAAACTCCCCTCAACAGCTGCCACTTCATGATTCCTTTCCATCACCCTGGTCAGAGCTTGGGCTGCTTCTCTCCTAGCCAATGGCCTGAGACCTATTCCTTTAAGAAAGGAATGTATCTTATCTTCTTGTTGAATTCTCGTTACCATTTCTTCATCTAACAAGGGTGGAGGTGCTGAGCTACTGCTAGCCATGTTCTCTGCTTTTTCCTCCATAGGATCCTCACAACCCATGAAGAAAGTCATTGCTACCTCTAGTCTACGCATTCTTGGGTCAAACCTCTTCCCAGCCTTGATAACCAAATCTCCTTTGGCTACCCTATCATGGAAGATGTTCCTCAAAGCATAACAATCCATGGTATGGTGGTCACATCTCCTGTGGTATCTATAGAAAACAGTAACAACCATATTACCACTTCCTAGACAAAGAGTTGTATGGTATTCACTCGCTCGATGGCAACCAATAACCATAACGGAGAGGAACCACGCACTACTGCCCTTGAAAGACAAGTACAGACCCTAGCTGCGGCTGTGGAACACCTTACTGAGCAAAACCACGACCTGGAGGAACAGCTGCGCCAAAGGGATGCTGGGCCCAACAGTCACGGAGAGGAGCAAGAAGGCACCAGTGCCGAAAGGAGGGACCGAGAAGGACCAAAAACCAGCAATGCTCCGAGCAGACAAAAGCGACAAGATACCAACCGTCCATCCATCGCAGAAACGGCACCACCGCATATGGTTACGGAGATGCAAATGATGAAGGAGTGGATGGACTTCATGATGAACGCCCTCAGAGGACAGGTGTCAAGCAACCTCGACGAGTTAGTCCATCAGACGGACTCACCTTTTATTGCACCCGTCACTTCGTTCCCCCTTTCGCCGAAGTTCCGTATGCTGCAGGTAGAAGCCTACGACAGGTCAAAGGATCTCTTAGATCACCTGGAGTCATTCAAAACCCTTATGCACTTGTAAGGCGTGGCAATGTGAGATCCCAGAAATCCACACAAATTCTTATCTGACCGTCATTCTTCTTTACAGGCACTATGTTGGCTAACCAACTTGGACATTCAATCTTTTCAATGAAACCTGCTTTTAAAAGCTTATCCACTTCAGCTTTTATCTTTTCCTCTATATCTAAATGATATTTCCTTGGTGGCTGCTTCATAGGCTTAACATTGGGATCCACCTTTAACTTGTGCGTTACCAGGCTCAAACTCAGACCTGGCATTTCTTGGTAACTCCAAGCAAAAACATCCTTGTATTCCCTTAACAAGGCTATCAACTTCCTTCTTTCTTCTTTAGATAGACTCTTGTTGATTTTCACCAGTCTTTCACCTTCTTCCCCATCGTTTAAATCAATCTCAACAAGTTCTTCCTTTACATTCTTAACAACATCATTCATGTACTCAGGAGCTTCTTTCACAGGTTCCTCAGTTACATAAATCTCTTCTGGCTGTTGCATCAGATTTGGGGGATCAGGCTCGCCATCCTCCTCATCCCCTTCCTTTAACCGTCAAAATTCATATACCACTTTGCCATTAGGCTTGGTGATTCTCATTATCTTGAAGGGCCTTTCTGGTTCTACAACTTTGACATCATCTTCTTCCTCTCTTTGCAAAGAAATGGAGTTAAAATGAAGAATTATGTTCTCACCCTCAGGCTCATACTCTTGATATAAAGTTGCCTCAGCAAATGGAGCTCTGCCTTCTCAAAAGGCATCTTAGTGGCTTCAATAACCACTTGCTTATTCCTCCAAACGGCCTTCACACATTGATGATATGTGGAAGCCACAGCCTTATATGCCTTCAACCATGGACGGCCTAAAATGATGTGATAAGATGTATTTCCCTCCATTACATGCATGAGAGTGGGTGCTCAAATTCACCCAACCCTAAGATCCAGAGACACATGCCCTAGGGTTAACTGTCGAAGGGACCCTATTCCTGCTACTTGAAGTGGCTCTAAAATGATCCTTTCTCTCGGAATGCCCAAGGCATTAAATGTTGGGAGAGGCAAGATATTGGTAGATGCGTCTGTATCTACCAAGGCCCTTTTGATTTGAGATGCTCCCAAAAAGGCAGTAAGATATAAAGGTTTGTCACCATCAACAACTCGGTTGGCTAGATCTTTACTGGAAAAGGTGACTGAATCCTTTGCTTCTTGATATGCCACCTGCATCAAACTCCCCTCAACAACTGCCACTTCATGATTCTTTTCCATCACCCTGGTCAGAGCTTGGGCTGCTTCTCTCCTAGCCAATGGCCTAAGACCTATTCCTTTAAGAAAGGAATGTATCTTATCTTCTTGTTGAATTCTCGTTACCATTTCTTTATCTAACAAGGGTGGAGGTGCTGAGCTACTGCTAGCCATGTTCTCCGCTTCTTCCTCCATAGGATCCTCACAACCCATGAAGAAAGTCATTGCTACCTCTAGTCTACGCATTCTTGGGTCAAACCTCTTCCCAGCCTTGATAACCAAATCTCCTTTGGCTACCCTATCATGGAAGATGTTCCTCAAAACATAACAATTCATGGTATGGTGGTCACATCTCCTGTGGTATCTACAGTAAAGTGGACTTCGTTTTTCTTCCTCTGTGGGTTTATGTTTGCATTTAGGCAACACCACTACACCACTACACCATCTTTCAGCCAAGCTTCTAGGATGCTGTATAACTCCTCAGTGAAAACAATAAAAGAAGGGGGAATACCACCTCTCTCCCTCTTCTTATTCTTGACTATTGTCTTAGGCTCCTCTGCTACAGCAACTTCTACCTTCTTGCCTTCTCTCCTCCAAGGCTGTCTAGGTGTACTTGCAGCCTGTGAAGTCGAGCCCATTGAAGGTTTCCTCACAAACATACTTGTTTTTCTCAAAGCCTCTACAAGCCTTATAAAGCTGAAAATCAACAAATTCTCTAGATAAGGTCGATATTCATACAGCATACCTGTAATACAAACATCCACCAGCTTTTCCTCCTCTACAAAGTCATAGCACAACAAAGAAAGGTCTCTGAACCTGCGAATGTACTCGAACAACCCTTTAGCCATCCTTTGCTTTTCGTGTTGCAGATTTGACAACGCAAGCTTTTCTTCCAAAGCAAAGAACTTTTTCATGAACTATGTTGCCAAGTCATTACAACTCAAGACCGACCCTGGTGCAAGACTAGTGTACTAAGTAAAAGCACGGCCTTCTAATGACTTAGAGAACTCCCTGAGCCTCAACTTTTGGTCATGGGAGTGAGCCGCCAATGCATCTACATACCACCTGATGTGCTCTCTAGTATTCCCTGTCATGCCATCATACTTGGGAAAGATCGAAGGAGTGTAATTAACAGGATAAGGCTTTCTAGCTACCTTCTCAGGATAAAGAGGTCTAGTGTCAACATAAACAGTACTATCCATCTTCTTGGCTTCAAACAAAATAACAGAAATATCTTCCTTGGTCAAGTAAAGAGATCCCTGAGGACCTTGACCACCCTGGGGCTTGCGGTATAACTATCTCCTGACGTAGAGACTGGAACTCTACCCATATAGCAACCTGAGAACGCTGAAGGTCTTCAATGCCAGACATGATATTCCTGTTCTTGGGATGACCAGCCTCACCAGAGGACTTTGTGCCTTCAGAGTGCATAGATATGTGATCTTGCACTTGGTTCTGATTGATGGTTTTCACCCACACCAATTAGTACCCCCGTAGCTTTCTTCCTAAGAGGCATGGAGAAAGTAATAGTAAAACAGAGGTATACAACCCAACAAAAACACACTTAAAAGGGAAATAACCAGAGATTCCCCAGTGGAGTCGCCAAAAATGTATGTGTAAGTTAGATTTGAGCTTATATAGAGGAATAAAATAAGTTATTTAATAGTACATCTATATGAAAAAGCTTCTACGTGACAAAAATGCTAGCTTTGACATGACACACGATAGAGAAGAAGAAAGTGATATCAAGAACGTAAAAAGGACACAAGATGTACGTGAAAAACCCTGAAAAATGGATGAAAAACCACGGTTTGAGCAAGAATGGAATGTTCTTGCTCAACTCAGCTTTGTATTATGTGGCGAAAGAGGTCACTCTTGTACAATAAGGGTGTTCTTCCTTAAAGAGAGACCTTGTTATCTACCTTCCTATCTTATCAACTTTCTACTCTCTTCTCCAAATATCTACTTGGGTTCTTGCCCTAAATTACAACTGCATGTTCCTCTTATAATCTAAGGAATATGACTGAGTACAAGGACAAATGTCAAGTCATCATTTCCTTATTTTGGACCTTTTCATAGCTGTGATATTATCTGCTGACTAGAGGATAGAGATTGCGCCAATGTGGCATTGGGGCCCGTGGATAGGTGACTTTGCCACTACTTAGGAAACAGGCCCTAGACATTGAAAGGGACATCAGGAGTATTGTGAATGATACACTTGTCTCTCAAGTAGTCTAACATGCATTCAACCAATAAGGGGTGTCCTCATAGCTGTTGACCTTAGAAAGTCACTATCTCCCCTTTTGTGAGTGCTTAAGTACCATGTCAGGTGCATATCTTACTTCCTTCTCAAGGCTGTCACACCTTTAACACAGACCAAGAATAGGATCTTCTAGCCAACGCTTCCTCTTCCTTTGCTCACAGCCATTCCACATGTAAGGACTAGATCCAACCGCATATGCATTCTCCCATGCCTTAGTGGTGTAATGTACAATGGTTATCTTGGAAAAATTATTAGCCACAACGGAGGACCACGTGGATGTGCTAATGTGGTCCTCCCAGCCAATGGTGATCTACCATTTGGACAATTAGCTAATGTCAGCTTTAACCACACAATAAATACAAACTTAACTCTAGTTTGGATTAGTCTAACCAGCTTACCTCTTAAAACCAAAACCAAAGTTAAGCCACCAACCACTTTAACCAAAACCACCAAAGCAAACCAAACCCACACATTTCCATTATATTAGAATAGTTTCATTCCCTCCTTTATTTGGGTTTTTCGCCAATAACAATTCTCTCTTTTGAATCCAAGTTATCTTTTCAACAAGCACAAAAATTTTGAGTCTTCTTGCAATACAAATCCTTCTCAATGTCAACTTTTTTAATTTTGATAGTCATGAACTAAGTTTCATAAATCTAATTCATCATCATCAAATATCATCTCCCTACTTTTGCATTGCCGGATTGTTTGAGGTGGTTGTCCAAACTCCACCATTGCAGCTAATCATGATTGATCAAGGTATTTAACAAAAACTCATTTCACTCTTCAATGTTTATTTTTCTTGCTCTATTTTCATTCTATCTAGTTTATTAATTGGTGCCTTCTATGTATTTGATAAAAGTCCAATATGAGTATACTAAATAAATGTGTGTGTGTGTGTGTGTGTGTGTGTGTGTGTTGTTTTCTTCCTATCTAGTTTATAGATGTAAAGAGGATAATTTTTTATAAGTTTATGATGTGTCTTTGTATTAAAACGCATTCCCTCTGCCTTGTGTGTGTGTGTGTGTTTGTGGTGTTTCCTTTAACTATTTAATAAAATTCAAAATTGTGAATAGTAAAAAAATGAACTATTTCTTATGGGTTAATAGTTTGTACACACACCATTCTCATCACTCTTGTTTTTTAATATGCTTTTGATTTGAGTTCCTGTATAAACATATTTTGTGGTGTTTTATAATCACAATGGTGTTTCTTAATCGTAGATATTAAAGTCAATGATGAAGACCTTAAAGATATTGAAAATTTGCTTGGAATGGTAGTACACAATGAGGATGAAGCATATAAATTGTACAATGATTATGCCATACAAATTGGGTTTAGTATTCGACAAGAAAAACTCAGATATTCAAAAGATGGTATAAGACAACGAGAGTATGTGTGTTCAAAAGAAGGATTCCCCCGAGATAGTGACCATTTGGATGATAAGAAGTTCAAAAAATTACAAACTAAGACTGGTTGTGAAGCGAGTATCCGATTTATAGTGACAGATGGTGAGTGGAAGGTTACTCACTTTAATTCTAATCATAATCATGAACTTGCAAAACTAGAAGAAAGACTGTTTCTAAGGTCGAATCGAAAAATAACTAACAAATAGAATGACAAAAGATCCTATGTTTTTTATGCAATTCAAGTTATGATGAAAATAGAATGACAAATTTTTTTTGGAGAGATGGTAGATCAAGGATTGATTATAACTCTTTTGGGGATGTAATATGTTTTGACAATACATATTGAACTAACAAATATAATATGATATGTGCTCCATTTGTAGGTGTCAACCATCATTAGAAGAACGTGCATTTTGGTTGTGCTTTTTTATTGGATGAAACAACTGTTTCCTTTACTTGGTTGTTTGAAATATTCTTGGAATCAATGGGAAATAAAAAATCAAAGACAATTTTTACTGAACAATGTCAAGCAATGAAGAATGCCATAAGAACTATGCTTCCTGATACATGTCACCTATGCTTATGGTAGATCTCAAAAAATGCTGTAGAAAATTTTCCAAGGCATTATGGGATTCCTGAATTTAAGAGTAGATTTAATAAAATTCTTTATAATTGTGAGATAGAAACAGAGTTTGAGTCTTGTTGGGAGGCCTTGCTTAGAGATTACAATTTGGTGGACAATAAGTGGCTTAATTCTTTATATGAAAATCATGAAAGATGGTATTCAGTTTTTAGTCATAACATTTTCTCTACCAGAATAAAAGCTTTATCAAGGAGTGAGAGTGTTAATAATTTCTTTCAACATATGTCATGCAAAACAATGAGGCTAAAAGAATTTGTGCACAAATATGAGAAAGCTTCAAAAAAATATGTGCATGGAAGAGTTAGAAGAAGATTTTCGTTGCAAATTAACAAGGTACGATTTCACAAGTAGTTAAGAATTGTGTAATTTTGCAACATGCATTATCTGTTTATACACGTACAATATTCAAAAGATTTGAGTTAGAATTTGCTTCTACCTTAGGGGTCACACACCAAGAATTTAATTCTAATGGTGTGTCCTTTTCCTATGAAGTTATTGAAGAGGGTTGTCGAAGGGTTCATGTTGTCCACTTTAACTCCTCAAATAATGTTGTAAAATGCAGCTGTAAAATGTTTGAAACATTGGGGTTACTATGTCAACATGCTTTGCGAATACTAAATGTGAAAAATGTAATAGAGCTGCATGTTCAATATATTTTGAAATGATGGACAAAGAAAAGATAGATTTATATGTGATCATGGCAAATCAGTTGATGCAAAAGATGAGTTATCAGTGACTTCACGGCGTAATGAATTAATGCGCTCAGTTTATGAAATTTTCACAAAAAGTGCAGCGACAACTCGACATACTGAAATGTGCAAAAGAAAAGTTAGGGAGATGATTGATTTAGTTGAAAAAGACATGGTGGTGGTGAGAGATGGTGATGAGAAACAAAATAGTTGTGTTGCTAATAATGCCATTGAAGATGCTGAGAATACAAATTGCTCACTCAATAATTTGCCAATATTAGATCCCCCATGTGTGCGACCAAAAGGAATAACAAATATAAGAATCAAAAGCAATATGGAGAAGCATAAAATGAAGGCATTAAAAGATATTACAAGATCAACAAGATCAAGTAAATATTTTTCTTTTTAAATATTAAATAGAAGAAAATGCTAGTGGTATGATCTAAATATTTATTTGTTATGAACTATGCCTATTATTTCCTCTCTTTTTTTCTTTTTTTCCTTTTTTAGAACAATTGTCCACAGGAGGACTTTCAGCAATCTCAATCCATGCACCTAATGGTATTAGTTCTTTTCTAAATGTACTATAAGTAGCACAAAATAACAATATTACTCTAGCACTATTTGTATTATCAATTCAATATTAATCCCAAGGATTCTTTTTCAAAACAATTGATAGATAGAAGACATCCACAAAGCTCAAACTAGGCACCACAGAGTACAAGTCATTGTCAACCAATGCAACCATTTAGTGTTCCCATGGATGAAAACTATAATAATCAAGTATGATCTATGCCCCTTGCATCTTTTTTTTTTTCTTTTAAAAAAATTGATCTAACATTTTAATCTCTTATAATTATTTGACAGGTATTCTTTTCTTTGGGCATGCCAATAGCCAATAGTTCAAATAATTCAACTATCTAATCAGGTACAAGTAAAAAATATAATTTGATTTGTGTAATTGTATTTTTTTTAATTATTATTATTATAAAGATATCAAATATTTGAGATTGAGCTAATATGAACACAGAATCCTTTTTCCTATTAGACTAGTGCTTCTCCAAATGTTAGCATTATAAGCATGCTTCAAAGTAATGATTACTTGAATCATTTAAGTTGGGTAAATATACTTGCTACTTCATTTTTTTATTTTCAATTTTTGTTCCTAACTATGTATGTTTATTTATTTGTATCAATGATTATCACTTTGTCAATAATAATTGAAAATGTCCATCTCTAATTGTGTATAATTTCTTTTTGTTGGGAATTTTAGACTCCGGTTGATAGAATTAACAAATTTTAAACCCAAGTTGTTAATTAGATCTATTATGAATAATCTTTGTTCAAACCAATGAAACAAACTAGTTTCACTGTAAAAAACCTGAGGGGCAACCTTCCCAAAAAACAATCCACTATAATAAAGAGAAGTTTCAGATCTAGTACAAAACCTTTATCCCTAAACTCTACAATCACAGTAAATGAACTTACAGTAGAAACCTTCTACCACTTCAGAACCTCTAAACTCTTCAATATATGAACGCCCCACCCACAATCACAATTGGAACCTCCAACTGACTTCAAGAACCTCTTGAAGGTTTTCCTCATAGTAACAAGTCTGTGGTGGTTGCTATGACTTCAGCTTCTTCACCAATGGAATCTTTAGATCTACTTTGAAACTCTTTGGTTTGGTGAAATAGAGAAAACTTGGTTACAAAACCCTAGCCACATAAACAGAGTGTTTCTCTCTCTCTCTTAAAAGCCATATAAAGGATGGCTTATGATGTCCTTTAAATACCGGTTCAAACGGATCTCAATTCGGGCTTCAAACAAATAAGCTATGGGCTTTTTCGCGTTGCTGATTTTTGCTAATCTGCGACGCTCGATAGATCGAGCTACTATCAAGCTTATGTCGAGAACAAAATCTCGATAGATCGAGCTTGTGTTGAGAAGGCAATAAGTTTCTAGCTTCTATCAAGAGATATCGAGCTGCTATCGAGGTACATGCTAAGAAAGTACTGAAAATGTGTTTTTCTTGAGCAAACTTTGTGTCTTCAACTTGGTCTTCAATTACAACTTTAAGACACATTAAAACTCAATAAAAGACACATAATTTGGTATGGTTTGACAATACCAAAACACACGACCCTAACAATCTCCCCTTTTGTCAATCCATGACAAAACCTCAAGTACAAGAGTAAGTCCAATACAATAATAACCTGAATACAATGAATGAACCCATATTCAAATAAACTAGCCCATCTAAAAACAACCAGTCCTAAGAAACTATAGCACAAACTAGGATTGACTGATTTGATTGGCTCCATACTTGTCTTTCTTAAAAGCACTTAATAAACATGATATGCGCATCATGTAAAAAACAATGAAAGATAATAAACAAGTAAATTTTGTTTTATCATAGGATATGCCAATTACATACAAATGTGAACCTAACATTTTTCAAATGGTTTCGGACAACTCAATCCTGGACCGAAGTGAGTTTGACTTGGAAGATTTATAACGAGTATTCAATTTGGAAGATTTATCAAGTTTGGACTAATGATTGGATGAGTGAAGTTACCGAGAATTTTTTTTGTATGTTGAAGACATTGAAAATAGGCCTAAAAGTTACAATGGATGTTTTTGTATTTTTAAGGCAATGAAGATAGGCCTATTATAAGAAATGTTAACTTACATTCCTTTTTCTACATTTTCTTTTGTAATGGAGAAATTGAATACTTCAACATTGTTGAGTTGTTATTCGATTGTATATAACCAATACTAATAAATATTATTTTTACTTCAAATGTTGTTTATAAGTTTTTTTTTTCCCCTGAACTTGTGGTGTGGACAATAGGATTATTACCCTTGATGTACCAATGCTCAAACCATGAAAGAGTAATGATTTGGTGGTTATTCATGCTAGATTATTAGGTTACTAGATAGATGTATATTAGATTATATGGTCTTAGAGTGTTTGAGATACTGTAGAATTTGCTAGATCTATTACACACCATCAATTTCTTCTAGCTACCAATTAGAAAGCTGCTACTGGTATTGCCACTGTCCTCCTAATATTGCATTGCCTCGGCAAGTTGTAACAAGGAGGATCTTAGAAATTCTATTTCCATAAATCTGACAAACTACGAATTTTTAGCCCTTGCTAACTTGTCTCAATCTATTTGAAAATCTTTTTATGTTATAATCTCTATATCTTTATGTATTCATGGTGGTTTTCACTCTCCTATAGTAACTTGCTGTTTTTGTTCATGCCCTTCCCTATATTGTGCTGAACATTTTCAGATTTAGATTATTTATGAAATCTGGTCTTTCTCTTGTTAATTTATCACATATACAAGTTGACACAAATTGTAGACTTCAAGAATGATTTGAGATATAAATTTTTGTTTTCTATTGCAAACAGTAGATTTGTTTTATTGAGAAATACAATTTGTACAATGGGTAATTAAAAGAAAGATCATTCCTGTAATTCCCTACTCAAGCTCCTCCTTTGGATAAGAAAATTTTATAAGCGCATGAGTTACATAGTTACAGTTTTTCACAATACATGAAAGGAAATATCATTCTAAACTAATCCTGCCTCAGCGGAGTAATTTTCCCCATCTGCGAAGCATTCACTAATCCAGCATCTTCATATTCCACATCTAAATGTCTGAAACCAACATTTCTACTCCATCAAACAATGCAGAGCAGCCCAAAAACCTGTAGACTTTGTTCCAGCCTGTTAAGGACAAGATTACCTCGCCATTCAAAGTTCAAATGGTAAGATTACACAGTTAGAGGATAACAGCCAATATTACAACAACTCAGCTCATAGATAACATTTTAGTTTTTGTATATTTGAATTCAAACTCTTCATGTACATATGTCAAAACACAAACTCTGTAAATGATTAGTTTATAAATACAAAGAGCCTTCATCGTATTTGGTAAGGCAGCACAATATCAATTTGCTATTTGACTTCACATGGTATCAGAGCTTTTTGTGACTAATGTCAATCCCTATGGCCAGCTCTTCTTCTTCTGCCTCTGCCAACACCATTGCCACAACCAGTCTATCCTCTCACAACCTCATCAACCTTCACCACAATACTACAATCAAATTAACCCGAGACAACTATCTTCTTTGGAAAGCTCAGATTGTTCTTTACATTATAGGTCTTCATCTCTTTGGCTTTCTTGATGGAACCAAACCTGCACCCCCACAATCTATCACTAGTCAATCTTCAAATGGTGCAGCCACTGTCACTACAAATCCTGAATTTCTTCAGTGGCACCTTGACCCACTCTCTTAGACAAAGCAGCAAACACCTCTCCTACTCTCTTGAACTTGGTACACCAGCACCACCATATCCATAATTGAGGCTAAGAATAGCAACATACATTTTGAGCAAATTCACAACATGCGGGTTCCATTTCAGTGTTAAAAATTCACAACATATGGGTTCTATTTCAATGATACCCATCAACCTATTTCAGATTGAACTCATGTATTCAATCTTCAAAGAAAGACAGCTATTTGAACAGCAATTGTACCAATAAGTCCAATTTCATACTTCACATTAGAGTTTCTTGTGAGTTTGCTTTTTCAGCTTCTAGAAATCTAAAGAAAAAAAAAATCAAATCAAAGCCAACATTAAAATAATCTTTAAAAAAAAGCTAACGAAAAAAATAATATTGACAATAAAAAAGAAAATTTTCGCATTTTACCTTCGTCTCATTGTGGCAGTCATTGTTAAGATAAAAGTGGGCATGGGTGCTGTCTCAGACTCTCAGAAGTTCGGCAAAGAACCCGAAGCCCATCTCTCCTCTAAAATCCTCACTACCAATTCAATACCAAAACCAATCGACAGATCGGTTTCGCCGAATGATACCTCACAGCAGTGAAGGTTGCGGCGTACTTCACTCTGATGTTCCACAGCCATACTTCTTGGGTTTCAATCTATGAGAGAGAGGATGTAAATTTGTGTTTTGGGAGATGAACAGAGGAAACAGAGGGAGAGAGAGAGAGTCAATTTTGAGACGAGCCAAATTATAGTTTGTTCAGGAACTTGTTGGTATTCGCCAATTTTATCTTTGAAGGCGACTCTGAAATAGCTGTAAACTTCCTCAAGCATGGTGATAACTTGCAATCTGCTTATGATTATTTAATCAAAGATATTTTTTCTTACGTAAACTTTTATAGAGTTATTCTTTTTATCGTGTTTATCGGCAAGATAACGCAGCAACACATGTCTTTAGCTGTCTTTAGCTAGGAGAGCAAAATTTTCTTTACCTTTATTAGTTTGAATGGAGGTTATTCCTTCCAGCTTGTTTCCACTTATTATGGCTGATTTACCAACTAGTTAAATAAAATCTATGCTGATCTTTTTCTCAACCAAAAAAAAAAAAAAAAAAAGTACGCCAAAGACATGCCACTTTTTTTTATAGTTATTGCACTTAATAATAGGTAACATTATATAGTCATCCGGTAACTAATGGGTTACAATCCAAAGGTCTACTCTCAAGTGCATGAGTAATTACATTATTGTGTAATTGAAAAATTATAATATACTATTAGATGCTAATAAATACTTTTCATAATGGGATATTCGATCTCATCTAATTGGTGGTAATAATAATAAGTAATAATGCAAATAACAATGAGAATGAATAGAGAAGTTTTAACATGTGTCATTGTTTTATTTTTATTTTTTTACAAAAGGAAGTATGTCATCGCTGTAAACATCTACTAGTTGCAATGATCCAACTTTTATAATATATATAATTAGATGCCCACAAAATAAAATTTAAAAGGTATTTTTTAAAAAAAGATTTAATGCAATTTTTATGGGGGTTTAAACATAAGTGGTTTTTTCTTTTTTTATAATAATTACCAAATCGTCAAATGTGAATAGTTAGCACACAAAAAATGTAAATAATATATACATTCATCTTCACCTTTTCTTCCTCAAAAAAAAATTCACCTTTTAAGAGTATTAAATACAAAATATTTGTAACGTACCATTAATTTATTCTACAATTAAATGTATTGGTACATATCAAATGTGTTATGTTATGGACAAATTGCAACTTGTCATGTGGCATTATTTGTCTACATCATTCAAAATAGATAGGTTGTGCCACTTGTCATAGTTTTGTGTATCCCACTAGTTGTAGGATTTTATATATATATATATATATATATATATATATATATATATATATAACACATACATGTGTGTAACGCTGTCCGAAGCTGATTGGCAATTGACAAATTGATGGAATCAATCGGGCCTAATCCAAAACTCGACTAATTCGCTCAATGCAGCGATCAATTATGGTCCTATCCTTTGAAACTAGATAGCTTCTGGGTCGAGTGACGAGTCATTGATATATATAACACATACATGTGCGTAATGTTGTTCGGAACCAATCGGTAATTGACAAATTGATGGAATTAACAGGGGCTGATCCAAAATTCGACTGATTCACTCAATGTAGTGATCAATTATGGTCCTATCCTTTGAAACTAGACAAATTCTGGGTTGAGTGACGAGTCATTGATATATTTAACACATACATGTGTGTAACGCTGTCCAAAACTAATCGGCAATTGACAAATTGATGGAATCGACCAGGCTTGATCCAAAACTCGACTGATTCGCTCGATGCAGCGATCAATTATGGTCCTATCCTTTGAAACTAGACAGCTTTTGGGTTGAGTGACGAGTCATTGATAAATATAACACATACATGTGTTTAATGCTGTCCGGAACTGATCAGCAACTAACAAATTGATGGAATCGACCGAGCCTAATCCAAAACTCAACTGATTTGCTCGATGCAGCAATCAATTGTGGTCCTATCCTTTGAAACTAGACAGCTTCTAGGTCGAGTGACGAGTCATTGCAAGCAAAATTGATTCAAACTGATTCGACTGATCTCTACTATTAAACTTCGTCATTCTCCGCTGATATAAGGGTTTCTTTGCAGTCTTCCATAAAATCCCAGTCAAATTTCATCAATATTGCCACCATTCTGATCAGATTTGAGGGTTTCTCGAACAGGTTTGACAAGATCTTCACAGATCCGACGAAATTTACTCTCTTCGCCTTTTATCCAACTCTAATTGACATCCGACTGCCAACTAACAAGACACGAGCAGTTTGAACCGACATCCCTTCATGGATCGATGTTGTGTTCCAGTCCCATGGACAAACCTACATGTGTGTAATAATTTATCTTGACTAATATAATGGTATCACAATTTGAACACCTCCCCCCCCCCCCCCCCCCCCCCCCCCAAAATCCTGGCTACTCCCCTATTTGGCATATAAAACACCATATTGGTGCCACCAATCTAACCATAAAATTGATATTGTTTTCATCCCCATTTCAAAATGGTCTTACAATTTGGTTTACGCTTTTAGTCATCTTAGCATTTCTTTAATTAAATATCCAAATATAAATATAAAGTATTAAATATGAAATACAAAAAATTACAAATTTCACTTGTTCATTTCTCTATTTCTTTGTAGCCTGAAGTTCTTAATCGAGTTCTTATTGTCACTTCTTCTCCACCATAAACCTAAAGGAAAAAAAATACTTACCTCCCTTGAGATTTGAAAAAAAAAAAAAAATGACAACCCCCTTACATAAGTGATAAATTTAGAATAACAATGCAAGGTTTATAAAGCACCAAAAGACTTGCAACGACAAATCTCTCCACAACCCGTTGAAAATGAAAAAAAAAAAAAAAAAAAAAAAAAAAAAAAAAAAAAAAAAAAAAAGAGCAAAATTCATACTGAATTTTAAAATACTCTTTAATTAAAACAAATGGTTTTAGAATTGGAAAGCAAGAAATAAAGAAAAATTAATTCTTCTTTCTATGTGGGAGTTCTTCTAAGACAACAAGTCCTATATTTGATGGCCTTATTTATCATCATTAGTAATGGTAGTATGGTACCTGATGGGACCAACGAACCTTCTTGCCCAGACGATAATATAAGTCGCCTTCGTCCGTCCTGCCACATCACGGACGAAGTAAGACAAGCCATTCAATGAAGAATTTAATGCCCCAGGCAATTACAAGACAGGCTGTCATACCATTGGAAGCTCATCAAAACTTACATCATTGAGCCTGGAGGCGTTACAAAGAGGCACTAAAGCCATAATAAAGGCCACAACGGCTAGGAGCAATGAAGCCATATATAAGCACCCCCCAAGACCAGAAAAGGTACACATTCTGATATTCCAATACGCTATTGCTCTAATATTTTTTGAAAAAGCCTTCACACGCTGACTTTATCATCGGAGACTCTGTGGCAGGCACCACACTAGTGACCACCTAAGGAAGGTCCTTAACGACGATTGCAGGCACAGCTGACGAGGTTGCTGACTCATCTAGACAAGTCTACTTGATTGACGATTTCTGCATCATCAGTTTGGCGCCATTTGTGGGGACGATATTTTCATACCTAGGTTCGAGAACGTAGTTCCATTCAACTCACAAGTCTAGATGGAGCCCAACATTCCCCAGGATTCTACAGCATTAGCTTTGCAAATCCAGACACTCACAGCTAGCGTGGAAGAACTTACCCAACAAAACCAAGAAATGAGATTGCAGCTACAGCAAGAGGAGGACCGATCCGGGACTAACCGGGATGACGATGGGGACAGCCAAAGAAGGGACGAACACTGACGACCTGCCACTCCACAAAAACCTAGCTCGGACCTTCTTAGGGAAATAAGAAAGGAGATGGACGAGCTGAGGAGTGCAATCAAGGAAAAAACAGATTGAAGCTTAGACCGTATGGTTAGGAAGACAGATTCACCTTTCACCACGGCAGTCCTGGAGTGCCCAATGCCCTCAAAGTTTCGCCTACCACAGCTCAAACCGTTTGACGGGTTAAAGGATCCTTTGGATCACCTTAACACCTTCAAGACAACTCTAGGTCTTCGGTAGCCCCCTGACGATATATTATGCCGCTCCTTCCCAACTACCCTCAAAGGAGCTGCGAGGGAGTGGTTGACGAAGTTACCAATTTCGTCCATCGATAACTTCAAGCAGCTGAGCAACTCCTTCTTACGCCACTTCGTCAGAGGACAACGCCCAAAAAGGCTGGCAGACCACCTACTTACAATTAAACAAGGAGAAAATGAGACCCTAAGGTCGTACGTGAAGCGTTTCACCCGAGAAACTTTAGAGGTGGATGAAGCAGATGACAAAGTGCAGCTGACGGCCTTTAAAGCCGGGTTGAAGTCCAGGGAGTTCATGGTCTCGCTCGCGAAGAATCCCCCACGAACAATGGCAGAAATGCTCCTGAATGTGCAGAAGTACATGAACGCTAAGGATGCCCTAGTAGCAATCGAAAAGGTAGAAAAGCCTAATGAGAGGGAAAGAAAGGGAGACAATCGGAGAGGACAAAAAAAGAGCGAACAGATCGTCAAAATGCTGACGAGAACAAAAGGAAAGATGATAAAACTCCTCGGACGGTAAGATTCACTCCTTTAATTATGCCTGTTGATAAAATTCTAGCACAGATTAAAGATGATCACTACCTCAAGTGGCCAAGGCCACTACACTCGTCACCCAATGTTTGTGACAAGAGAAAATACTACCGTTTCTATAAAGATCACGACCATTACACAGAAGACTGCAGAGACCTGAAGGAGCAGATAGAAGAACTCATACGAAGAGGGAAGTTGCAAAAATTTGTAAAGAAGGGAGATTCCAACAGGCCCAGGGACGATAGCAGGGACAAGCCTGAAGCCTCTCCAAGAGACGAAGACCACAAGCCATATCGTCAGCAGAGTGCAATAGGAGAAATAAAGACAATCACAGGAGGACCATCCATAGGGCGGTCGTTCAAATCCCTCAAGAAGTCATACCAAAGGCAAGTGAACAACATCCATAGGATACCACCCCTGAAGCAAAAACGGACGAATAGGGATATCTTGTTCTCAGAAGAAGATGCTAGAGGAGTGAAGTAGCCGCATTACGATCCTCTAGTTATCATGCTTATGATAGAAGGGTTCAATACCAGGAGAATCTTTGTAGACAACGGCAGCTCCACAGACATTATCTACCTTTCTGCTTTTCAACAGTTGAAGGTAGCCTCCGAAAGGCTGCGTCCCTTTGACTCCTCACTCGTTAGCTTCAGTGGAGATAAAGTGTATCCTAAGGGCATAGTGACACTAACGATCATAGTAGGGGCTTACCCGAAACAATTGACTCGTCAGCTAGACTTCCTGGTGGTAGACTGTCCTTCCTCTTACAATGTGATCATCGAGAGGCCCACGCTTAATCGTTGGAAGGCAGCCACGTCCACCTATTGCCTGAAGGTAAAATTCCCAACAAAAAATGGTGTAGGCAAGGTAAAAGAAGATCAAGTGCTGACCAGGGAATGCTACCAAGCAGTGTTAGCTGCAAAAGAAAACCATACGTGGATGATCGAGGAGAAAGAAAAAGAGAAGGTGGAAGCCCTGGAGACTGTGGAGTTGGTAGACGGAGAACCAACAAAGATGACCAGGATAGGGACAACCCTAAGTCTCGAGATGAGGACGAGACTAGTCCAATTCCTCAAAGAGAACCTGGACATCTTCGCATGGAGCCACGAGGACATGTCAGGCATATCCACAAAGGTCATCCAACATAGGCTGAACATGTACCCCGAGAAAAAGCCAGTCTAGCAAAGACGACGAGTCTTTGCTCTAGAACGAAACCAAGCTATCACAGACGAGGTCAACAAGCTGTTAGTAGCTAACTTTATTCGGGAGGTCTACTACCCAGATTGGCTCGCCAATGTCGTCTTGATAAAGAAAGCAAATGAGGAATAGAGGATGTGCATAGACTTCACTGACTTAAACAAAGCATGCCCGAAGGACAATTTCCCTCTGCCAAGAATAGATCAGCTGGTGGATTCCATAGCAGGACATAAGCTACTGACGTTCATGGATACATTCTCGGGATACAATCAAATAAAAATGACAGAAGAGGACCAGGAGAAAACTGCCTTCATCACGAGCCAAGGGCTCTACTGCTACAAGGTAATGCCCTTCGGACTGAAGAACGCAGGAGCAACCTACCAAAGGTTAGTAAACAAAATGTTCAACAAGCAAATCGGGAGGACCATGGAAGTATATGTGGATGACATGCTCGTCAAGAGTAAGGAAGAGTCTGCTTACCTAAACGATCTCCAAGAGACGTTCACCATACTCAGACAGTATCAAATGAAGTTAAACCCCAGTAAGTGTGCTTTTGGGCTAGTGTCAGGGAAGTTTTTAGGGTTCATGGTGTCCCAAAGAGGGATAGAAGCAAACCCAAAGAAGGTGAGAGCCATACTTGGCATGACGTGGCCCAAGACCGTGAAGGAAGTCCAGAAGCTCACAGGAAGGATAGCAGCACTCAACAAGTTTGTCTCTAAAGCAACGGACAAATGCTTGCCCTTCTTCAAGACACTGAAGCAAGCCTTCGCTTGGACCGACGAATGTGAGAAAGCTTTCCAAGAACTCAAGCACTAACTGAGCAATCCACCCTTCCTGAGTCTGTCCAAGGAGGGAGAAAATCTTTATTTATATTTGGCAATGTCAGCTACAGCTATGAGCGCAGCCTTGATTCGGGAAGAGGACAAGACGCAGCTCCCAGTTTACTACATCAATCAAGCCTTCCAAGGGGTAGAAGCCAAGTACCCATGGATTGAGAAGATTGCATTCGCATTAATTATAGCTTCGCGTAAGTTGCAACCCTACTTCCAGGCGAACCCCATCTTGGTAATGACGGACCAACCCATTAAGAAGTCCATGAACAAGCCTGAGGCGGCAGGAAGGATGGTCCAGTGGGCAATCAAGCTTAGCTAGTTCGAAATTGAGTACCACCCTAGGACAGCTATTAAGGCGCAGGCATTAGCAGACTTCATTGCCGAATTTACCATCCCAGATGAGGACGATGCACCTGATGAAACAGAAAGATGGATGGTTCAAACGGATGGTTCGTCAGCCCGAAAAAGAGGCGGAGTAGGGGTCGTCATCATCACCCTAGAAGGAGAGATGCATAAATACAGAGTTCAGCTAAAGTTCTCAGCCACTAACAATGAAGCTGAATATGAAGGAATACTGACTGGGCAGAGGGTCGGGAAAGCACTAGGAGCCAAAAATTTGCTCCTCCAGAGTGTTTCAAAACTGGTAGTGGGGCAGATAAAAGAGGAATATGAAGCAAAAGAGGAGAGAATGCAAAAATACCTCAGGCTGACGAAGCATTTAGCACAGGAATTTGATCGGATGGAATTCGCACAAATCCCCAAAAGCCAAAATATAGTGGCAGACGAGATTGCGAAACAGGCGTTGTCAGAAGCGGGACCAACGAGTATGGACTTGAAGATGGAAGTCCAGAAACGCCCCAGCATTGAAGAAGTCTCCACCTTCGCAATCTAGAGTGTAAGCAGCTAGATGACCCCGATCCTGTCCTTCCTCTAGGACGGACGGCTTCCACAGGACGTCGAGGAGGCCAGGAAAGTTAGGAAAAAAGCAGCCAGATTCAAGATCTTAAACAACACCTTGTACAAATCAGGCTTCTCCATGCCCTACTTGAAGTGCGTCGATGAGGAGGAAGCCAAATACATTCTGGAAGAGATCCATGAAGGGATTTGTGGTGACCATGCAGGCCCTAGATCCTTGGTAGGCAAAGTAATTAGAACAGGTTACTTCTGGCCCACTTTGCAAATGGATGCAAGGGAGTTCGTCAAGAAATGCGATAAATGACAAAGGTTTGGGAATGTTCAACTCCTCTTAGTAGAGAGACTGACACCGATAACCTCCCTATGGCCGTTTGCACAGTGGGGAATTGACATCGTCGGCCCATTACCCCAAGGTAAGAGACAAGTAAAAATTTTACTGGTCGCTATTGACTATTTCACAAAATGGGTTGAAGCAGAAGCATTATCAACCATCATAGAGGCAAAGATCCAGAACTTCATATGAAAGGACATAATTCGCAGATTCGGGATACCACGGACGATCGTATCGGACAACGGGCGGTAATTTGACAGTCAAGGCTTCAGGGACTTTTGTTCAAGTCTAGGGATCAAGAACCAATTCTCATCCCCGGGACACCCACAAGCGAACAAACAAACGAAAGTGACGAACCGGACATTGCTCAAGATCATCAAAGCTCGGTTGAACGATGCTAAGGGCGCTTGGCTGGAGGAATTACCTAATGTCCTATGGGTGTACAGGACTACAGCAAGAACCCCGATAGGAGAAACCCCCTTCAAACTCACCTATGGCACCAAGGCAGTAATCCCGGTCGAAATAGGAATCACCAGCGTCAGACAAGAGGTCTTCCACGAAGAAAACAACGACGATCAGCTGAAGGTCAATCTGGATTGCTTGGACGAAGTTAGAGAATTAGCTTCTCACAGGATGGCAAAGTATCAGCAAAAGATAGCCAAGTACTACAACAAGAAAGTGAAGCTTAGACGACTCGACATAGGGGACCTTGTCCTACGCAAAGTCACCCTGGCAACCAAAGATCCGGTCCAAGGGAAACTTGGCCCAACTTGGGAAGGGCCTTACAGGGTCACCCATTACTCTAGACAAGGCAGCTATCACCTGGAGACCTTAGACGGGAAGAAGCTGCCACGACCATGGAACATTGAGCATTGAGCATTTGAAAAAGTACCATCAATAGATGTAACAGACAATTGTACTAGTATTTGAAAGTAATAAAAGAACTATTCAGCCAATGGTCCAATATAATGCAAACAAATCTAGAAGCCTAAAACCCAAAAAATTGGCTAAGTAACAAGATTCTGCCTAGACAGATGTAAGTTACTGATGAAGCCAAAATGACAAGATCCCTTAAATGGGTGTAAGTTTACCAAAAATTGGTTAAGTAACAAGATTCTGCCTAGACGGATGTAAGTTACTAATGAAGCCAAAATGACAAGATCCCTTAAATTGGTGTAAGTCAACCAAAAATTGGCTAAGTAACAAGATTCTGCCTAGAGGGACCATACTTGGCGACCACGTAAGCGTCGATGGTGCCACGTGTACCGTTATCTTTGGTTTTGACGGGTAGTAAATTTGTGGCGCCACGAATCCCAACCTCAAGCAAGCCTATTGGAGGTTTGGCTAGCTGCTTGGAGGAAGCACGAACGTCCAAAAATTGGCTAAGTAACAAGATTCCGCCTAGACGGATGTAAGTTATTGACGAATCTAAATGACAAGATCTCTTAAATGGGTGTAAGTCACCAAAAATTGGCTAAGTAACCAGACTTCACCTAGACGGATATAAATTACTGACGATGGATATAAACTACTGACATGCAAGTCATTTCCTAGTCCGCCAAGGCACCAAGCTAAGGGTAAACAAGCAACGAGGCAGACAAAAATCATATACAGACAAAAAATATCAAGCACAACAATGCAGGAAAGTAAAACAAGTAAAACATAAAGTAGTCAATAGAATTAAAAGCCCAAAAACACCGGGCAACCGATATTGTTCCAACATTAGAATTAAAGACCTAGGAACACTAGGCAAAAGATATTGTTCTAGCAGTGAAATAAAAGGCCCAAAAACACACTGGGCACCCAAAAAAAAAAAAATAATAAGAGAAAGAAAAACATAAGTGTCTGCAGGGCTAAACATCGGCCTTTCCACTGTTAGTCTCAACAGGCTCTAGAGTAATTCCCTCAGGAGCAACGACTGTAGTTTGGGCAGCTTGAGATGCCTGGGCAGCCTTGTCTGCGGCCATCTCTTTATCCACGGCTTCGAAGTCCAAGTCCTCCAGGTCCACGCCGGCAGGGTGCTTGACGAGGTAGCGCCGCAAGAGTTCAAAGCCTTTGTAGTACCAGTTGAAGAGCATGGTATTGTACTCATCAGTCTGTTGGAAGGCCTCGACGGACTTGACAGCGATCGTCTTCACCTTTTCCTTCGCAGCCTAGAGCTACTCGTCCTTCTCCAGGGTTAGCTGCCTCTCCGCCCTTAAGTCGTTAGACAAAACCTTTGCCTTTTCTTTAGCAAAATTGGCATCATCCATGGCCACGATAAGGTCCTTCCTCAGCTTCAAAGGCTCCACCTCCAGACCCTTAGCCTTGGACTCCGCGGACGAAGCCCTAGCCTCCTAGCTCAAGTACTCCGAAGTTATGTGAATAGTTTCCCCCAGAACCTGGAAGGAAGATCCAACTTTCAAAAAAAAAAAAAAAGGAAAAGAAAACAAAGGGTAAGTTGGACGAGCATGTTACCTGAACGAGTTTGTGGACATGACAACCCACTATCTCATTGGGTGGCACCCTGGAAAAGGCCTTGAGCTCATCATTCGTTAAAACTTCTTGTACCCTCGTCTATGCAAGATCAGCGTCATCCCAAACGCTGGACGATCGTGAAGAGGCCTTCTCTTTCCCTTTGTCCGCCACGCGAGCCTTCTTCGTGCATGGCGTGATTTCTTCCACCGAAGTAGCCGAAGAAGCTACCCTCGTTGGTCCAGTGACGGTGGTGGCAGGAACAGCTAGACTCCCCTGATCCACAACACGAACCACCCTTTTCCCAAGGGCAAAAAGAGGCTCGTTCTTCTTTGCCCTCATTTTGGCATACATGTCTTGGTTAAATTTGGTCGTCATCTCTGCGGAAAAGAAGAAAAGCACGTAAAAAAAAATGAGGAGAAGGGAAGGACCACGAAGTATGATAGCACTTACTCTTCTCTTCAATTGCTATGGCCCGAAGAACAAAGGCGGAAGGTTCTGGACCAAGACAGTGATGAGCCAAAGTTCGCGGGTTAACCAGGTCGTCAAAGTCGTCTATAGTTTTCGCATACTTCACAGCTGCCTCCACGCGACCCTTATACCTGCTTTTAAGTCTTGGACGCTTCGTAACTGCACACAACAAATAGGAAAGTTAGTGACGATGAAAAAGAAAGAAAAACACATAATAGGGAGCATATAAAAGACAACGAAGGGACTTGCAAAGAAATGATGCACCTAGACTCGGGGCTCTCCACCGACGGAGTAACCTAGGGACGTCGCCCTAAACTTCATCAGGAAGGGTCTCCTAATCATCCCCCGACACAAAGAAAAATCGGGACTTTTAGTATCTGAAGGACGAGGGTAGGTCAATGACGATCCTAGCCTTCCTGTCCCAGGGCACAAGCTCGTAGTACCCGTATTCCTTGGACTCCTTCAGACGGTACAAATAGGCGAATTCGTCCACCCTAATCATATCCCCCTCTATGGACGCCAACCAAATCTCCATACAGCTAACTACGATCCTCCACGAATTGGGCATAAGTTGCCCGAGAGCAATATTGAAGTGATTCAGGAGCTCCATGATAAAGGGGTGGACGGGAAATCTAAGCCCGCTCTAGAAAGCGGCCTCATAGAAACACACCTCTCCGGGCGAAAAGTGGCAAGCTCGTACCTCTTTGTGAGGAAGACGAATCCTAACCTTCTCAGAAAACTGAAACCGATCCCTAAATCTGGAAAGGGTTTCAGCGTCCAGGCCACACTCCTCCTCCAGAGCAGAAAAATCCCTAACCACTCTCGGAGTAGAGATCGCAGTATCTTCCTTCACAGGGTCATCACTAGATGACAATCCCGTCTCTAACTCACTAGACCTTACCTCTAACATAGCTCTCTAATCACCCACTAGGTCCTCAAACCAATCAATAGATTGACAGAGTAAAGGGAACAGATCAGTTAACACTAAACTTAAGCTATTTCCCCCACACACAAAATCCTCAACTAAAGGGCAGAAATTGCGAGAAATTCTCAGAGAAGCCCCTAAATGCGTAAAAAGGAAAGAAACAGAGGGACAAAGTGCCCTAACCTCAAAACTACTAAGCATGGAACTCAAAAAGCAATAGAAGAGGGGCAAGATCCTAAGAAAACCCAAAACACAGAAAAAAGAAAGGGGGAGGATCAGAAACCTTTGTGAAATTACTGTGGTAGGAAGAACAAAAAGAGAAAGAAGAAACTGTACCTCAGAAACGCAACCCCAAAAAAATGACCAAATGTAGACAATTTCAAGGAAAGTAGCTTAAAGAAGAAAGAAATCGCAAAGCAACAACAGCATAGGAAAGATGAAAAGTGAAGAAGAAAGAGAAAAGGAAGGGAGTTTAAAAACTAAGCATAGAAAATTGAAAAAACAGCGGGAAACCCAAGAGGCACTAGAAGTGGAGCACTAAAATCCACCATTCAGAACACGCCACGTGGCCATGACTTGTGCAGCGCTGCCACTACGCACTAAATGTGGAACAAAACCCCAAGAGCCACGCCTGAGCAAGAAACCTTTCACCTTTTAATGATCGTCATGACACGTAAGGTCGACCACAAAACCTGGGGGGGGGCAGCTGATGGGACCAACGAACCTTCTTGCCTAGACAATAATATAAGTCGCCTTCGTCCGTCCTGCCACATCATGGACGAAGTAAGACAAGCCATTCAATGAAGGATTTAATGTCTCGGGCAATTACAAGACAGGCTATCATACCATTGGAAGCTCATCAAAACCTACATCATTGAGCCTAGAGGCGTTACAAAGAGGCACTAAAGCCACAATAAAGGCCACAACGGCTAGGAGCAATGAAGCCATATATAAGCACCCCCCAAGACCAAAAAAGGTACACATTCTGATATTCCAATACGCTATTGCTCTAATATTTTCTGAAAAAGCCTTCACACGCTGACTTTATTATCGGAGACTCTGTGGCAGACACCACACCAGTGACCACCTAAGGAAGGTCCTTAATGACGATTACAGGCATAGCTGACGAGGTTGCTAACTCATCTGGACGAGTCTACTTGACTGGCGATTTCTGCATCATCAGTACCATTAATTCTTAGTATTTTAGGTATTTCAAGTTAAATAGAAGAGCATGTGTGTACTGGTTTTAGACATTTTAACTTTAACAGGGAGTGTAATCTTAGAAAACCACCCTTACTCATACACAATATTTTAAACATCAATTTAACAAGTATTTTTTTTTAAAATACGGTAGAATTTAAATCTATATCATCCACTATATGGCGAATGCTCTTGTCATGCTTAAAACTCTAATTAATTTTTGGTGTAATAAATTTTTTAATTGAGTTAATTGAAATTCACTGAATGGTTGTGAAAAATATATGTTCCTTTCAAATTTAGCTTTAGGGTGAAGTGTAATTTTCCCACTTGGCAAGGGAGGAGCCCTGTTTTTTGGCTGAAATAGAAGTGCAGATATCCACCTCTCTTGTAAATACTGACACACTCACACACCACAAAAACAAAACCCTGCCCCCCAAGCCAAAATAATCCCACCCTCTGGCTCCGCTGCAGCGCTCACGCATACATTTCCGGCCTTAAAAACAAAACACATACGGTAGTTGCAGTAAAAATGAGTGGCGGCGCCACCCGGTTTCTCACTCTTCTCAACACTACAAATTCCTTTCCTCTACTCCTCCACCACCACCACCACCACCGCCTCCTCCTCCTCCGCCACCAACACAAACTCCTCTCTCACTTCCACTACCACCCACTCACCCTCGCTCCCTCTTCCCCAATCAAACAACAACAACAACAACTCCACACCCGCTCCGCCGCCCTCAGAACCGATCACTCTCCTCCTAACTTTCACCCTTGGCCCGAATGGTCCACCCTTCTCCATCATCTCTCACTCTCTCACTCTACTGGATATGGGTTTTCCGCCGAAGATGAATTCGTGGCGCCCGGTGGTTTGCCCGATGACTTTGTGCGCGCCGCCACTGCTTGCTTGGCTTTTGCTCGTCAAAATCCAAACATCTTGGGGTATGTTCTTCTAATTTATTCTCATCCTCGTTTTCTTTAATTGTTGATTTATATTTTGCTTTGCTTTGGCTTGTTCAGTTTGCTTTCCAGAAGGGATATTGTGGTGGTGGTTGAAAATGGGTCGCCATTTCTGTTCAAGAATGGTGAGGAGTCAGTGAGGAGGATGAGATCGTTTTTGGGCAATGTGAGTATTGGAAATTTCATTTGTTTAAACTTTGGGTAGTGTTTTGAGCTCAGTTGGTAGAATCTCTTGTTGTTAATTAAAATAAATTTATTTTCTGCGTGGTTCTTGAATATTGATTGTCCAATTCTGACATTGGCTGTGTACATACTGATAGGCTTTAGTAAAGTTTCAACAATACTACTGACACAACAAATTTGTGATTAGCCAAGAGCTTGTAGCTCAACTCGCACCTACCAGTGTTCAAATTTCGCCTGCCCTGCCCTATTGTTGTAACTAATGAATTATTAAAAATAAAATAAAATTGTGATTAGTGCAACATCACTTTTAAGTGAGACCACCATTGACATGATTTTTATTATACATCAATCACAACCTGCCACCTCAACATTTGTGAAATTTGTTGTGGTTTAATACTTACTAAAAATGTAACTGCAAAAGTTGTTATGGCTTAGGAAATCAAAGACTAGTCGTGTTGTAGTGTCGGATTACGATCCTATATAATGCAAGCGAGCTAAAGATTCAATGCATATCAACACTTTGTGCGTCTAAAGAACATCAATAGGAAAAGAAAAAAAAAAGATTTGATTCTCTCTTATAGGCTATAAACACTAGTTTTACCTGAATTAGGAAAAACACCACCAGTTTTGTCTAGTTTGATAATTTTGAAAGATAATGCTTTCATTGAGGGTATTTTTAGTAGGATTGAACTATATTTTTAAATAAGCTACTGTTCATTTCCTCAAATTTGGGAACATAAGCCTATTGATGACCATTTAACAAAATACAAATGGTCTTCGTTTTGCTTGGGAAACCTGGGAAATCTTTTTTGAATATCATGTCAACTATCATTTTTTTACTTATTAAAATATGTCAGCCTGTCGGAGGTGAATCAGAGCTGTCTAACAACCTCTCTACCCCACATATGAAACATACTTCCCCATTTTATGTGCTTGTTTTGGATTCAATCTACTATTCCAGGAGCTCTGTTATCACTACAGATTCCATTGCCCATGAAAACTTTATAAATTTTCCTGCTTGCTATTTCTTCGAAGAGCAGCTGGTTCTGCTTCATCAAACACTAAGTGAACCATAACTTTTCCAAAATGTAGACCAATTAACTAAAAGAGAAATGGATTGCTGCATCTTTTGAATCTGAAAGTTAATATAACGCAAGCTAAGTAGCACATTATTTAAATGTGTTAGGTAATAACTTAGCAATATAATTTTGCTGATAACTGTAAACTGGGGCACAAGCAAAACTTGGACTACTATTTTCTTCGTTATATTACATTTTATTCTTGCCACCTCTTCTGATTCTTAAATGGTCAGTTCTCAACAGCCAAATATGCCTCCTAGTTCTTCTGTCTGTGCCTCTAAATACAGTGTCAATAAATAATTTACCACTTATTTTTGGATAATACAATTTATCACTAATGAAAAAGAATGTGCAGCAAGAACTCATTGACAAATTTGAATAATAATCCAAAGTAACCAATGAGCTCTAACTCAAATGACTCCTCCTTCCCTTGTAATAGTAGGATGGACGAGGACGTCATGGGTTCAAGCCCCACAGTGTGTGTAACTTGCCAATCAATGTATGGTTTGGCTCAAATAACACCTGGTGTTACACCCCAAGTTTTACACCTTTTTTGCACCTTTGATTTCCATTGCATCCAATGGTGGTAAAGGCACCTCAAAGTTCCCTACTTTCCTCTGTGCTCTCTCTCTCTCTCTCCCTCATATCCTTGTAAATGACAATTGCTTTTCCAGTTTAGTGAGAACAGTCATTGAGCTTTTCTTTTCCTTTAATTTCTATCTCTCTCTCTTCTTTTTTTTTTTTTTTTTTTTTTTTTTCTTCTAATTATGAGAAGCAATAGCAGCATAGAACTTTCACAGAGTTAAATGACACAAAGCAATGACTTTATGGCAGTTGGATGCAATGAAATCAACAATGCAAAAAAAAAAAGGTGTAAAACTTGGGGTGTTACACCAGTTGTAACATGAACCTGAATATGTATAAAGTAATCAAATAAAATAAATTGTGGGGATCAAAATATAATAAGAGTGTGGGTGTTCTACAATTATCCCTCTTCAAACCTATACTTTGGTGCATTTATGATGTTGAGTCTAGATTATATGGAAAATATGTGGATATTATGTGTTATACATGCATTGTGATTATTCTTACATCTCATGTTTAAAAAATCACAAATTATAAGATTTTCCACTCTTTTAATTATCTTCTAATTTTTGGTTTTGGACACTAATACTTAAAAGTTCAGTTCTCTAAAGTATTTGAAAGTTGCAGTTACTAAAGTAATTTTTTTCCTTGCTCTTCAATTGTCTGTCAATTTATAGGTATTGGATACAAATACAGCGCATACTGTTGATTTGATGAAATTTATATTGAGTTATGCCAGCAATCCATCTGTTACTTCCGAGAGAAGCAATTTTGACAATGGTGAACTTGTTGAATCATCTGCCCGGACTCTATTGAGCGAATTCGCTAAGTTTAGCTATAGCAATTCAGAATCAAACTCTTTTGCGTCCTTACAAAATCAGTCTCCTGACAGATTTGGACAAACATCAAGGCCTGTAGGGCAAAAGGTTGAAATGAAAAGAGGTGATTGGATTTGCCAGAGGTAGAGTCCTTTTAATGGCCTAAAGTTTTTTGATTTAAGGAAGGTTGTTTTCTAGCTAATTTACTGGCATTTTTGTTAATTGATGGGAAAATGTGTATATTCTGAGTAGTTTTAATTATCATATGCCATCTTCTTTGATAAGTGACACTTATTTTATTATCTCTATCAAGCAGGTGTAGTTTCATGAACTTTGCAAGAAACATGAAATGCCTTGAATGTGAGGAGACACGACCAAAGAGAGAGTTGACTGGTGGAGAGTGGGAGTGTCCTCAGTGAGTATCACCCCCTTTACTTTGTTTCTCCTCTGCCTCTGGTGTGATGGCAAATGATGAACTTTAATTTTTACTTATCCCTTTTCAGATGTGATTTCTTTAATTACGGGAGGAACATGGTATGCTTAAGGTGCGACTGTAAGCGGCCTGGAGAAGTCTCTATTGGTACCACCAACACCACTTCAGGAGTAGGATTTAGAAATGGGAATAAGGTTGACATTGATAGCAGGTTGGCTGCTAATGAAGAGAAGGCACAGCGGTGGTTCAGCAAGGTTTCCCAGCTGGATAGTACTTCTGACATGAGCAGTGCCATAACAGATGAAGATTTTCCTGAAATAATGCCATTGAGAAAAGGGGTTAACAGATTTGTTGTGAGCACAAGGAAGACACCTTTGGAGAGGCGGCTGGCCAATGCTCAGTACCGAAGAAACTTGGGTAATGATGGCACTCCTAAGGGTAACGATTCCCAAGGTGCAGGTGTGAACATGACAATCAATCGCAGTTTAGATGCAATTCTTGGCCGTACATCTGCCGTTTCTGAATCTAATAATAAGAGTACACCTGCTGGAGAATATACTGGATCAGATAGTCCCCAGCCTATCTCTGGTTCAGCTTCTAGACAGTATGGACTCCCCAGAGGAAGCAATTCCAATTTTGTTCCATTTGTACCATTGCCTTCAGATATGTTTGCCAAGAAGCCTGAAAATTTGAAAACAGAGGGGATTGATCAGGCAGCGAGAGACAAGCAGAAATCTGTTGCTTCAAACGCTATTGAGTGGACAGGCAATGCTTCTGGGAGCAGTGTGCCTGATAATTCGGGAGGCAGTTCACAGCACTCTGAGAACCTAGTGAGTCACAATGAGAGAAATGATACGGAGAAAGAACAAGCTGAAAAGTCTGAAAGGTGGTTCAAGAAGGTAGCAGAGCTGCATAATGTTACAGATCTAGCTAGTGCAATTTCAGATGAGGACTTCCCTGAGATCATGCCAATGCGTAAAGGAGAGAACCGATTTGTAGTCAGCAAAAAGAAAGATCGTTCTTTAACTTCTCCAGCTTACAAGAGACGTATGGCCATGGAGCAAGGTAACAGTACTGATTTTGTCCCCTTTGTACCCTTCCCACCTGACTACTTTGCTAAAAAGGACAAACCAGAGTCGGATGGGGCAGATTTGGCCAATAAAGCTGCTGAGGAAACTTATTCAGTTTCTGCCATGGCAGAGAATAATAGTGTTCAACAGACAGGAAATCCACAGATCAGTTTGGAGAACTGGAATGCAAAAGCTTCTGGAGAGAACTTGAATGAGAGTAAAACAAGTGCTGTTTACAGGGACCCAACCACTGGAAATTCAACAGAGACTTATGTCAATGCAAAGTCTAATAGCAAGGACAATGTGAACAGTTGGTATCCTGAGAAGGAGAATACTGGTGATACACCAATTTTGACAAGTTCACCTCAACCATCTGAAAATCGGAATGCTAGAGAGAGCTGGACTGGAAAGAGCTTGGAGGGGTCATTGGTGAAGGAACCAAACCCTCTTGACCTGTCAGAGGAGGCCAAGGCAGAAAGGTGGTTTCGGCGTGTTGCTCAGATTAAGGATATCTCAGAGCTGAGTCAGATACCTGATGAGGATTTTCCATCAATAATGCCGATGCGGAAGGGTGTGAACAGGTTTGTCATCAGTAAGAGGAAAACGCCATTGGAGAGGAGGTTGACATCTCCTCAGTACAGAAAAAATCTACCAACAGTGAGCTCTGATCCCGTGAAGAAGGAAACTGATGGTAGCTGAAACGCATGGAATTTTTGTATGGTTTTGTTCTTGGAAGTGAGATAATTACCTGCCAAATTTTGTTCCTCAAAATTATATTGGAAAACCTTCTAAACATTTTATTACAATGTGAATAATAATTTTGATGTTTGCGATATCTACTTTTGATCAAGTGTCTAGGTAAACTTAGACTATTGTATAGTTGTGGGCTAACTCCATGTACCATAAATAATTTCTCATCCTTCTCTTTACTAAAACCCACAAATTATCATAGTGAGAGCACTAAAAGGGTCTTCGGAAATTGGCTTGAAAGATGGTATCCAAGAGCCAGAAATAATATCTTTCAATTTTTTATTTTTTATTTATTTTTATGGGAATTATCTTTCAAATTAAAAAGAGCCAGAAATAAATAAATAAAAATGTGTCTCCTGTTAACTCTCTATGTGTTGGAGAATTCAGATAAAATTCAAAAGTTGGTCATTTCGCCCTGAATTCTTCAATAGAACTTTGATTTGAAGCTATAATTCATATGGGGCCAAAGAGGGTGACCCCTGTAATATAATCAAATAAGTCACTAACGAGGTTTAATACTCTAAATTTATTTAGATTAAATTACGAAAATCTCCCTTAGGATTTAGGAATATGACACTCTTTCCTAAAAACATAAGAAAAATGACACTTTCCATTTCTTGAGTATTGGAGAAAATCCAGTCAACACTAATATTTATTTTTTTTTATGAAACAGGAAAATTAAGGGGGTGTTTGGTAGAGAAGTTTGAGTAATGTTGTTTTGATGTTTTTGATATACGTGTGGGTAAAAAAGTGTAAAAATGTGTGTAATGTTGTTTAAAATGCTTAAAAGTGTGTTCAAACTAAGCTACCAAACAGGGCCTAAGATTTAGTCTATCTATTAATAACACTAATAGAAAATTATAAATTAAAAAAAAATTAAAAAAAAAAAAAAAAAAAAAAAAAAACTCTATTGACAAAGCCCTAACCATAGTAAAAACTTTTGGTAACGACTTCCATAAAACTAGCAAAAGAGCACTCTTGGTAACCACAGAAATTCTCTCTTGCCCTTTACTATTCTAACACTACTACACACACTTCACTTGGCTCCACTGGTGTTGTCCCAATTGGTATCTTAGACGGGATGATAATCGATAAAGAGCAATTATCAAATTGTCAAACTCATAAACTTCTTTTGTAATTTACCCATTTATTTATTAAATTCCGATTCGCGCGCAAGACATATCCAAATGATCACAAAATTAATATCATACGTATGACTATGAAGTCTTAGCGTAGCGAGTTAAGCCGATCGAAACATGGATTTATTCGAGAATACAGACAAAAGTGTACGTAGCTTCTGTTTCCATACCGAACATGACAATTTCCTTGCCGACCACGGGATTCTCATTCTACTCGACGTGGCTCAACATTTGTCACAGCTTTCCTTTTCACCCATTACAAAATGACCATACCATGCTTTCTTCTCTCTCTCTCTCTCTCTCTCTCTCTCTCTCTCTCAGCCTCTCTATATATATAACCAGCTCATCTCTGCTGTCTCTCGAGGCTTCCACTTTCTCTTTCCCATTCCCATCCCCATTATGACTACTCCACCAGTTTTCTCAGCGAAATGGCTAATAAAATCTTCTGGAAAACTCATCACAGTCATCGTTTTCCTCATCCTTGATTTTCTTGACAATTTTTTTTGCATAGTATTTAGGATTCTTGATGAGTGCTTTGAAGGGAAGGCCTCTCCATGTTACTGTGAAAAGAAAGGAGAACTGGTTGGTGATGATGAACTCCAACTGTCAGAAACTTTGTATGGGAGGAAAAACGTTTTCAGGGAAATGGGGTTTCTTGGGTTCGCAAGAATATGGGAGAATTCCAAGAAAAGAGGAGGTGTTGTTGGTGGAGAAGTGGTGGTCAATAGATGGTCTGATTGTGGGTGTGAATCCTGTGTTTCTTGGATGAAGAATGGTGATCATCAAAAGCTTCATGTTGTTGTGAGGGAGCCTTCAAAAGGTAATTTGAGAATTCCCCCATTTGTCAATTTCCCTTTAATTAATTAAAATATTTGTTGAATTCAAATTTGAGGTAATTTTGTTGGTTGACGAGGAAGAACTTTTATTTCTAAGTTCACGTTTGGTTTCGCTGCACTGTAAGAAGAATGACTAGTTCAATACCATTTGTTTTAGGACGACGCGGTAGATTATGAGTAACTGTCAATCACTTCATTTTTTTTGTTATCACTCACTTCTTATCACATCAGAGTATTGAGAAATAAAGTAGTTGTCCTAGAATTTCTCACCAGGTATTTGATAGACCAATGCTATAAACACTATTTTTTCTTTTTGGTTAAACAAACACAATAATTTTCACCATAGTTATTTTGGTAAATTTTTATTAATTCTCATTTGAATCTAATACTGATATCATTTTTTAACATACCATTAAAAACTTGCCACCTAAACAGGTGTGATATTATTTGTGTACATAAACTTATAGTTGAAATGGGTGGTGTTTATTACACACTATCATACATTCAAACTGAAGTCACGATTTATGTGCAATTATTTGAGAGTGTACCTAAGACTGTATAATAGGGTGTGTGAACTAGTTTTTTTTTTTTTTTTTTTCTTATTTTATTACCTTCACTTAGAACCAAATGGAGCATCATATTATGGTTTTTACCAGATTATTGAAGAACCTAAACGTAACACTACAAAGCAATTGGGTTGCCCTGACTCCGGCTATTAAATTATTGGATAAACAATTAAATTTACTATTTATTAACAGCTTAAACAGTAAAACTTTTAGGATAATCGATAATTTATCACTTATTCCTTCTTTGATATAGATGTAGATGGTTGAATTAGGAAGGGGCAAAGGAGTCCACACTTTTACATAATTTTGGGTTGATTGTTGAGTATGAATGGTATATGTTTCTGTCAAATGTAACATAAGATTTTACTAATGTGTTTATAGTTTTATGTTTGACAGCGACCATTGACGATTGCAGGGTAAAGCCAACTGAGAATGTGATATTCTTGCATGGATTCCTTTGCTCCTCCTCATTTTGGACAGAAACAGTGTTTCCATATATTTCTGAACCCAAAAACCGCAATTATAGGCTGTGTGCTGTTGACCTTCTGGGATTTGGAAGAAGCCCAAAGCCAAGGGATTGTTCATACACTTTGAAAGATCATATCGAAATGATTGAAAAATCTGTGATCAATCCATTTGCATTGGATTCATTTCATTTAGTTGGCCACTCCATGGGATGTATAATTGCGCTAGCCTTAGCTGCAAAGCACTCAAACTCAGTAAAATCGATCACCCTTGTAGCACCTGTAAGTGCATAATATTACATGGTAGATATGTGTGCTACTAAATTAAACTTCTTTAATTTTCTTGAAATCACTTAACAGTTTCTTCTGCAACATTGTGATGTCCAACATCATTAACTAAGTTTTGTCTACTCTAGTGTTCAGTCAGCAAACGTCAAATGTGCATTGAGTGTGAAAATCTAGTCTAGCTTTCTAAACATATTTGGATATATTCTTTGTTCTGTGTCTCATATTTGTCAATATATCTTACTAGGTGAAAAGAGAAACAATTTTATATCTTGCTTAGATCTTTCTGTGGTTTTTTATTGTTAGCCTTTCTTTCCTACTAAAGATGGAGGAAGTTTAATTGCGCTTAATAAACTTGCTGAAAAGAGTTTGTGGCCGCCATTGTTGTTTGGTTCATCGGTTATGACATGGTATGAGCACTTGGGTCGATGTGTTTGTTTTCTGATTTGCCGAAACCACAGGACATGGGAGAAAATGTTGAAGCTAATTACTGGGAAAAGGTAACTACCGCATTTATCATGATTAGAAAGGGATTTAACCACAATCAATCAGCATTGTTTTAGTTACTTGCATTAATTAGGACCAATTATTTTGAACTTGTCTTTCTTTTCCTACCCCAGGGATCTCCATTTCACGGCGATGGATTTGACCAGACACACCCATCATTCAGGTTGGCATACCATGCATAATGTGATATGTGGTGGAGCAACAGTCTTGGATGGCTACCTCACAGTTTTGGTCAAGGCCGGCACGAAAATTTGTATTATTCATGGTGATAGGGACCAGGTTGTCCCAATAGAATGCACCAACAACTTCAAGATGAAAGCTCCTCATTCAGAGGTTAATATCCTTAAAAATGCTGACCATGGCTCTGTAATCTTTGGTAGAGAGAAGGAATTTGCTCAATATCTAGAGCATATATGGTAATATATGAAAGCTTTTTTTTTTTTTTTTTTGAGAAGCAATATATGAAAGCTTTTAGTCCCTCTTATGCAATCTTTATTTTCCGAAGGATTTTTTGTTATTAGTAGGAGCTGAAATTAGGGAAAATAAATTTATGTTTTCTGATTGGAGAATGTACTTGTAACAAATAATATCACATTTTAATTTAAAATAACACATGTAGTATTTGTTACGTGTGACCTTACTTCATGAAGAAGTCCTACTTACATGATATTGTTCTTTAATTTACACTTGGCCTTATGTACAAGTTATTCAGGATTTTCGAATTCACAAAAATGAAAGAAGAATGTCCTAGTTTTTCCCACTTAGCTCAAGTTGCGAGTTCCATTGCTTAATAACTCTTCCAAATTCCAACTAGACCAAATTTCGATTGACCATCCAGCCAAAATAGAATATCAGACAAGATCTCAACCTATTTTCGTTGTATTTAGGAAAATATTACTTCTATTGTGTTGAAGAGGTGAATGTGGGCGCGATTTTTTCTGGTACTAAAAGGAAAAATCACTCCACTCTAGAGTATGTAATAAACAAACTACAAATTTCTTTATAATCAACAAGTCAAGTCTGACCGAGCTCACTATTACAGATTACTCTCTCCCTCTCTTGTAGAAGGGGGAGGAGTATTTATACTATACTAACTCTTCTCCTCGTTATGGGGGAACCGACTGGACAAAAAGGGCTTTTTGTCTCATCGTAGGTCTCTTCCTTCTCTTTTCTTGGGACTGAGTGTGTTTTTTTTTTTTTTTTTTTTTTTTTGAGATAACCGCCCTGAAGGCAAAACTTTATTCAAAGAAACTAAAGAAATTACAAAGCATCATAAACAACTAGAGGAGCTATATCTTCATGAATGGTATCAAACCAGACCTGTAGCTCACAGGCGGACTTAGAGCGTCTAGCTAGATGATGGGCAACTTGATTGCCTGATCTTTTAACATGATTGAAAGAACTAAAGTGAAAGTCCCTAACTAACACAAGAATATCCTCAATGATATGACCATACTCAGGGTTGCTAACATCTTCCTTACAAATAGCTTTAATAAGAACCTCTGCATCACCTTCAAAGATGCAGTCCAGTGCAGAAATTTCTTTTGCGAACTTCAAAGCCCTTCGACAAGCTAAGGCTTCAACAGTAGCTGCGGAGAAAGGGAGAGGGACTCGTTGAGACAATGCAGCTCTGACTGAACCCGAAGTGTTTCGGACCACAATGCCAAAACCTGCAAAATCCAATTCCTTGAAAAGTGCTGCATCAAAATTAATTTTGGCAAGGGCAGAATAAGGGGAGTCCAACGCACTGATCTATTACTGGGCATAGCAGCTCAGGCTTGAGGGACTTGGGCATCTAGGAAGTTCGAGAGCAGGTCCTTTGCTTTGTCCCTGATCTGATGCAGCTCAACCCTCTGCTCTTTAAGTCTGACAGAGTTCCTATTTCGCCAAATCAACAAGAAAACCAATCCTAACAAGTCTGTATTAATCCGATCCCTCATGGTGAACAACAGACCCAGCAAAGCATCAAAACCACGAAATTCATACCGAAACAACTTCATCAACATGGCATCATCCTTCCATATAACCAACAGAGAGCTACAGTACCATAGTGCGTGTATTTTGTCCTCATTTTCACATTGACAGCCAGAGCAGGTAGAAAAAGAAATCACCGTACGCCTCCACGAATTACACAAGGTAGGTAAAGCATTATGAGATGCTCGCCAAAGAAAATGTTTAACTCAATGTGGGACTTGAAGCTTCCAAATACCAGTCCACAAAACATGGTTCTTGTCTTGCGATGAACAGCTAGGTTGTAGATTCCTAGCCACCCTTACTACTAGTTTATAGGCACTATGAGTTGTATAACTACCATTCATGGATGGGAACCATACCAACTTGTCTGGGATAATACGGTCACTTAGAGGAATCCCCAAAATCAGATTATCCCCATGAGGAAGAAATTCATGCCTTATTAAATCTACTTTCCATGAATGGGAGTCAGTATCAATGAGAGAGCTCACCGTTGATGTCGGAGGGAGTACAACAGGTGGGGAGATAATTCTCGCAGCAGGCAGAGAGGTAATCCATTTAGCTTCTCTAATCTGGACAAAAAGACCATCACCTATTCTCCAAACTGCTCCCACATCGATAACATGACGAGATTGAAGAATGCTTTTCCAAGCATATGAGCCCTTATTTAAGGAGGCACACTCCATGATGGAACAATTCGGGAAAAACTTAGCTTTGAACACTTTATAAAATAGAGAATTCTCACAAGTCTGAAGCTGCCAAACCTGCTTCGCTAAGAGGGAATCATTGAAAATGGTTAAATCACGAAAACCCAAACCTCCTTCATTCTTGGGACAACACATCTTCTCCTAACTCACCCAATGGATTTTCCGCTACTCCCCTCTGTAACCCCACCAGAATTTTCTAACTAGAGACTCAATTTCTTTAATCAAACCTTTTGGGAGCTTGAAGCAAGACATGGCGTAGGTGGGAATTGCTTAAATCACCACCTTAATAAGAATCTCCCGGCTAGCTTGGGAGAAGAGCTTCTCCTTCCAACCTTTTAGTTTTTTCCAGATTCTCTCTTTTATGAGGCTAAATGATCTTTTCTTCTCCCTGCCTACTAGTGATGGGAGGCCCAAGTAATGCTCATATCGATGTGACGTCGAAACACCTAGAAAGACAAAGATGGCATTCTGAAGAGTGTGAGGGGTGTTTGAGCTAAAGAAAATACTGGTTTTACCTTTATTTATGCTCTGACCTAAGGCTTGTTCATATATAAACAGCAAGGATTGAATTTGGATACACTCAGTTATAGTTGCTCTACAAAACACCAAACTATCATCCGCAAATAGAAGGTGAGACACCCGAGGGCCAGCAGCACATAAAGAGACCCACTTAATATTTCCATTCTCTTCAGCCTTCTTAAATAAGGCATGTAATCCTTTGGTGACCATTAAAAACAGATAAGGTGAGAGGGGATCATCTTGGTGAAGCCCTCAAGATGGTGTGATGAGACCGTGGGGCTGCCTATTGAGCAAGATTGAGTACGTGACTGATCTGATGCAAGCAGAAACCAGAGCCACCCATTTTTGACAGAAACCCATTTTGAACATGATCTTCTCCAAGAACACCCACTCCACCCGATCATACGCCTTACTCATATCGAACTTCAACGCCATAAATCCTGGCTTTCCTGTTCTTTTTTCTTTCAAATAATGCAGGTTCTCATGAGCAATCAAAGTGTTATCAGTAATAATTCTTTCAGACAAGAAAGTACCCTGAGTCTCAGAAATCAAATGGGGAAGCAAAGGTTTTAAACGATTAGCCAGCACTTTAGCGATAATCTTATACAAAACGTTACTCAAACTAATTGGTCTAAAATCAGAAACCTTTCGCGGACTATGGATTTTTGGAATTAAAGTTAAGAAAGTATGGTTAAGCTTATCAGGAATGATACCTGAATTTAAGACTGATAAAACGGCTTCTGAAACCTCACCACCCACTTTATTCCAAAATTGTTTGTAGAACAGAGGGGGAAGACCATCAGGTCCAGGAGATGTATTTGAGTCCATCTATTGAAGAGCTGCATATATTTCACTAACTTCGAAAGGCTTCACCAAGTCAAAATTCATGGCTTCAGTAACCCTTGATTCCACACCAGATAGGACGGGATCAAATTGAGTGGGATTTGCCAATGAGAACAGATTTGAATAGAAGCTGAGCAATATGTCCCCAACTTGAGACTCTTCCTCAGTCCAGACACCAACAGCATTCTCTACGCCAGAAATATAATTTCTTTTATTCCTCTCTAAAGCTCTACAATGAAAGTATTTAGTATTTTGATCTCCATATCGCAACCAATCTGATTTTGATCGTTGACTCTACATACATTCCTCCAAGGCCATGAGATTCTGAAGCTCGTCATTCAACGATGCCAGCCTATCATTCCCACCCCCTGCCATGGAGCGAGCCTCTGCTTTCTCCAATTGTTTTCTTACTTTGGCTAATTTCCAACGGACATTCCCAAAGACCTTTTTATTCCACATATTCAATTGCTCTTGGTAGTGACCAACCTTCACCAAAACACTACTAGTAGGATCTATATGCGACCCCATGTCCCATTCAGAATGAACCACATCCTCATATCTTTTATCCCTTACCCACATTTCCTCAAATCTTAATGGCCTCTGAGGTCTATAAAAGCGACTATTAACATCATCAGTACATAACCAAATAGGTTTATGATCAGAGGAAAAACCTGATAGGTGATGCAATCTGGCCGTTGGAAATTTCTGTAACCAATCTGAGGAAGCCAAGGCATGGTCAAGCCTCACCCACACAACCGGACCGTCAAAGCGACGATTACTCCATGTATAAGGCAGCCCCGAATAACCCAAGTCCTTCAGAGCACAAAAATCCAAACACTCCCTGAAACTTCGCATCTGATTTTCCGGCCTAACCGGACCACCCGATTTTTCACCCACCCGTGTGATCTCGTTAAGAGCTCAAATGATGGAGTAGTGTCCAAGAATCTTCTCAGTTAGCAACTTCAGGAGCTCCATAAAACCCCGTGAAGCGCTAGGCGTCATCAATTCTTGGATTCACCACCGCATCGATGTGGTGAGGAGAGAACGCCCTAATATGGTGATCGATATTATTCATCCAAAGCAAAGTCAAACCCCCACTCAGATTTCTTCGAGGGACTATAAACAGATTATCATAGCCCAAACGGCATCGCAGACGCTCCAAATAGCTCTTCTTCTTCTTAGTCTCCATCAAGAACAGTAGTGTGGGACCTTTTGCTTTCACCAATCTTGAAAGCTCGCGAACTCGCCGGGTTCCTAAGCCCACGACATTTCCAGCTTAAGCAATTCATGGCGAACGATGGGGCTAAGGAACAGCCACCGCCGATGAAACATCAGAGAGGGAAGGTACATCAGAGCTCACGCCTCTTTTTTTCTGAACTGGGGTATCTGAAATGTCTTCAGGGAAGTGCTCTCTTTTTTTAACACTAGCCGAAGGAAACAGATGGGAGGAAACTATGGGCTTAAAGTTGTTTAGAAATTTGTTTGGGCTTAAGTTTAGTAGGCAGACCATTCGTATTTGACAAATCCTGGAGAGGAGGCCTAGTAATGCGACGGTTCACCTCAGAGCTGGGGAGAATGGGCTCATTTACTTATGGCCCAACTGACAGGGGATTATCCATTTTTTTTCCAACCTTACCCCGTGTAGCCCCAAGCCCATCTAAGGAAGAAACCGATGCTATCAAATCACCAGGATTCTCGCATGGGACATGATCAAACTTTTTTATGTCACGATCAATTTCTTGGAGCTTTGCAAGGAAATGGTCACCGTCAGCGTAAGTACCCGTGATTTTAGGAAGAAGTACCGAGTTTGAGATCTTAGAAAAGAGTTCAGCATCACCCAACGAGGATCCTCCTCCATTTGTGCTAACGTAACTTTCGCTGGGGTGGCGAATGACAGCTGATGGTGAGGAAGAAACAGCTTTAAACTGTGTATCATTTGTCAACTCTACATCAATCCGCGGACTCGAGGCAACCGAAATCACATCAACATTAATTGCATTCTCCGCCAAATCTGGGGTTTCCATATCTGCTTGTTCACCAGAGGGAGGAGGTTGAGTGCTTTCCGGTGGTGGTGGCATCTCCGTTCTACCACATGAGCTCGCATTTGGCTTCTCTTAGCTAGATTGATGACCCCCTCTATCTTCAAAGAAGCCCGAAACATGCAAAACAGTTTTCCTTGGGTTGACAGTCTGTGAAGCACGCATGAATGATCTGAATTGCTTGTCCTATGGCGTGAGAGAACCCTTGCTTTCAATCCACATAGGGCAATCTCTATCATCGTGATCGAGTCGCCCACACTAGTAACATATAATGGGTAACCTTTCTTATTTGAAGAATACCCAGACTTGACCACCTTCTTCCAGATTTACTACTCTTCCACGGCATAATGGTTGTGTCATATCCACTCTGACCCTAACCCGCACAAAACAGCCTCCTTCCTCCGTTGGGTGAGTTTCCGACCGGCAAACCTTTCCAACTGAACTACATATGTCCTCTGCCACCTCCTTAGTCATGTATCTTATTGGAATATCATAAACCTGCACCTAAAAAGACGTTTTGTTAAATCTAACATCTTGTATAGGGGTATTTCTTTCATACTTCTGGACCACCACCAAGTGCTTGTCGAAACTCCAAGGCTCACTAAGCAGAACTCGGTTTACATCTTCCTGATTTTCGAAGACAAACAACAGAATATGATTGCTCATGTTTTTTATTGTGAAACCATTTATCACTTGCCATAGGGGTTTGAAGGTCCTACCAACGACATCAACGTTCAAAGCTCTTCGGGTTAAGAACTTTGCAGCAATGATGTGTTCATTAGATCCTCTATTTTTTCCCAACGTGATTTTGTCTCCCTCTCTATCTAACAACAAAAGCCTGGTCCATTGTTTTGATCCCTGAAAAGGATAAACCCACTAGCCCTGCAGATAACAGTGTTATCTCAGGGGAAAGACAATCCTTCAGATGAAGGAACAACCTATTTCACAACCTTAGGGAAGACTTGGGAAAGACCAAGTCTTTCTTAGCGGCATGAAAAAGTAGTAGACTTTAACAGAATAAAGTCAATTCAAAGAGCATATAGTTTCAAGTGAGTCATTCAATATTTAATGCTAGGCTATGCTAGGTTGGTTGAAGCTATTAATGCAAAGGTGATAGTTGTGTCCTAACACTTTCCTATGGTAGTAGGCTTCTCAGCTAGTTCTTGAGGATGTGTGGATCCTTGGGAGATGTCTATTGTTAAAGTCTAATTATCGACCTTCCTCATTATATCCGAGCTATAGGTTGGTCTTTCTTTATCAGGAACATCCTATTAAGCTTGGGCTTTGTTGTTCCTGATATGGTTTCCTTATATTCGGATCGGCCTTACTCCTTTGGGCCCATGAACCGGTTTGCTCCCCCCACAAGAGCAATGCTAAGACCACTTTTTCTCAATTTTTTTTACAATTTACTGAAATGGTAAATTATGATTGGTATAACATCATTTTCACATGAATCCACAGGTGATATTATTTTGCATCAATTAGAGCATGTTGCCTCAACAATTTTTGTGTTGAGATACTATTTTTGTGTTACTAGACTTATTGAGCCAACTTCAAGTCTTATTCTCCCTACTTCTAACATTATATTTATACAGTTGTTCTTAATTAGATTAAATAATTCTATTATTATTTCAAATTTAAAAAATTCCTATATCATCATCATCATCATCATCTATTAAAAATTTTAAGTGAGATTTTTAATTTTTTTTTTAAATAAAACAAAAAGTTGTACATTGCACTATAATAAACACATAATGGGTCCGTTTGGATTGAACTTATTGTTACTAAAACTAAAAACTGAAAACTGAAAGTACTGTAGCAAAATAATTTTTAAATGTGTGAATAGTACCGTGGGGCCCATTTTTAATATTTTTTAGTGCGTGAACAGTGCTGTAAACAGTGATGAACAATGCTGCTACAGTTCTGCTACAGTGATATTTGTCCCCTGGCCTAAAGCAAAACGCGTGAAGCGAGGAAAAAAAAAATGGAAAAACGCAACGCAGGATTCAGCGAAAAACGCTGAATCCAAACGAATACAATGAATCTAAAGAACATTTTTTTCCAACTTCCTCTTTATTGATATTACATGAATATCAAATCACATATTGAGTTGATAATCAACTTGAGATGCGTAATTAACAGGCTGGGTCAAGTCATAAGTTGACCTAGTCTAGCCCAAAGTTAAGCAAGTTGGATATAGATTGACTTTTTTTTATTCTAGGTCAAAATTTTCGGATTAGGTTGGGTTATTGTGTTCGAATTCAATTTTACTAGGTCTAATTAATAGTATAATGCTTAGTACAACTCTCTGTCTCCTTCTCCTTATAATATAATTTGACTTCTTTTTTTCCTTTTCTGTTGGTGACATTTTTGTGTAAATAATAATCCATTATCTCTTCTATATGTCAAACATTATATATAAATATATATATATATATATATAATGTTTATAACAGTTCAAAACCTCAAATTTTTGGAATATTCTTTTCAATCCCTTATTTGAAAGTTTTATTGAAGGGAATGGAAAAACAATTTTATTATTTGGGAGTTTATAAATGAATGGAATGAAATGAATCAAGTAAATCATAAAAGAATGGAATGTATTTAAGTAATGAAATAAAATGGAAAAGAAAGGAATTGAATGGAATCAAGTAATCTTGTTTAGATGCTTTAAAATAAAGAAATAGAAGAAATGAAATAGAATCATTTTAGTGAAAATTTCTTTAAACATAATTCCTTTTCCTCTGATTTATTTCAATTTTTGGGGGAAATGAAATTTGAGGTTATGAGGGAAAAGGGAGAAATGCGTGTTCTCCCCTATCCATTCCATTCTCTCTCACTTTTTGAAGTGCTAAATGCTATTTTTTTTTTTTTTTAGCTCACTTGGATGTGAATGCTCTAATGGCCTTTCTATAATGAGAAAAATAACATATGAAGGTGAAGCTAAAATTTAGTTGGATTGAAATATCTACACAATCTTCTTTACCTTATGCTAGAAGCAGTTCTGCCTGCTTGTCCCTTGAAAAAATGAACAAAGATTTTATTTTCTTAAAGTTACTACATAACTTGTTTGGGCCTTCTTGCTTCATTTTTTATTGAATAATATTAGTGTCATAGTTACATATATTATGACTATAAATTTATAGCAACTAAAATATATTGTGTTTCCTTGTTTTGCATTACAAGCCTTGGATTTTGTGGTGTATGATGTTAAAAAATACAAGAACAAACTCATATTGTTATTAAACTAAAAATTAGGATGTAGGGCTATCCAACCCACTTGGAGACCTAACAACCCGAGAAACTCGACCGAACCTGAGCTGATCGCTGCCTGACCTAACTACTCTAGCAATTGGCAGCAAGTCTCTTCCTCTAGAAACCAACCCCAACAGGTCGATTGCAGGTCTCCTTCCCAAAAACCTAAAATTAACCTACTAGTACAAGAGTTTTTTGATTAAATTTTCCAGATCCGTTAAGATCTCACCTAGATTAGACGAAATTTCCACCGAATCTTGCGAGATTTTTGCCTGATTTGGTGAAATCTCACCAGATTTTCGTCGTTATCTTGCTAGATTTTTGCCATTTTTTAGATCTAAGATGCCAACCAAATCGATTGTCTCCCCTTAAAAGCCTAATCTGCTTGAACTGATCAACCTCTCCAGTCAGCGGTAGGTTGTGATATACTCCACCCAATCAAGTTAAGTCGGGTGCAGGTTGAGCCCAAACCCGATCCAACCTGACATGTGGACAACCCTCCTAGGATGCATACTGTGGAAAAAGAAATATATGAAAAATGGGGAAAATTTGGTGGCCTGAATTGGTGAAGACTAGGTTGGAACGATTTTCCGATTCCTCTACACCTGATAAAGTCCAATTCAACCCATGTTGACATTGAACTCCCAAACCCTTAAAGAAGTATACGAAAAGTATTGGTTTTGGTTTAGCATAAAAATATGATCATCAAGGAATATGGTTGGTGAACAAAACTCACCTACTAGTCTAAGAAGAATCTATTTCATCAGGGAATCAAAAATGATAACAACAAAAGTGGAAGCGAAAAAAGAAAGATTAAGATACTTTAATGATGTGCAAATCAGAAGTGAGTGAATCTAAGAGTATTTAATTTGGAAATGTAATAACAATAGCAACAAAAATAAATTCAACTTTTACACTTCACCCTCCCAGAATTACAAAATTACATATACTAAAAAAAAAAAAAATTCCCTCATTCAGAGCTTTCACACATACCCATAAACTCACCTCTCTTCAGACATGGCTGATGTAGCCCATAAGCTCAAATTGCTCAAGGATTTGATGGGTAATGCTCAAGATGATGGCCTTCAATCTCTTGACCTGGCTTCAAAGCATGTTCACCAAGCTCAACCCACTTGATCCAATGATCCCTCCTCACCTACAACCCCATGACTCCATCACCACCGCTAACACCCCAAGCCACCCTATATCCACCACTGTGAACCCACATCTTCAAAACCCAAAGCTAACTCACTCACCCAAAATCTCACCAATTCGCCATATACACCACCCAAAGCCCTGGTTGATGACCAACACACACTTCCTAAACCCATAGTCGCCCCACCAAAACATGAACGCACCAACGCTTTCAAAAGCCAAACCATCGTAATAGACAGCAGTCTTAAACCATTGACTTTGACCAAAGATGATGTAGACGACCACATTTGTTCAACTTGATTTTGTGAGAGAATGGATTCATGGAATGGTATACATTTCGATTGAAGAAGAGAACGAGAGAGAGAGAGAGATAGAAAAGTCAAAACCTAATTCACTTGGCGATAATATGTTGAATCCGTCATATTTTTTTTAGACTAACAATAATAAACTCCTTGATCTTTCTTGCTCATCTTATTCTCTTTCTCTAATGCCTTAAACAGTTTGTGGTCTTTGTTGTGATTTTTGTTTTAGTTTTGTCTTTTGATTTTATGTTGATTGTTGTTGTGTAAAGATTAATTGACATTTTTTGGGTTGAATTTGATGTTGAGAAAATTTTGTTTCTTTGGATACTCAATTGTTGAAGGAAAAATGTGATTTTTTAAATTAAAAGAGTGAGGAAAAAATGAATTTTAAAGAACTTATTTTAATTATTTAAAACATTTTAGGCTATTTATTTGATGTGGAAAAGTTCAATCCATGTATCACCATTTAATTGGGTCAACTAACACATGTTTTAGACTAATGTGTTACTTTACAGACACATCAACAAAAAATGGATATGGACGGGCTAATGATCTAAACAACGTATTGTGAGAAACCATAAAAGTGCCTCTCAAAAAAAAAAAAAAAAAATTTTAAGTGCTTTGAAAGACACCTCTCTTTTTGGGTAAGTGGTGTGGAGTCGCCATTTATTTTTTTTATACAAAAAATAAGAAAAACTAAATACAAAATACATGACTGAATTGTTCCATTTCATTGATTGAATAAAAAAGAATACATATTTGAAAAATTAAAAATTACATGGCTTTGGGTCCTAGTTACAATCTACCCAAAATAAAAATAAAGATAAAGCTTAGGTCTACCTATCCAAAGACACTAAATTAGAAGGCTAGGTTACGGAATGGAAAGGTGTTAGGCATTCATTCCGCTCACAAAGACTGGTCTTCTAAACTCTTGTGACCAATGTACCCCTTTTATGCATGACATGAATGATATGTTGCACACATGAACAAAATTGACTCACATGAATCTATTTTATGAATATGCCCTCTTCTTTGTTTTTTTAAAAAAATCGGATCTGTGTTGTGATAAAAAATTGAATTGGGTTTAGAAAAAAATCAGATCTATTTTTGAGAACTAAAAAAAAGTGGTTTTTTGATGAAAGAAAAATCAGATCTATTTTTGAGAACAAAAAAAATTGGTTTTTTTATGAAAGAAAAATCAGATCTGTTTTGTAATATATATATATATATATATATATATAATCAAATTTGTATATTAAAAAAAATCAGATCTGGTTTTATATGTGTAAACAATATTAAGAAAAATATTTTTTTAAGAAAATGACTTTATTCATGAAATAAATCTATGCTACATGCACTAAACAAACAAAGAAAACCACTCATGACCCTTTTTTTATTTCAAAATCTGCTATGTTAAAAAAATCAAATCTACATCTAAAGAAAACATAGATAAGTTTTTAAAATAAGAAAAATTTAGATTTGTATGTAAGGAAGATAAAAATCAGTTTTTGTTTAAAAAAATTCAGATCTTCATTTAATGAAGATACAAATCAATTTTTTTATTTCAGAAAAATTCAGATTTGCATCTAAGGAAGATGCAGATCAGTTTTTGATTTGAGAAAAATTCAAATCTGCATCTAATGAAGATGCAGATCAGTTTTTGATTTAAAAAAAGATGTAGATAACATGCAGATTTTTGAAATTAAAAATAGATCATGACAATAATAAAAAGAATCAAGAACATATTTCAACAAAATAAATCAAAAATTCATGATATGAATATTTAAAACAACTAAATTGAAAGAAATATATAACATGCATCATCATAATAAGAGAAACATAAGAAAAAGGGTTAATAAGAAACAACCTCTTGCATGGGGCACTCTTCTTCTTGAGGGATATTTTAGGGTTCAAAGAAATTTATGCAATTGTCTTTGAAACCTAAAAACCCTTGCTTACAAGAAAGAAATTTTTAAGACTAAAGCCTCCAGAACCTCTTTAACGTAAGAGAGAGAATTTCAGAAGGGGGTTAGAAATATGAGAAATTTAAGAGCGTGAAAAAGTCTCCCCTAGAGCGTAAAAGTGTGTGCTGAATTTTGAGATCCAGTCTCTATTTATAGAGGTTGGAATGCTTAAAAAATAAGCAACAACGAGTAGAATGTGAATCGGGAGGCGTCTTTCTGCGAAAAATTTGAAAAGGATGTGCCTTATCATTACCCGAAAAGCGTTAGGCCAAAGCCCTTAAGGGTGCCATTCGGCACTTTGAAAGTGCCGATCGGCACTCCAAGAGTGCCGAAATAGTACTCTTGGATGGTAATCGCACTTTCGTGTTCTGGTGCGTTTTGGACTCCTTTTTTAGGTTTTCTTGAGCTGGGCCTTACACTTAGACGTGTTTTCAAATCATATTCTTAGATTTTTATCTCTTTTTGGATAATTCAGGTCTTTTCAGCAACAAATATCTTGTAGCTAAATACTCTAAAATAAATCTTGATAAAGTTTAGATTATCCACAATTTTATTATTATCCAATTATCCTCTTTATTCCCATGCAAGCAATCCTATTTTTTACACTAATTATCAACCAATCACAAAATCCTTTAATTAATTTTAATTGTTTAACCAATCATAATTAATTTAAACTAATCATGCGTGGTTGACTCTACCTAGACACAATGCATGCTGACCGTGCAAACTTTATCATGTGATATCTTTCGATTCGACGGTCCGATTTGGAAACTAGGCATATCGTCACGACTGTTAGAATTTGAAGATCATTTTTATGATATGAAATGAACAAATTAATGTATGTAATGCAGTCATGATTTTCGAGTACATGGATGGTCATTCCAGTCATCTTCCATGATTAAATCATGGGTGCAAAATCGAGTGTCTACACGTATAACGTTAGGAGGTAAAATTCTAATTCTAAAACTTTAGGGCGTAAAATTCAAAGACCCTCAAATTTAAATGGGTGTTGTTGGGTTAAGATAGCTTAACCCTGGTTAATTAATTTAATTACCCAAGTTGATTAATTAAGTTCATTTGCATGCAAATCGTGAAGGCACCAACTAATCACCAAAAATACTAAATGCAGCTAAAAATAAATTAGACACGGTGATTTGTTGACAAATGGGGAAAATCTCACAAGGCAAAAACCCCACCAGATGATTTTAAGGTTACCACTCCCAAGAATCCACTAATCAACAATCAAGCGGTTACAAGTATAAGAAATATTACCAACTACTCTGGCCTATCTCGAAATATCAACCTACAATTGAACCTTTGCTCCAATACCCAATTGGACTTGATCTTGTAGTAACCTTCTTTCATTTGATACACAAACCTCCAATTTGTGACTAACCCTTTGCACGGATCCCAAGTACGTGACTAACTCCAGCAACTTGTATAGATGTTGTTGGCTACAAAGTTCTTCACTTCATCAACAATGAAGATTTGGAAGTACTCGGTTACAAAACTCTATGGCATACAAACGCAGTAGCTTCACACAGAGAAAATAAGTCTCTTGGTCTCTGTTTTCGTGTGTAACGGCCTTTAAAATAAGCCTTATATATGTCTAGGGTTGTGAGAAAATAAATCCTAAACAAATACACAAGACTAGGCCGAATTTCAGATCTGGAAATTCTGAAATCGTATACTCGATAGATCGAGTTGCTGTCGAGTTATCTATCGAGTTTCACATTAAGTCTCGATAGCATGCATTTGTCAAGCTATCTGTCAAAACTTAATAAACAACTTTTCTTGTTTCTTGGACCAATCTTCATGTATTTAATACTTGACTTGGACAACATGTTTCTTGAAGTACTAAACCCATCTTAGATCTACCCAATTACAAGTAAAATGTATTTTGTCAAAGAATTAGCCAATTACAATAAAATATGACCCTAACAATCTCTCCCTTTGGCAATCCGTGACAAAACCACAAAAAGCAATTATGAGAGAAGTCTAACACAACTATCCCATAATATACAAAAGTACATAAGTCTAACCCTAACATGAACTCTTGAAAAACTTTGTAAGAAAAAAGATCATGTCATGGTAGACTTGCAACCTGTCTTAACTGAAACACTTAAACAAGATTCATCAAGGCAGCAAGTGTGAAACATAGACAAGTTGTATACAAGAAGAAACAACACATGTGAGACAAAGGTAAAGAAATCATACATCATCTCATATATTGTAATAAGAAATACAAAAAAACCTCACTACATCCCTTAAAAACACTCTCCCCCTATCTAGTATATTCTATGCTAGCTCTCCCCTTAACAACAAGATTACTCTTATCTATAAAACTACTCCCATTTTTTGTCACGAATGACAAATGGTGTATCACTGAGAGGTCGTCATTTTATCATCATACTCAGAGCCAAAAGTAATATCATCATCATCTTCATCTCGACCATCCGAAGAAGAAGAATCCTTAGCATGCTCCGATGAAGGTGAGGGCGCAAACCACCAAGTCGAGACTGGTGGCGAGCGATGCGACTGATTCTAGTGTTCATCTGACACATCTCCTCAGATAGATGGTCCAGATGACTACCAAAATCAGCACGCATGTGCTGAAACTGCTCCATGATGTCAGCAAGGGAGACAGCGGCTCGAGATGAGAAAAAAAGGGGCAAAGGAGGAAGACAGTCGAGAGGAAGGAGCTGCAAGATCTGCTGGGGTTGCATCTGTAGGCTTCACACGTGGCCGCTTTGCAACAAGTTATGCTACACTCCACCGAATAGACTCTTTACTAATGGCACCCATGACATAAAAGTGAAGAGAGGGAGGAATAGAGACTTGCATATGGGTGAGGATACGCGTGATAGTCGAAGGAAAGATGAGCTTATCATGTGTAGCCGTGTTGCGATAGCAATCTATAATAGATTCTATCATGTGTGATGAAAAGTTGATAGAAAGACCTTCCAAAAGGGAAAGAAGGAAATAAGCACGAGGCTTGGTGATAATGTTATAGTGAGACCGTAGAGTGAGTACAAAGGTCATCACCATATTAAGGAACCATGGTCCCTTAGTAAACTCGGTTGTAGAGAAATTAAGGGTACCTCCCTATAACATGACCTTCTCACAGAAGAGTGAGGCCAACTTGTCTCTAGAGATGGAAGAGAGACGAGGATGACTAGGGTAATCCGGACGATCCACCCTAGGGACACGCAGTACCTTGAAAATGAAGTTCGGGGTAACTACAATACGTGTACCATAGAATACCATAGTAAACCAAGGCATAGAGGTATTGATGGCGTGCATATTGGAGTAAAACTCCTATATGAACACGTTGGGACACCTCGAGGGTTTCTCATAAAGAGAAGCCCATCCTCAAGAGCTAATAGCACTGGGTAAAGAAGTGTCTGGGAAATCAGACAGAATAACCTGGCATTCCGAATGAATTGCCTAGTCAGAAAAGTTATCAAAGAAGTTATTACGTGTCTTCCCATCACAAAACCGAACAAAATCAGGGGGAAAAGAAGAAGAGGAAGAACCACGACGAATCAGATTTTTAGAAGGAACAGACTTTTTGGGTGCCATGATGAGGAGACTAAATGAGAGAGAGAGAGAGAGAGAGAAGAGAGAAACAGAGTCACAACAGAAGGCAAGACACAGGAAAGAAATGAAATAAAACGTGCAACGCATGAAAATGCATAAACATGTTACGTGTAAAAATAAATTGCATCATGGGTAGAAACCCAATCCAACCTAACAGCACTCATAGTGTTTAATCAGTCACACAATCCTAGAATGCATGAAACATTGTTTTAATGCACATAGAATGCAATGCATGAGCATGTGATATCATTTCAACAAAACCCAACCCAAATTTTTTGACAAAATCACAAAAACCCCAAAAATTTCCCAAACCTAAAACCTAGGTCACAAAAATGCATGAAATGCATGAAGAAATGAGAAAAAGAAAGATTGAGAGCACTTACCAAAGAAATTAAACTTGGATTAGGCTGAAAATGAAGGGGGAAGAAGGATTTTGGAGAGAAAAGGGTTTTTGGGTTGAGAGAAAAGAGAGAGAGATCGAGATATTTGATTTTGCACAAAACCAAGTCGGACCTCAAAGAATATATAGAAAATGTAACTCGATAGATCTATGAGGTATCGAGCTTCTATCGAGAACAAAAACTCGATAGATCGAGAGGTATCGAGGAGGTGTCGACGACAAAAGATCTCGATAGATTGAGGAAGGTATCGAGGAGCTATCGAGCAGACGAAGACTCCAAAGAATTTGGCTTGATGGATCGGGCTATCTATCGAGGGGTATCGAGCAGAAACCTAGAAATCTTGATAGAAGAGCTTGTATCAAGGAGGTGTCGAGGTATCTGTCGAGAGCCCTAAAGAAGAGATTTTGAGGAGGAGAAACAACACAAGATGAATGCAAACAAGATAACCATCAAAGCAAGCATTCAAAGAGCATGTTAAACATAAAAAACACATCCTCAACTCTAGATGCAAAGCATTCCTAGATCAAAACACACTAAACATGTCTAACCAAATTTTATTTCAAAACAAGTTTGGACAGTTTAGAGAGCATATACTACCACATGTATTCTTTGTGATGGCCAAATCACATTGTACCTGTACAATAGTATCAAAGGTAGCAAAGAGTATGCGTGTTGTGTGTGAAACTTTTGCAAGAGAGCATAAGTACATCATTATGTGAAAAATAATGATATAGGAGGATCAAATACATTCACACACAATCATAATTGTTTGATGAGGACTATCACCTTCGAGCTATATCATATAACTCCCACATCTCCTAGAAATACGCTTGCAACTATATTAAAAGTATTTTGATTCTTTTTGTTTTTCATGTTCTTTGCATATTTTTCTTTTAAGCATATCATGTATGGGCATATAAGAGAGAAAAGAAAGTACCCAATTATGTAAGCTTGAACATCCTAATTTTGCTTTGCAATGCTACACCTTACCGAGCACGGCTTTTATGAATTGCACACAAATATTTTATGATTGATGAGTTTTTATGGTGAGATGGCTATTTATGTCTTTTTCTTAGGATTTTCTAGTCCTTCTCGTCAAAAAGAGTGATTTAAGATATGAAAGATAAGAGATCAACCAAATCAACCAAATCATATAAAAGAGCCACAAAGCTCACATTGCTTAGTTGTGCATGAAGGTGCTCATCTAAGCTACAAGTGATACAAAGTTGAGAAACCTTGTTTCAATGGCCATTTGAGGTACCCAAGTACCAGTATACACTAACATACGTTGTTTTTGTATTTTTTTTTCCCCCTTTTTTTATTTAAAAAAAAAAACTTAAAACAAAGCAAAACAAATAAACAAACAAAACATCAAAACTAGACTAACTCAAACCACACCATGAACCATGCAAGATATCAGAAAAGATGAGAAATCACTTAGAATCTTTTTCCTTCTAGACGGGAGACCTAGATGGAGATCCTTTATTTTGCATGAACTTTTGTCTAGATTGAAAAGGAGAAGAGTTGAAACCATTAAAGTTTGAAAGTAGCATGACCGCCTGTAAACACAAAATTTCTCAATAGTAGAAAATCAAACAAATTGAAAAATGTATTCTACAAATATAATTTTGTATTAATCAAGTAGTGAGTACAATCTCTGTTTTGACTCTTTTACAAAAAGTGCTCTTCTGATTCTATCTTCTTTATGGTTTTGACTCGAACACGAAATTTTCTTCAATTTGGTTGGAAGATGGATCAAATGATCTTCACAACGAATCTCTTGCTTTGAACTTGCTAGAGATTTGTTGTTCTTCAAGTCCTTCAATTGTTCTTCAAGTCCTTTGAATGTTCTTCAAGTTCTTCAAAGATTCTTGAGACAGAATTTCTCCAGAGCTTGGACTTCAAGAAAACTTAGTCCTCAAAATGAGAGGAGATGTCCTTAATTTATAGTGGCTTCAGAGGATAAGCTCCACTTTGAATTGATATGCTTGAAGATATGTAATAGACTCTTGATTGGCCCAAATTTTGCTTATAGATAATTATCTTTTTTTTATCTATTTTGATAAATATCATATTTTGATAAAGATAATAATCAACAAAAGATAAATAATTATCTCTATTTTTTTTTAATAAAGATAATTATCCATCAATTTTGAATAGGAATTTTATCTTTATTTTATTTACTTGTTTTTAATAAAGATAATTATCAATCAATTTTGAATAGAAAATTGATCTTTATCTTGTGGGCCAAATGACACGTATATGCCAATGTGATGTCAATTTGGATGACACATGTCATCATTCGACTTAATTAATTTAATGACATATTAATTTGGAATTTGTCACTAAATTTTTGATGTGGCATTTTGTAATTGGCTTGACAAATTTTGCCTCCTGCACCGTCTTAAGATGTTCTCCAAGAGGGGCTAAAGAGAGTTGGAGTTGGTTTTGGTTCCCCAGAGATGACACACTATTGCTTTGTTGAGTGGCTAACCACTTATAGCAATTTGGATGAGTGAACCCAGATGCTCCATAGTAGTGACAAAAATGAGGCTTCTTTGGTGGAGACTTCTTGTTGGTGGAGAGATGATTTTTCTGCTCAGTCTCTTTGTTGCCAACCTTAGGGGGTGCTTCTAAAATGGATTTTCCCTTATCACTCCTATCCTCACTTACATTTTCAGTTTTAATCTCAGTTATGTCAATATTGTCAGAGTTATCATTATTAACAGGAGGAACAAAAATAACTCTATTTAAAACATTAGAAGAGGTACTACAAGAGGAGAGAGAGTGATCACACCCAAGACTTGTTCTGTCAAATGCAGACTTTTAAACATTCAACATTTCATCCAGTTTGGCACTTGAAGTCCTTTCCAGTTGTGCTCTAACCTGAAATAGTTTAGCATCTAGCTTTTTGGCATCTTCAACAAGAGAGTTGTTCTCAAACCTCAGTGCTCCAATGGTCTGATTAGCTTCATCAACCTTGATAGAGAGTTCCTCACATTCTAACTCCACTTCACTGAGCTTTCTCGTGGCCAACCTGTAGAGCTTCTCATGCTTCTCAGAGGCCTTGTACAACATAGCATAAGCAGTGTGGATGTCATCTTGGTCATCCATCTTTTCAACCTTTGATTCCATCAACTCTTCTTCATCATCAATTACGTCTACTACTTCCTCAGTAGACTCAACAGTGGCTGTAAAAGCACTTACTATCCATTCTTGGTCACTTTCATCAGAATCTGCTTCTAGTTCTGAGTCACTTAAGGTGGCAGCTAAGGCTTTACTTTTGCTAATGGATTTGAGATATGTGGGACACTCTTGCTTCATGTGTCCAAATCCATGACACCCATAGCACTTTGATCCAACAGGAACATCGTTACCTTGACCAGCATCTTTAGATTCTCTCTTACCTTTGTCTTGGGACTTATATTGAGAGAAAGCAGTTTGTTTGCGATCCTTATAACTAGTTTTGACATTCGCATTTTTAATGAACTTCTTGAATTTTCTGGTGATATATGACTTTAGCTTGGTATCCTCATCATCAAATGACTCATCATTGTCATCATTCTTAGTCTTCAAGGTCATGTTCTTGCCTTTGCCACTTTTGCCAACCCTTGCTAACCCTAGTTCATAGGTTTGCAAGTTCCCAATCAGTTCAGTCAAAGGAATAGAGTCAAGGTCCTTTGATTCTTCAATGGCAATAATCTTGGCATGGAATCTCTCTAGAAGAGATCTGAGAATCTTCCTAACAATCTTAGGCTTCGGAATCTGTTCTCTAAGATTGATTGCTGAATTACTATGTCCTTGAGTTTGGCATAGAATTCATCAAACGATTTATCCTCATCCATCCTAATTTCCTCAAAGTTAGTAGTGAGCCTTTGAAGCTTAGAGTTCTTAATAGCTTTAGTCCCCTCATAAGTATTTTGAAGAATAGTCCAAGCTTCCTTGGCATTGTCAGTGGAAGAGATCTTCTTGAATTCTTCATTTGTTACAGCATTAAACAGAGCATTCAATGCCCTACTGTTAAAGTTGGCAGCCTTGATCTTGGTATCATCCTATGTTGCGGGTGGCTCTTCAGGCTTTTTCCAACCTACTTCAACTGCCAGCTAGACTTTCTCATCTAAGGACTGCAAAAAAGCTCTCATGCGTACTTTCCAGTATGCATAGTTAGTACCATCAAATAAAGGCGGAATAATCAACGATTGTCCACGATCCATAATAACAGGGGTCAATGGATCACACAGTAAAGATTAAAACCTAATCAAAGTGTGCTCGCTCTGATACCACTTGTTGGGTTAAGATAGCTTGACCTCGGTGAATTAATTTAATTATCCAAGTTGATTAATTAAGTTAAATTGCATGCAAATCGTGGAGGCACCAACAAATCACCAAAAATACTAAATGTAGCGGAAAATAAAGACACGGTGATTTGTTGACAAATGAGGAAAACCTCAAAAGCAAAAACTCCACCTGGTGATTTTAAGGTCACCACTCCCAAGAATCTACTAATCAACAATCAACGGTTACAAGTATAAGGAATCTTACCAACTACCCTGGCCTATTCCAAAATACCAACCTATAGTTGAACCTTTGCTCTAATACCTAATTGAACTTGATCTTGTAGTAGTCTTCTTTCCTTTGATGCACAAACCTCCAATTTGTGACTAGCCCTTTGCACAGATCCCAAATATGTGACTAACTTCAGCAACTTGAACAGATTTTGTTGGTTGCAAAGTTCTTCACTTCATCAACAATGAAGATCTGGAAGCACTCGGTTACAAAACCTAGTGGCATACAAACGCAGTAGCTTCACATAGAGAAAATAAGTCTCTTGGTCTCTGTATCCATGTGTGATGGCCTTTAAAATAAGCTTTATATATGTCTAGGGTTGTGAGAAAAAAAAAAACTCTAAACAAATACATAAGACTGGGCCGAATTTCAGATCTGGAAATTCTAAAATCATAATTCTCGATAGATAGAGCTACTGTCGAGCTATCTATCGAGATTCACATTAAGTCTTGATAGTAGACATCTGTCGAGCTATTTGTCGAGATTTAATGAACAACTTTTCTTTACTTGTTTCTTGGAGCAATCTTCATGTCTTTAATACTTGACTTGAACAACATGTTTCTTGAAGTACTAAACTCATCTTAGATCTACAAGTAAAGTGCATTTTGTCAAAGAATTAGCCAATTACAACAAAATATGACCCTAACAGGTGTGTTTTGCACTTTAGCATAACAACAACAACAACAACAACAACAACAATAATAGAAATGTTTAAGTACTACAACTATTTATCCACTATCTGCTATTATCATCTAATTTTGAGTCTATTCTTATTGAATTGAACATTGGTAAAAAAGGTTTACTGTTACTGCCATGACATAATGCTTGTGTGCATTTAGTTTGGATTAGCCTTTTTCTATTAAGTTACTAGATTATTTATTTTTAAATACTTTTTTTTTTCGAGCAAAAAAAAGTTTCTGCTTCTACCAATCAAAATATTCAAACATAATTATGTAAGAGGCAAAAAGAATGAATTCATTCACATTTGTTTTTTATTTGCTTTATATTAAGATTAAACGACTATATAAGTAATTAGGAAAATATTTTCTTAGACTATGATATTAAAATGATTGATTTATGCTTACTTCCCATTACTTTTATTCCTCCTGTTCACGGAATGGAATATACATTATTCGTTTGACAGAGATAAATGGGTAAGATTTGTAGGCTCAAACATGGAACAGTTCTACTAATTATTAATTAATTTGAAGTACCATAACTAAGCCATAGTAGGAAAAAGAAATTGTGGCCTATTCACCTATTTTGCTCCACCAATCTTCTTACACACTGCAAAAGTAAAATACGAGCAAACTCATAAAATAGTGAGAAGTCAAAACCTGTGAGATTATCATCTTTTGCTACTAATTTAGAACAAGACTAGGCAATTTGTAATTATGTTCAGCTACAGAAAAGACACAAAATGCCAAGAAATCCAATTCAAGAACCTTAACATTCTTTCTCAGTGCAGATTCAATACAAGCACTGATTTCTTCTGCCAACTTTTTTTCCTAAGCATGGCACATTACTTATTAACTTCAAATTTTCAAATCTGAAAATAAATTACTTTATAAAAAGCAAAAAAAAAAAAAACAAAAAAATCAAAAAGGAAATATCAATTACCAATAACTATTTCCCTTGATTCTAATCAACATATATATATATATATATATATATATTTTTTTTCCCTCTACCCAAAAATCTAACAAACCCTGCTCTAATATCATACCCAATTAAAAATAAAATAAAAATATTGGGGAAAAAAATGAAAAAAAAAAAATTAGTGGCCTGTTAGTTTGTTACTGTAAGACTATCACCTGGAAAGACCATCACCACTACTGGAGTGGTTCTAAGACCACAAATTATTCCACAACTTTTTTGCCACAACTCTAATGTGGCAAAATGTGAGTGGTTAACTATCATTTACACATGGACCCACCATTTTTTCTTTACCAATCACACTCTGCCACGTCACAGTTGTGGCAAGAAGTTGTGAAAAATTATGTGGTCCTAGACTTTTCCCCACTATTGCCATCAACCCTAATGACCCCAACACTCCTCTAGTTTTCAAATAGCATATGTGCACCGAATGTGAAAATTTTGTCCACCTTTCTAAACATATTGGATCTTTTCTTTATTTTGTGTCTCGAGGAAGGCTTAGGTTTAGTGCGTTCTGTGCACTAGACTTGATGGGATGCTGCCACATGGCAATTCTTGGACACATGGTAGCATCCTATCGGGTCCAATATTCTTGTGTCTCATCTTTGGAAATATATCTCACTAGGTCAAAAGAAAAAAAAAATTTTCTTCTTTACGTTTTTGTCTTTTTCTTCTATTCTCATTCCTTTTTTTTTTTTTTGGGTACTCATCCGTTTTGGGTTATTATGCTCATCTTCTTCTGTTTAAAATGAAGTGCACGTCGATACATAATTTTTTTAATAAAAAAATAAGGACAAAATTTTGCTCCGAATATTTTTGGAGCTTTGGGCTCTGACCAGCAATAGGAAGATGACATGTGTTCAGTTATGTGCAATGGTTGTAACTCACTTGGTTGGTTGGGTTAAGTAAATCATCTTCTTATTGAAGGTTGGAGCCAAATATTTTCCAAAATATAATGTGTTACTTTTTGTTTTATTTAATAGGGATATGATAGTAAATTTATATAAATTACATATTCTATCATTTCATTTTTCTTTTCAACCAAACAAATGAGTTTTCCATCCCAATACTTTTCCATTCTCCCAAACAAACACACATGAAGGAAAAGAAAATCTTTTCTATTCCCTGATCAATGATTGACATAGCCTTTTTCTCAAATGGGACTAAAGTAATTTAAGGGCCCTTTTAAAAAATTCATTGAGAAGGATACTACTCATTATTATTATTATTATTATTATTATTATTATTATTATTATTATTATTATTAGGGCTAATTATACTCATCTCCCATGAGATTTGAGGAAATGACACTCCATCTCAAACTTGAAGGAACAAAACACTTTCCCCTTTGACATCTGATTGACCAAATTTTGTTAAATTAATATTAAAAATGTTGTGTACTAACATGTCCTTTACTTAAGGGCAGATTTTTAAAACTATCTTATTTCATAGTTAAAATTCATTGTTTTAAAATTTTACTTAAGTTAAAATATTAAGTGTGAATTTTACACTTTTTTTTTCTTTTTTCAATGGATTACAGAGAAATTTGCCATTACAAGCGTTTTGGTTCTTGATAGATTTTGCATTTTATGCTAAACTTATCAGTTTTTTTTTTTTTTTTACTAACTATGGTTAAACTTTTGTAAAGAGATTTTTATTAAAAAATTAGAATATTTCATTACTAATATAATCAAAAGGGAGAGAGTGTTAAGGTATGTTTGGTAACTGTTTTTTCCCCTTATTTTCTGTTTCCAAAAACAATTTTCTATATTTGAGACTAAAAAACTTGTTTGGCAACCCAAAATGAACAGAAAACAAAAACTGTTCTCAAAACTCAATTTGTGAAGGAAACTGAAAACATGCAAGAGACTGTTTTCAGTTTCTAATTTTCAAAAGTCAATGAAAATATGCATTTAATTTAATGAATCTGTCTCATTTAATGAGTTAGCATTAGAGTTCAAATCCTAGTAACAACATATTTTAGTATTTTCTATTTTTTTTTCAAAAAACTATATTTTTAATTTCAACTAACCAAACATATTTTTGATTTCAAAAATACAAGAAATTTTTTTTTTTCATTATATTCCCAAAAACAAGTTTTTGAAAAAAAAAAAAAAAAAAACTGTTATCAAACATAACCTTAATTTCTTCAAACCTCAAGGGAAGGGGTGTTTTTTCCTTTAGGGTCCGTTTGGTTGGAGGAATGGAAAAGTGGGAGGATAGAAAAGATTTTAATTTCCCTCATTTTTTTTTGGTTGGGAGTGAAATAGTGGAGGGATGGAAAAAGTGAGTTTGTATAAATTTACTCATGTATCCTTGTTAAAAATGATGTCCAATTAAGATTGAAAAAAAAAAGTGACAAAAAAAAAACACAAAAGAAAGCAAAAGAAAAGAAAAAAAAAAAAGAGCAATGTACACTTAAATAAAAAATAAAAAATAAAAAATAAAAAGGAAGGAAGAGGCAACGAGGGAAGAATAAAAAAGGAGAAGATGAGGCAACATCTAGGTGGACGAAAATTTTATGTTGTACCCGGCATATATGCCGGGTCTCTCACACATAGGCGGGCCCCACAATGTGTGGGACCCGCCAGTCTGTGAGTGACCTGGCATATATGCCGGGTACACCATATACCAGCTCCTAGGAGGAAGGAAAAAAAAAAAAAAAAGGAAGCAACGTCCAAGAGGAAATAAAAAAATTTTAAAAATTTTATAAAAAAAAAGGTGAAGAAGAGCCATGTACGGACAAAGCCTATGTGCAAGTGCACAAATGCATTTTTGTCCATTAAGTAGCCCTATTTTCTCCCTTTAGTTTTCTCTCCATTTTGGGATAAAACTTTTTGGTGGGCCTGGAGAGAAAACACCTAGGCCTCACCAATTATTTTCCTTCCTCCCCACCTAACCAAACACACTCCAAAGTAGTTTTCCTTTCCATTTTCTCTCCAAAGTTTTTCATCCACCTTATTTCACCTCCAAACAAACACACCCTTAGGTTTAGAAGAGAGTGTCATTCCTCCAAACATCAAGGGAGATTAGTATAATTACCCCTTATTATTATTATTATAATAGATATGATATAATTTCAACTTATGACATATGCTCCATAATAAATACTCTTTATTATCAGATCAAGACATTAATTAGTTTTTAGTGTAGACATGAGTTTGACCTTCAGATTTTTGTTTGACAACCGAAAACTTTACCAATTGAATTAACTATAATTCACCAAAATCTTTATTTTTCAAAACCAAATTAACAATGTCTACAGAAAAATTTTAATGCATTTATTTTTATGAACAAAGTTTAACTACAATCTTTGAGTCTGGACTTCTCTTCCTCTCGGCACACGATTGGCTTTGCTTGCTATCTTGCGCTCGAGCTTTCCCTGGTTGCTTCGCGAGCTTTAGTCAGCTATCTTTGTGTCCTTCGTGGGTCCTCTTGTCTCCTTAGTGAGACCTTCAGCTGCCCAGTTTGTGGGTTTTCCTTGCCCAATGTGTGGGCTTTCCTTGTGTGGGTTTCCCTTGCCCATTTTGTGGGTTTCGCGTCGTCGAAAGAGGTCGTTGCCTCCAAATCTCAAGTGCTGATCAACTTCTTTGTAGCTCTGAAGGTTCGTCAGCTATTGCGTGAGCTCTTAGCTTCGTGGACCAACCCATTTATTGGAGTGAAGGGGCTGATTGTTCTTAGTAATAAAAGATACTTTGTGGTTGGGTCTTTGCAAAGTGGAGAGCTTCCATATCATCTCAACAGCACCTTATCTTGGCTACAGGTAAATCTGTCTTTTAAAGGGTCACAGATTTAGGTGTTTTTGTGTTGGATTATTGAATCTTTGAAGTAAGGTGATTAAGTGAACTATGAAGTAAGGTGATTAAGGAAGCTGAACTATGAGTATCTTAAGCCTTAATTGCCGTGGACTTGGGGACAAAAGTGCTGTTAGAGAGCTTTCTAGGCTCATTAAAGTTCAACGTTCCCGAATTGTATTTCTGATGGAGACTAAACTTAAAAAGAAAGGCATAGAAGAAGTGAGGGATGAATTAAAAATAGATAATGTAGTGTGTGTAGATAGAATTGGAATGGGTGGAGGCTTGGCTCTATTTTGGCATTCAGAATGGGATGTGAAATTGAAGATCTTGTCAAAAAGTCATATTGATGTTATTGTGATAGAGAAGGATGGGGTTTCATGGAGATTGATAGGTATCTATGGGCATCCTGAAAAATTGAAGCGTATTGAGACATGGAATTTGATGCGCCTACTTCATCAGCAAGTCACATTGCCATGGATATGCATAGGAGACTTCAACGAGATACTTTCAATGAATGAAAAACAAGGAGGGGAACTAAGAAGTGAGTGGCAAATGGCGAATTTTCGAGAAGTGCTGGACGATTGCAGATTAAGGGACATGGGTTTTAAAGGTGCTCGCTTCACATGGTGCAATCGGAGAGATGAACAGGATCGGGTATATGTTAGACTCGATCGTGGGGTAGCTAATCAAGAATGGTATGATCTTTTTCCTCACTTTGAAGTTCATCATTTAAGCTTTTCAAATTCCGATCACATGGCCATTAGGGTGCGATTAAGAAGGCAATCGCAGTTTCAAATTGGGATGTATAAAAAACGATTTCGGTTTGAGGAAGCATGGGTGAAAGATGAAGGCTGCGAGGACGCAATTGCAAATGCTTGGTTTGTTTCCTTCAATGGAAGTCCTATGTTCCAGGTGTGTAACAAAATAAAAGAATGCAGGATGAGGTTGTTAGCCTGGAGTAAAAATTCATTGTGTTCCTTAGGCAAAAAGATTGAGGAAAAGCGAAATAGGTTGCAAGTGCTTGAGGAAAACAACAGGGATGCATCGTGGGCTGAATGTGAAGCTCTTAGGCATGATATTAATATTTTAATTGAGAAAGAAGAAATTTATTGGAAGCAAAGATCCCGTATCAGTTGGTTGCGTAAAGGTGATCGTAATACAAAATTTTTTCATGCGAAGGCATCTGCAAGGAGGAAAAAAAACTTAATTGTCTCGCTAAAGGAGATGGATGGTACGGTGATAGAGCAACAAAGCGATATAGAAAGGGTGATAATTCAACATTTCTCAACTCTCTTTCAATCTTCAAATCCGAATGCTATTGAAGAAGTGGTGGCCCATATTCCTAGAGTAGTTACGGAGAAGATTAATGATTGGCTTGTGAGAGATTTTCATCCAGAAGAGGTTCGATTCGCCTTATTTAAGATGTATCCTTCAAAAACTCCAGTCCCTGATAGTATGATTGCTTTCTTTTTTCAAAAGTTTTGGCATATAGTGGGTGCTTATGTAACTAAGGCTGTGCTATCATGTCTAAATTCTGGAATTATACTTTGAAACATAAATAATACCCACATAGCACTAATCCCCAAAACCAAAGACCCTGAATTAATCACACAATATCGCCCCAGTAGCCTATGTAATGTGCTATACAAAATCATATCTAAAATGTTAGTCAACTGGCTGAAGCTCATCCTCCCAAACTTAATTTGTGATACTCAGAGCGCTTTTGTCCTGGGGAGATTAATTACAGACAACATTTTAGTTGCATATGAAACTTTGCATAGCATGAAAAAGAAGAGGTGGGGCAAGATAGGTTAGGTAGCTATTAAATTGGATATGAGCAAAGCTTATGATAGGGTTGAATGGGGTTACTTGCAAAGGGTGATGGAGAAAATGGGGTTTCATGCAAAATGGGTGCAATTGATAATGGCATGCATAACAACTACTCATTTTTCTGTTTTAGTTAGTGGCAATCTTACAGGTTATATCTTGCCTTCAAGAGGACTGAGACAAGGTGACCCTTTGTCACCTTATCTCTTTCTGTTTTGTGCTGGGGGGGCTTACCGCGTTGCTCAGAAAGGCAGAAACAGATGGAATTATAAGAGGAGTGGCAGCTAGCAGAGGTGGTCCTTGTATTTCTCATCTCCTATTTGCCGATGACAGTTTATTATTTTGTCGTGCCTCAGTAGAGGAGTGCCAACAGGTCAATTATTTGCTTAATTTATATGAGGCCGCTTCAGGACAAAAGGTTAATACTGATAAAACGTCTCTTTTCTTTAGCAGCAACACTGGATTAGAGACTCAAGAATCAATTAAATAGGCATTGGGTGCAGAGATAGTATAGTGAGGCATAACAAAAAAGCAGTTTTTGCTCCAGTCATTGAAAGAGTCTGGAGTAAACTAAAGGGATGGAAGGAAAAGATGATGTCTCAAGCTGGAAGAGAAATTTTGATTAAAGTTGTGGCACAAGCTATTCCCACATATGCCATGGGATGTTTTTTGCTACCGAAAGGTTTGCTTAAACATCTTGAAGGGTTGATGAGCAGATTTTGGTGGGGTCAAAAGATGCAAGAAAGGAAAGTACACTGGTTGAGTTAGTCTAAACTTTGTATGCCCAAGTCGATGGGAGGAATTGGGTTTCGGGATCTTCATTCCTTCAACTTAGCCATGTTAGCCAAACAAGGATGGAGGCTTCTGAAAAATACATACTCCTGTTTCCATCGAGTCTACAAATCAAATTACTTTCCCAATATATCTTTCTTAGATGCTCCATCACCAAATTCAGAGAGTTTTGCATGGAAAAGTATAGTGGCAGCCAGATCTGTCTTGGACAGTGGATTGAGATGGTGAGTAGGAACCAGAAATAAAATTCGAATTTGGCAAGACCAATGGCTTCCAACTCCACCATCATTCAAGGTGGTAACCCCATGCTCCACAATGTCAACAATGGCCATAGTGGATAACCTCATTGATCCAACTACAAGATCTTGGCGAGTATCCATGATTGATCATGTATTCCTCCCTCATGAAGCTGAAGTTATTAAATCCATCCCATTGAGTAATAGAGCGGTGCAAGACATCCAAACTTGGGCATACACAAACACGGGTGAATATTCGGTAAAAAGTGCATATAAGATGATCCAAACTCAACAACTGAGATCTTCTCATGGCCAATCATCCAATTACTCACAGTGCAATAAAATTTGGAAAGCGATTTGGGTGGCCAAGGTATGTAATAAAATCAAAATTTTCATTTGGAGAGCTTGTAGAGATATACTGCCTACTAAAGCAAATCTAGCTAGAAGAAAAATTTTGTTTGATGCTGGATGTGAATGTTGTGAGGATGGGGTTGAGTCAACAGACCATATCCTACTAAGCTGTACATATTCTGATATGGTTTGGAAGTCCACATGCTTAAGGGAGATCATGTCTCATTGCACAAATCTTTCATTTGTGGATGTGGCTGATCAAATTATGCAAAGGAAAAATGACCCAGAGATTGCAATATTTTTCACAACTAGCTGGATGATTTGGAATAAGCGGAATGAGACTTACTACGGTACTCCACGTCCTGACCCCTCTTTTCTAGCCAAGTCTGCTGCAACCCATGCTTTAGAATATTTGGAAGCTAATTATGGAAGCTTGTCTTGAGTATTTCTAAGATAGTCTTGTTTTTTCTTTGACATTCCTTGATGTAACCTTGCATATAACTGCTATTTTTTTATAGGTGAAGGGAAAGCTCTTGCATAAATTTATTCTTTCATTGAATAAAATTCTGCCGTTTACTCTTAAAAAGTTTAACTACAAAATTAGTTATAGTCTAAGGTTATAATCTTACTCAATATCATTAACATTACTACATATTTTGAAAATCTAACCGTTGAATTGCATGTTCTTTATGCTCTTAATACATATGTCAAATTTTGTGACATATTTACTATATGATCTATAAGATTATACTTTATGTATAATTTTAAACTACAAAAATTTGCAATTTAAACAATTTATTGATGATATAACTATTGATCTTTATTTTTTTAGAAAATTTGCAAGTATGAAGGATATAAGAAGAAGATGTAATCTAATGGCAAATTTATCAAAATTCACATTCAATAAAAAGATATTGAGTAAGGTTGTAGCCTTAAATTACAACCAATTTTATAGCTAAACTTTGTCCTATTTTTATTGAGGGAGTGCTTATTTTAGGATTGAGATCCGGTGCAATAGCAATATACTATTGCAACTTGTAGCTAACTATTGGGTGTGTTTTTCTAAAAAAAAAAAACAAACTATTAGATGTGGGAGAGAAATTAAAAAATAAAGTGTAAAAGTAAAATAGTATAAAATTGAAAATTATAAAATATTTTTATTCAAGGACCGAGATAAAAGTAACTTTTGAAAGTTTTAATCTTAGCCTTTAATTTGCTATTGCACGGTGGAATAAACCTAGTTAACCTTATCTCAATCCCCTGTTTTATACAAACCAAGTGCACTTGATACAAAACCGTTGGCTACACTGTTTTATGAACCTGGGTAGTTGGGTCAAATTATTTGAAATTACTCAACTGTCCTTCAGCAACAAATTGTTTTTGTAATCTTACACACATTGAAAAAAATAATATTTTTCGATCCTCCTAATTGCAAGCCATACTATTAATTACTAGGGAACATAATGTAGTTGTAAAATTAACATTGAAAATAAAATTAAAAAGTAGAATAACAGAATTAATTTTGAAAAATCTATCAAATGAGTTCCAATTGCAGCTATTTTTTTATGTTTAAATTTTATTGCATTAATTGTGATCATAAAATTCAAATAATCTTACTAAGAATGTCAACATTTTTTTATAATTAACATGAATTTTCAATTGATTTTAATATGGGTAAACTACGTATTTAGTTCTTATTCTATACACCATATTTTTATTTGATTTCTAACTTTTTAATTGTTTCAATTTGGTTACTAACCTTTCAGTACCGTGTCAATTTAATCTCTGCAGTTATCTTTTGGATGAAAATTGATGATATATCTAATAGGCAAAATAAAAAATTAGCTTCTGTTGATGTGAAAATAAATTAAAATTTTATTTTAATCGTTTGCTATGTAAGCAATTTTCATCTAATATATAATGGCAGAGACTAAATTGACACGATCCTAAAAAGTTAGAGACCAAATTGACACAATTAAAAGATTAAGGACCAAATAAAAATATAACACTTTTAATATTCTAAATAAATATTCATGACATTTAGTTACAAACAAAGCTCTTAATAATATTATTATTATTAAAAAAAAAAAGCTCCAGAACGGCCAAAATGGCCAAATAGCCATAAAATCCTAACTATTTAGTTAGTAGTTCCGGTTTCCAAACTATATTTTTTACTAACAACTCGAGTTTAAGAGACTCGATTTTGGCCTATAAATCGGGTCTTTGAGGGTCGGTTTTCACATTCTAATCGGGGCTGAGTTGACACTTTTTCCACGTGGCAAGCACCCAAAAATCGAGTCTCTAAGACTCGATTTATAAACCAAAAAAATTTAAACAAATTCTAAGTCTCAAGACTGTACAAAGCTGAAATACTCAAAAAAAAAAAAAAAACTACAATCAGAGAAAGAGAAAGAGAGAAAGAATCGCCTGGGCTCGAGCCCCAGGCCGCGCGACTGGGGCTCGCGCGGCCTGTGGCTCGCGCGCTTGGGTCGCGTGGCCTGGGGCTCGCGCCGCCTGGCTCGCGCAGCCTGGGGCTCGCGCCGCCTGGTGGTTGCGGTGGTGTTTTTGTTGCTTGGATTGAAGCATGAGAAAGACTGAGAGAGGAGTGAGACAAGAAGAAGAAGAAAGAGAAGAGAGCAGCCTTTTTGGCTTTCTTTTCTTCTTCCGCTTCTTTTTTTTTTTTTTGGTTCTGATTTCTTTGGCTTCTTTCTTTTTTGATTTCTTTGTTGGTGTTGTTCTTTTTTTTCCTGTGCGCTTATAAATCGAGTCTCTATGACTCGATTTTTAGGTGAATGCCATGTGAAAAAAGTGCCAACTCAGACCCGATTAGAACGTAAAAACCGACCTTCAAAGACTCGATTTATAGGCCAAAATCGAGTCTCTTAAACTCGAGTTGCTAGTAAAAAATATAGTTTGGAAACCGAAACTACTAACTAAATAGTTAGGATTTTATGGCCATTTGGCCATTTTGGCCCTCCAGAACAAAACAAACATTGTTATGACGTATGACATGAAAAAAAATACATAAAAAAAACCAATAGAGATTAGAGAGAGGGTGGTGTGGGTAGTGGTACTGGTAGGTGCACCAGAAGCAGAAGAAGCAGATCCCCTTTCTACAATCCAAACACTTTTTCTAACCTACCGCTACCGCTACCAAATTTCTCTTTTCTTTTCTTTCACTGTCGTGTCGTTTTCACCACCAAATAAGTCTGTTTTTGATAAAAAGAAAACAAACACAGTGTCTGTGACATATATCTCTTTGCTCTCTCTCTCTCGAGTCGAGGATCATCATATTCATATCATGGATTTCTTAGAGACAGTAGATACTCAGATTCTTGTGGGTGCAGCAGTGGCTCTTGTAGCCATTGTTGTTGCTGCTTTCTATATCTTTTCCTCCAACAAACCCAAAGGTTTGACCTGCTTCTGCTTGCTTTTACATTACTTTTATTTCTTCTTAACGTACCTGATTCATTGTTTCACAGAATCTTCAATTTTTGAATTCTGGGTCTTTTAAATCCTTTTAATCTATGCAGTTTAAGGTAGTTATTTCTATTGGGTCAATAAGGATTTTTGAGATGAAATATATCCTGGATGTTAAATTTTGCTTATTTTGTACCTTACAAAGATTGTGAAGTCAAAATGAATATCTTGCATGTTTTGACTTGCTAACTTTTTAAGTAAAGACCGTATCTTTTGTTTTATGTTTCTTGTTTGGAGGAGCTAAGAATCATTCATTTTTCTGTCATACCGACATTCTAATCAGGTTGCCAATGTCCAGTTGTAGAAAAGGCTAACAAGATGAAATTGCGCTTTTGAAAAAAGGATATATATATTTATATATATTGTCAAATGGCTGTTTGTTCCTAGAGTGTGCTTATATAAACCCTTTTTTTATGTCTAGACAGTGGTATGCAGCATATGTATTATAGTATAAAAAACGTTTGATTGTATTACAACAACAGTCTTGTTTGTATTTGATATATTTGGTATTTGGATCAATAAATTGATTACATTCTTCTTTCCATTTAAATTATTTTTAATTTTCTGTTCATTTGAATTTTTAATTAGCATTTTTGTCTACTCTATCCGCTAGCTACATCTTTATGTCTTTGTAATGCTTAATTCTTGCCTTCTAAGAAGTTGATCATTTGGATCTTGATTCTTGAAAGATTGAAAAATATATGATTTTAAGAAATTTAACTCTAGTGCTATTAAAAGTAAACTGTATTCTCATTTTGGTGATTTGGAAATTTCATTTGGATTTAGCAATTTAAAATGCAGGAGTCTGAAGAATAATTACTACCATAAATTGTTTGATTTGAATTTTGATAGCACATGATGGATTTGAGTTTTGAGAATTTTGCCCCAACAAAAGCAGTTGTGATGTTATTATATATCTGAAATAATATTTTCACTTAATCATTTCAAATCTGCATATCAATAAAGCTTATATCCGTCCATCAATAAATTTGTCTTTCATATTTTATTCAAGTCATTTTAATTAAAAGCTAAGATCCAAATCCTTCTTTTCACATACTTCTATATAAATGAACCATTATGGTGATGCTAACCCCAATCGGTTAGTGCCCATGCCTCATGAAGTGGATGTCACTATTTCGAATCTCTCGTTCACTCTCCCTTTGGAGCCAAAACTTAATTATATATAGTGATCTTTTATATTTTATATTTGAAATCCTATGAATGTCTAATTACTTGGAGAGAAATAACTTATACCCTATTAAAGCCTCAGTTTCCAAAAGAAACTGAATTGTGGACTGACTCATACATGATATTGTCGTGGATGTCTTGAAAGATGACTAACTTATCAAAAAAAAATATATATCTTGAGAGATGACTAAACAAGTAAGCTGCATGTGAGCCACCTGGTTTTGGCTTGTTAAGAGGCTCCTACTGTCCTACAGGTCCTTTTGTCAATAATACAAGCTGGGATTAAGCTTAAGGCTTGATTGTTGCCCAATTCTACCTTGAGCACTTTTAAATTTCTTTAGGTTATGCTTTTGATGGTTGATGGTGGTGTTCTGCAGAAATATATGTATTGATAGAGTGCAATACACTCACACACACACACACAATTACACAAATACATACATACACACCTAGGGGAAATACTTTTTTTTGGCAAGTAATAAACAGTTTCATTAATGAAGAAAATGAACAAGGAGTAGCACCCTAGTTTTTTAATTAATTAATTTATTTATTTTTATTTTTTAACTTTAAATTTATTTTTCTTAAATAACAATAATGTGAACAGGGTTATAGTAACAGGAAGCTAATGAGATATCACAAAACCTGCAAGTAAATTTTTACATGCCCTAGTACACATGATGTATACTAGAGTAAACTCAATATTACAAAAACTAAAGAGTTAAATTCTAAAATTTAGCATCTCTAAAAAATCGAGAAAACTAAAGGGGGAAGAAAGATTCATTGCCTTGTTCCATTTGTGAAGAGTGCTTAAGAATGTATTCTTCAATCTCCCTACCGAAGTCTCCCATCCCTCCAATGTTTACTCATTCCTTTCTATCCAAATCCACCAGTCCTTACAAATATCAAATCTTTTTTGTTTACCAAATCTTCCTTTCTATCACTCCAAGAGACCAATAACCCTTAGCAGCATCACCCAGACAAACCCCAAACAAGCAGAACACCAAGTTCCATAGATCATGAGCAAAGTTATAGTGGAGAAGTATATGATTTACCCATCCACTTTACACGTACCACACCAATCCATTATCGTTATACCCCTCCTAAATAAATTGTATGTTGTAAGGATATTATCCATTGCTGCTGTCCAAACAAAAAAGAAAAAATGCCACGCTTGATGTAACTTTTACCCTTGTTGAAATACTTAAAAGTGATATACAAAAAGAAAGGAATGAACTTTGTAGCAATCACCTATATGTGATGGCAGAGAGATATGTGTTTGATGTTGAGATCAGCTCAAGCTCAAGCTTGAGTTAAGTCTTAATCTCAGCCCAGTTTCAGTCAATCCAGCTAGATCTACTCAGTCCTTGCCTTGGCAGGCTATTTATCTTAATAAGACAGGAAAAAGAAGAGAACAGAAAAATGAAGCCCAGCTTCATTGATCTTATGTTTTTATTATTGTCTTTCTAAAATCACAGGTAGGGCAGTTAACCATTTGATGATCTATATCTGGTTAATTACTTCATAAATGTATAAAGCATTCTCCATGCTGTAAACGCTAAGCATAGCCAACATTCCTCACATTCTTTAAAAACCATATTTTGCAAGCTATATGATAGTTGGATCACTTGGGTGCTACTGATGTATGCATGGATCTTTTTATTCATATACAATCTTTGTTGTACCCTTCTTTCTTTCTTCTCTTTTGGAAATACTAATTTGGCCCTGCTTCTATGTGAGGTGAATCATTTTGTTGTGCGGTAATTATATTTATTTGTGTTTTTTGCCAACTGTCTAATGTCATGGTACGCACTTACAGGCTGCTTAGATCCTGAGAATTACAAGCAGTTTAAACTTGTAAAGCGCACACAATTGAGCCATAATGTGGCTAGGTTCAGATTTGAACTTCCTACACCAACTTCAGTTTTGGGTCTTCCAATCGGACAACATATAAGTTGCAGGTTTGGTTTTGTAGCCCTGCAGACATAATAAATTAAAGGGTTTTTTTTTTTTTTTTTTTTCATGTTGTCACTTGTCAGAACTTGTTATAGCAAATAGTTGTTGATGATATCGATCAATAGGATGGAAATTTTCTTCATTTTTACCATCCTCTATCAATGTTTTTGGCTATTTTTACTAGCTGCTTTCTAGAACAGGGGCAAGGATAGCCAAGGTGAAGAAGTGATCAAACCATATACTCCAACTACATTGGATTCTGATGTTGGACATTTTGAACTAGTTATAAAGGTTATATTTCAAAATTTTTATTGGTGGATTTGACTTTATTCAGTTAAATTATGCTAAATAGTTATTAATTTTGACCCTTTTGAACTGGTCTTCTGCTTTGATTTTAACTGGAATTAGATGTATCCACAAGGAAGGATGTCACACCATTTTCGTGAGATGCGGGTTGGAGATTATCTTGCCGTAAAGGGACCCAAGGTACGCTTTCCTTGTGGTGTTAATGAACAAAATGCCTTTGGCTGAATCTTTTCGTTCATCCTCTCTGGGAGGTGGGTTTCTTGTTTCTAAATCTGGAAATTGGTTTGCAAAATGATACTGCTACCAGGGCCGTTTCAAGTACCAACCTGGCCAAGTTAGAGCATTTGGCATGATTGCTGGAGGCTCTGGAATTACTCCCATGTTCCAAGTATGTATACAAATAAATATTTGTTGCATATTTGGTCATTTTATGGTATCGTACTATTGTTTTTCTGAAGGTTTTGATGTTAATAACATATGTTGCTTTGTTCTTGCCCATGCTTCAGGTTGCTAGAGCCATATTAGAAAACCCCAAAGACAAGACAAAGGTGCACCTTATTTATGCCAATGTTACATATGAGGACATTCTTTTGAAGGTAATTTTTGTTACTCTGTGGATCCTTGTGTCTTTTACTTTATTATGAAGCATTTGAGCTTTTAAGACTTAAATAAATTCCACTTGGGCCAAATAATGATGTCCCATAATATATGTTTGTTATGGTAGGCATGCTTGGTCCATCAGTGGATTTTCCAATTAATGGATGCTGGTGAATTAGCACATAATGCTTATTTTATAGAGGAATGCAAAGTATAGTGAATTAATCTTTCCTAAATCATGTAGATGACATAAACTATTCATTTTGGGACTGGGAGTAGGAAAGACTGAATATATGTGTACACACACACACACACACAAGCATTATGAATTTGAGGATGACAAAAAATTGACATCAATTATGCATGTGGAAATAGCAAGGAGGTGAGTTCTAGGTGTTGGTATTAAGTTTCTTTAGAATAGAAAATTGCTGGTTCAGTATTAATTAAGTTTTATTAAATTCGGGGTAATAGTAATTTCTAGGTTTTCTAGAATTGGCTTTTATCAGAGGCCCGTAAGTCTTCTTTTTATGATTTGAGTCCTTTTTTCTATTTTGTTTTAGTATTTTCATGATTTACTTTTTGTTATCTATGAGTGTTAGGGTAGGAATATCATCATTCAGATCTTTTCTATTTTGCTGCCTGTTTTATTAGGACAGTAGAGTAAATAGACACCATTATAGCAATGTTCTACTAAGAAGCACAGACATGGGTACCGGTACAACACGGGCGACACAGCAATTTTTGAAAAAAATAGGACACGGGTACGGCGGGACACGTCTATTAAATAATTATAAAATATATTTTACCTATCAAAAACAAATTATTAAACATATTTTTATTTTTATTTTCTATATATTATTAAGCATTTTTTTTTTCAGATGATGTTAAATGTATATCAAATTAAGTGTAATAATGGATAATAAAGGATGTTTAGAAATTAGAATACAACCCAAGAATGAAGATATTTATTAATTTTCAAATGCACTATTACTTTTCAAAGCATGAATGCTCTCTTTGTTTTGTGAAAGGGTATTTGATCCCTCATTTTCTCGTGTCTTGCATTTTTTTTCTTTCTAATAAGGACACGGCTGGGACGTGTGTGCAAAAGTGTCCTAGGCATATCAAGTGTTTGACATGGGTAGTGCACCCAAAATGAAGTGTTCATGCTTTCTAGATGTTCAATTTATCATTTTAATAGTGCGATGCCATTTTAGTTTGTGGACACTGATATTAAAGAATTGTAAATTTGTGTCATGCTCCCCTCCCCAAATATGCTCTATCTCAACTAGCACCTTCCCCCCTTGTAATGTTGTGGGTTCCAAACCTATTGGGTGCATGTGTAACTTATCAATCAAAATAAATATTAAAAAACTGTACCAAAATGTACAACCCCCCCCCCCCCCCCCAAATAAAAAAGAAAAAGAAAAGGAACAAAAAAAAAATTTTCTCAGAGTAAAGAAAAGCTTTCCCTTTAAAATAATATGGATACCTCCTGCTGAACTCTTAAGATTCAGGTGTCTAGATGGTGGAATGAACATTATGAACATGCACACATACTCATCTCACACAAGTTAGTGTGTTTTATGTCTGCCATAAAATTAATTTAAAGTTCATCATTCTTGGGAGTCCTTTAAATTGCATCCTAAGCACTCCCTCTTTTCATATTTTAAGTAACCATCCTTTAATGCACTGTCTTTCACACACACACACATATGCATATGTCTCCAAAACTACCCTCTTTAATATGAACTAAACTAGTGGAAAAGGTGATTTTTTTTTTATTGACTTTTCAAAGAGGATCATATTTTTGAACATCTTAAAATAGAATAGAGGATCAACAGGGAGTAAATGTTTTGTCTTTTTCATCTCCCAAAGAGTGCCTTCTGTCAGTTCATGGGATCAAATTTTGATTTTGTTTTAGCTTAGCTTTAGGAATGCTCCTGAACAATTGCAGGCTGGTGGTTCAGTTGACATTTATCTAAGTTACTTATCAGAAAAAAAAAAAAAAAAAAAAAAAAAAAAAAAAAAAAAAAGTGGTTTAGTTGACATATCTACGTTTACTCTTTTCTCTTTCAATAATTTCATTGGTTTTTTATTATAGATATGACTTTTCTTTCTCCATGAGGAGAGAATCAGTGTCAGTCTTCTTGTTATATGCTATAGTAGTGATATATTTTCTCCTGGACAAAATTTAGCTACAAAATTGGTTGTAGCCTAAGTCTACAACTTAATAAAATAAACATTACTACATATTTTGAAAATCTAACCATTGAATTGCATGTTCTTTATGCTCTTAATACACGTCAAATTTTGTGTTAATTGGATATTATTTACTATATGATCTATAAGCTTATATTTTATGCATAATTTTAAACTACAAAAACTTGCAATTTAAATAATTTATTGATGACATAGCTATTGATCTTTAATTTTTTAGAAATTTTGCAAGCATGGAGGATATAAGAAGAAGATGTAATCCAATGGTGGATTTGTTAAAATTCACCTCTAATAAAAAGATATTGAGTAAGGTTGTAGCCTAAAGCTACAATCAATTTTGTAGCTAAATTTTGTCATTTTCTCTTTAATGTGTATCTGATTTTGCATACAATTATGGGTCTGAATTTCTGAGGATGAAGTTTATGTTGACAATTAGACTAGATGGATCTAAGAAATGTAAGATCTCTGTTTATCTAATTTGCCATATATGCTAATCCAATTAATCCCGTCTTAAATATATGCAGGAAGAACTGGATGGTCTTGCTAGTAACTATCCTGATCGCTTCAAAGTCTACTATGTCTTGAATCAGGTTAGTTTTTTCATTATACAGCTTGTCTGTAAATTATTTTTCTTTCCCCTCTTGGTTAAAATTGAATTTACAAGAGTGGTTTTGAAAAGCTTCAAATTAATTCTTAAAAGTCTTTTTTTTTTTTAATCTTGTGTGATAGCCACTAAAATACATAAACTTTGCCATACAATGTACTTGTGATGCATAATACTTTATGCTTTTCCCTCCCGCTATCACAATTGGTCTTTAAAACAGAGATGGTTTCTTGACATAAAAAGGCTCCTTGTCCAGCATATCTTCCAAAATCCTTTTTTCTTTCTTTCTTTTTTTTGGGTGCTCAATGCTGTATCTCACGTGTGACTTAAACTGCTTGAGATTGTCCAATTGACATTTTCTTTATTCACGATGGTCTGCCTGATGGACTAATGTCATAATTTATAAATTTTGCTTTTGATTTTTCATGTTCTGCAAAAAAAGTAATCCTAATGTGTGGGTAAGCTTGCTCATGCATTAGAGTGGCAACAACACAACATGTTTGGTAGGTCCAAATCCTGTACAATTCTGCTGTAATGCATGTGCACTCTCATAACTCAAGCAGGCCAGCTGCTGTCTATCTTGATATTGTATGTCATGACTTGATGACTTATTTTTTCCTCCATTGGAACTAACTGCGTGGATAATGTTACTTCCTCAGCCTCCTGAAGATTGGCGTGGTGGTCTTGGCTTTGTATCAAAGGAGATGATTCAAACTCACTGCCCTGCACCGGCCCCTGATATTCAGGTAAAAAACTTGACTATTTACATTTGTTTCTATCCGTAATCTATTTAGCATATTATATATCTGGGCAATTACATTTGTGATGGAAAAGAAGGTACCAGATTATGTCTATGGATAATAATTTATTTTGATACTTTGATATGCAGATTCTGAGGTGTGGTCCACCTCCCATGAACAAGGCCATGGCTGCACACCTCGAGGCCCTTGAATATACATCTGAGATGCAGTTCCAATTCTGAATTTCTTTTGCAAGGTCTTTAACCTTGACGATTGCCCTTGAATATACATCTGATATGCAATTCCACTTCTGAATCTCTTTTGCAAGGTCTTTAAAGTTTAACCTTGATTTGGACTGGCTTTTATTACTTTCAAGTATTGAAGGACATTATAGGGGTGTGTGATTCGTGTTAGTGGGTTATGTTCATTTTGTGTCGAGGCAAAGGGTATTCAATCTTAACCTAACTCATTTAATAATCTTGTCAAAATCCATCAACTCTAACACAACTCCTTTTATTAAGTTGGTGACATGACACAACACATTTCAACCCATTTATTACATAAGCAAAGGGTTATGATTTTAGGGTTTCAATGTATAATTTATTAGTATAACTAATAAAATTCTTTTAATTACTTAGTTATATTTAGAATTCAAATTTATATTAGATAAAAAATACCTTTATCTATATGTATCAGGTCATTTAAGGTTGTTGCAGGTTAAACATGGAACTGACCTATTTATTAATCGTGTTAAAGCATGTCGACTCACTTTGACACGAATTTATTTACACTAAAAACTAACTTGCAAAAATTGTGATGTGTTTGTGAGTCATGTCAAACATTGTCACACATACTTATTTTATTTTATTTTTTATAAGAAGAGACAATTTTCATTTGATGGTAGGCGTATTCTCACCATCCAGGTCAATTATACTGCAAACTGTCCATTTTATACTAGGGATGGTAAAAACGTTCCACACCACTTAACTTGCCTGGTTCGTTTTGGCTCATGCGGATTTTTCCCATCCCATCTTGAAGAGGTGATGGGGCAGGGAAGGTTAGGGTTTTGCTCGTCCCTTTCTGTCTTGTCTCACTCGCCCTAAATGTATGTGTATATATATTATTTAATAAATATTTAAATTATTTATACATATAATTTATTCTTTTTTATATTATCTTGTGTTTAAAAAAAAAAAAATTTATTTATACATATTCTACTACTATTTCCAAATTGCTTGTATCTCATTCTCTCGTAGACTCTCAGGGTCACTCATCTTGCCTTGCCTTGTCCCAAATGTATATTTAAATATATTATTTGAATTATTTATTCATATAATTTAATCATTTCTATGCATATTTTAGTTATAATTTTTTTTATACATATTCTATTATGGTTTTGCCAAAATACTTGTATCTCATTATCTCTTACTAGCTCTCATAATCGCCATTTTCCTTTTTGTTTCATCTTTATCTCATCACTCTTATTAAAATTAGTAAAACATTTCTAATCCATCCCAAATCTGACTTGTCTTCTTCTCATTCTAAAGAGGAGATGGGGGTGGGGTTGGGGATAGGACACCCATGACTGGCGATATTGAAAAAATTAGTTGGAGTTTTTTTGTTGTTGCATTACTTGCTTGTGTAGGAGTTTCCGGAAAATCTTATTTCATTTTCTATATGTAATTACCGCTTCATAGTGGGATTGGACATAGATTTCTAGTGCTCCAACCATGGGAATCTCTTTCAAATATATATTTTATCATGGCATGGAACCTCATCAGGACAAGGCCCTTTGCACCGACCCATGAGGAGTAAACCACGGATACATGACTTCACCCCCAATAACTAAGTATCAGGTAATTAAGAGGAACTCTTAATAGGGATTGAACTCAGGATGTCTAGGTTTGCAGGTCATCTCAAGCCTCTAGCCAATAGATTGCACCCAACCGGTTAAAATCCTTCTCAATTATTGAAAAGGCTAAAATGTATGTTACATACTCTTAAGTTTGGGGTTTTAAATTGGTCCTTCAATTTATACCTTCAACTATTACAATTGCAATAATGTCAATGTCTTTTTCGTTGTGGTATGTTATATTTTTGCCTTTGAACCATCTAACAATAATACCGTTTTCTAATTTTTTTTTTTTTTTTTTTTTTTTATCTAAAACAATGTTTTTGTGAAGGTTAATGGAAATATTCTTCCTGACATTGTGGAAGGGGCGCATTGATATTGTTGTAATATTTGAGGATGTAAACTACAACTTTTCATATTTAAGGAATTGATTTAGAGGCAATCTATGACTTAGAGGTTGCGTTTGGATACTTGAATTTGGATTTGGGTTTGAATTTTAATTTTAATCACTCAAATCTAAATCCATGTGCCTAAAATTCTGCCATCCAAACATACGAAGAGGGTATAATAGTGTTTTAAGGTTTTTAGCCTTTACCACTGTGCACCCTTGGTGCAGTGGTCACTCTACAAGTATAAGTGCTTGTAGGGTATGGGGAGTAAGGGGCAGGGTTAAGTCTCTAAGAGGGAGTTTCATACACATATACACTTAGATTAGGATAGAGTATAATTTCTATCTTATTAAAAAAAAAAAAAAAAAAAAAAAAGAAGGTTTTTAGCCTAATTAAAATGTCTGGTTAGGTGAAGGATTGATAGTTTATATCTATTTTCTTGAGGTCCTTACTTACTTCTAGAGAATGATGAAGGACGTTGGTTATGAGCTCTATATTTCAGATTGGATTGGTATCTCTATAGCTCTTTGTGGCCGAATTATGGAGGAGCACATAGCAGCGGTTAAAAGAGTACTTATAGGGAGGTGGATACTGGGTGGTGTTGTTAGAACTTAGAACTAATTCAGAAACAGTGATTGGTAAACTTAGCGGACACCTTGTCCAATCAAAACCCAAATAGAGAAATTATTGAGACTATTAAACAACTTCTTGTTAAGTTATCACATGTATGAGTTTGGTTCAACTATTTGTTATTGTTACTCACCTGTTTCAATGCAAAAAAAAAAAAAGAAAAAAAAAAAAGATTTGTAAATTTATTAAACACATTAAATCACATTTTGAAACCGCAGACCTGATTTTTTTTTCTTGCTTTCCCTCCCAATTTTGTCAGTTATCATCTATTTCGTATTGAAGTTTCTTGGAGTCACTTTTGTTCGCTATTACTAATTAGTTGGGATTAGCCTATTCGTTTTTTACCCACAAAAGGAAAAAGGAAAAAGGAAAACTGAAACTGAAACGTATGACATTTTGTTTGAAAGTTGATTTTTGTTTTTACCTTAAGTTATTTTGAGGAATGTTATAGAACTTCCCATCCATGGTCATGCAGTCATGCTAATGTTTGCTCGAAAGTTTGTGAGAGGGTGGATTTCACTTAACTTAACAGGTAAAATTTCTTGTCGTTGAATAAAAAATCTAAGGTTCAAATCTTGCCTATAAAAAAAAACCGATTGGTATCTTAACTTGATGACAATAATGAGATAGATCAATTATCATGGAGTAGATGTCGTAAGTTACAATTCTATCATATATATAAAGAAAAGAAAGTATGTTGCCATTCCACGATTTAGGATGTGATCAATAAAGTAATATACCCAAATAAAAAGCATTGAGTGACATTTTTTTATGGACAAAGTTTAGTTACAATATTGGTTGTAGGGTACAATCTTATTCAGTATCTTTTTATTGAAAGTGAATTTTGACCAATCGACTATTGGATTACATCTTCTTTTTATATCCTCTATACTTGCAAAATTTTTAGAAAATTAAAGATCAATAACTATGTCATCAACAAATTGTTTAAATTGCAAGTTTTTGTAATTTAAAATTATGCATAAAATATAAGTTTATAGATCACATAGTAAATAATATCTGATTGACACAAAATTTGACATGTGTATTAAGAGCATAAAGAAGATGCAATTCAATGGTTAGGTTTTTAAAATATATAGTAATGTTTATTCTATTGAGTAATGTTATAGCCTAAAGCTACGACCAATTTTATAGCTAAACTTTGTCGTAGTTTAAAATTATGCATAAAGCCATAAACCACACACCTTTGGTGTGATGGTCACTCACAAGTATAAGTGCATGTGGAGTGTGGGGAGGCAAGGGTCGGGGTTTAAGTCTCCAAAATGGAGCTTCACACACATATACATTTAGATTATGTTAGAGTAGAATTTCTATCTTATAAAAAGAAAAAAAAAATGCATAAAATATAAGTTTATAGATCATTAAGTAAATAATATCCGATTGACACAAAATTTGACATATGTATTAAGAGAGTAAAAAAATACTTAATTCAACTATTAGTTTTTCAACGTGCGCAAAAATAAGGGAAATAAGGACTTCATCAGGGCGCAACACAATCCCAGTAATGAAATCCTTTAGCACATGCAACGTGTGGTAGATTCTGGTCATTATTAGTAACAGTAAAATCAGAAAATGGAAATGGAAATGGATAGGAAGAGCTTTCAACTTTCAAGATCTATCAGAAACCATGCCGGCCAAACAATCTTCACCGGATGCTTCTTGCCACTTGTTGAGTGGCATTTGTTACATTAGACGTGTAAACAACAACTATACAAATTTATTTGAAGCAACAAAAAAAATACTACAAAAGTTTATTAAAATAGTTATTTGTTTCTCTTTTATGGGATAAATGATTTAAACTTTCGATACTTTCATTAAAAGCACTAAAAAATGTTAATAAAACTATGAGATTTTTTATTTAAAAAAAATCAATTAATTAATAAGACTCATTTGTTTTGATAATAATAATAATAATAATAATTGTGGGGACGAAGGTCCAAAATCATATATCTTGGACTTTGGGCTTGGTCCGAGGACATCTATGATCCGAGTATTGATGCATTTATTAGGTGTTCTATTTTAAAATCTCATAAGTAGGAAATGTAAAGAAAGTTAGTCCGAGGAGGACTTTATTCTCGGACATAAAGAGTACAACACAAATAGATATCCTCACAGGTGCAGTGACCTTTCAAGAAGCTCCAACGGTGGGGATGTGTCTCGTGAACATGTGGAAAGGAAAGAGATCTAAAAATATCTGAGGAAAAACTGCTACTACCGCATTAAATGCACTGTAGCTACTTTCCTGGCCGCATTTATGTGGAGAGTACCTCTGAACAGTGCCACTGAAGCTACCACAACTCATAGAAGGGAGAAAGAAGGTGTTTGATGGGACAAGTACTCAAGTAATGTCCTAGATGATCAACAAGTGTAAGGTTAAGATGACCAAAGGGGAGCTATATAATGTAAAAGATCTTCCATGAAAGGGGGGGACATTTTGTAATTGAAAAACTTTATTGATACTGAATTGAACCTCCTCGGATAGGTCCGAGAGCGAATTTATCCAAAGTTGTTTCCTTTTGTCTTCTTTTTTCTAACTCTTAACTTGGTTCTAATGCCATATTTAAACGTTGTCCATTTCATTAAAACACGATTCTTTAACCCACTCTTTACAAATTTATTATATTGGGCTTATTGGGCCAAGTTCTTACATACGTTGGGCTTGGGCTGTAAATCGTGACCCTACAATAATAATAATATACTCATGGTTGTAAATTATAATTTCACATAAACATAAAATAGTAGCATGAGGTTTGATCCTCCCTTTGCAGGAGAGGTTTTACCTAACAGTACTTATCCCCTCTTATTTAAAAAAATGTCTTATGTAACATATTTATACAATTGCAACCCTCTTCTCTATCTATCTATCTATCTATCTATATATATATATATATATATATATATATATATATATATATGACTTAATATACTCTTTAGAAATGAGGTGGAACGGCAACAAGATTTTCGACGGTGACCAAACATTGATGAATATCCTTACAACTTGAAACACACTGCTAAGAAAGGGAAAACTATAAGTTTGGCCCTCACCAACCTAGATGTTGACCAAGGAGACTTTGATGGTAATGTCAGTAAACCAATGGGAGAGTGAGAGAAATGAAAATGGAATAGTAACATTGCTAAGGATTGCATACCTTACTATATTGAATAGAGGAGTCTTTATAGGTGAGTGAGGAATCGGTTAAGACTTGTTAGGTAATTGTCCCCTCAGGTTGGCTGAGCGGATGTGTGTCAATATAGCAGCTCTCAATTTACAGACAAAGGGGACGTTACACAATGACATTAAAATTGTTATGGTCAATTGTGGGGCACAATAAATATTGTTACGAAAGGAGCTCAAAAACACTACTTTTAAGGATGACTGCTATGGTTGACCAATTGAGGAAAGGAACTCGCAGATAAGTGGTTGAGACGAACAAGATGATTGCATAACTTGGTCTTAGGTGTAAGGCTTAAAGCAACTCCCCACTAGGACTAAAGGAGTGATATTGCACACAAAATATCACATTCTCAAGCCATGCCAATAAACAGTAAAAAGTGTAACTTTTCTTGGCATGGCTTGGATGTTTCTATCCCAACAATTATGACCCAAGGATGTACATAAGCGATGAGTTTATTAGTATGAGATATCACATAAATTTGGAGGTTTTAGGTTTATTCTATTATATTATCGGTCTAAAAAATTTTCAGGATGCCTTATAAGCAGAGAGTAGAATAGTTTAATCAAAGAATAAAACATCTCTTCCTTATATATATATATATGGAATCAATCATCCAAGTCCAACCCATATATGTAGTGTAGACCTAGACTTTGACTCTTTTAACTTCTCAATAATGCTGCCTAGACCATTCAATTGTATTGCATTGCATTAAAAACGGATCAATTTAATATCCGATATTCAATGGGTTTGGGTTCTCTAGTCAGTTTGACCTAATGATTAAAGTTTAGTGCCGAGTACACATCTGCATCTACGAATCGTATCAACTGTTAAACTAGCAATAGCTTCCTGTCATTCATTATTATGCATTATAATCTTACAGAAATTTATTCAAGAATTTTTAGGGTATTGCAATTATACGGCATTGTAGAGTGTAGATAAAAGATGCAATTTGCAATAGCATATGTGACGATACGTGGGATTGCGGGCTCACGGAAATCAAAACCAAATCTAATATTGTTTTTGAAAGGTAGCAAACAAGAAGTCAATAAAGAAATAGTAGTATATAGCTAACTAACATGGTGCTTATCCATTTTCGTGAGGGTTAAGTCCTATCCAGTTATACCTTACCTAGTCATATAATATAACAAGTTTTATTTATTAGCTTATCCTGTGACCAAATTTTGTGTACTGTCTGTTTTTTTTTTTTTTTTTTTCTCAAAAAAAAAAAGTTTACTTGTATTTTATTTATTTGTAAATTAGGGTATTGCATTGCAGTTACAATATCTTTGGTTTTTGGATGTGAAATAATAGGGAAAAAATTGCCAAATGCCCTTTTCAAGAAAAAAAAAAACAGCATTATACACTATTTTCCAAACTAATTAGAAAAATGCTTCTCATTTAAAACTCAATTTTCTCAAAATTGAGTTAAGCCCTATAGTGGCGTTTTTAAGGAGCCTATAGTGACGTTTTAAGGAAAAAAATTGCATATAACTCGACTTCATGGAGCTCGAGTTACAAAACGCCACTATAGGTCTTTAAAACGTCACTATAGGTTCCTTAAAACGCCACTATAGGGCTCTAGAAATTTTTTTTTTAATAACTCGATTTTGAGAAAATTGATTTTCAAAAGAGGAGCATTTCCCTAATTAGTTTGGGAAAATGAGCAAAATGCTGCTTTTTTTGCCCGGAAAGGGCATTTGGCAATTTTCTCCGAAATAATAGAAATTGAAATACACCATTGTGAGTGATTGTTGCATAAACTATGTACTACCCAATTTCTCAAAAAAAAAAAAAAACTACGTACTACCCATGGGATGCTATAATCTTTTTTGTCTTGAACAAAATACTAGAAAAAAAAGAAAAGAAAACCATAAGTTGGAAAAAAAATACATATATAAGTACTCAAGAAATTACCAAAAAAAAAAAAAAAAAACCAAGCATATCATAATCAAATACATTATACATACATGATACAACAAAACAAAAAGAAAACAAGTTTTACAAAATGCTACAATCTCTCCAAACGTGTTGAGCATTGTAACATTTTTGTAAAAAATTGAATAGAGTTGGAGAGTCAAATGTGAGATTATTCATTATTTATTTATTGTTAATTATTTTTGTGATTCTTGGTTACAATGCTCTTCAATTGAGGTAAGCAAAATGTTTTGAAAAGCCGGATGTTAATGAGCATTCACAACCGATTTTGCAAACTTTAGCCAAATTTTAAAGTAAAACAGGTTATTATTTTCTATTATAGCTATCCCTTTTTAGATACATTCAGCATCCCACTCTTCATTTTTTTTTACATCCAATATGTATTCAGTATAAATTCTTTTTCAAACTATAGTGAGAAACGATAGAGAGAAAGTTTGAATTAAAAAAAAAAATAGAGGACAAGGTTTTACAAAACATTATGATAATCTCCAAACTTGTTGAACAGTGTAGCGTTTTGGAAAACCAGCACTAAAGAAAAGAGTTTGATGCTATTCTTTCTTTGTGTGATTTTTTTTATCACAGTACTCTTCAATTTCTCAATAATTATCTAGAACATCGAATATATACATGATACATCCAAAAAAAAAAAAAAAAAATCATCATCAATTGATTAAAAACTGTTTTGAGGAACTGGTTGGTGATCCTGCTGATGCTTTATAAACTAATCCTCTTGTCTCGATTCATATATGCTTGACTTTCTAACTTTTGCATTTCCATTCTATTATTTTTGGTTTTCTCTCTCTCTCTCTCTCATTTGCCGTCTATATACTTATCAAGGGAAATGTTAACGATATCCTAAAAATAGTATTGGTTTAGGAAATATTTTTAGAAATATTTTATGACAATAGAAAAAGGCAAATAATATTTTTAACAAATTTTTATATTTCTTATGAAAATGATATCAATTTAAAAAAAGAAAAAAAAGAAAGAAAGATTCATCTATATATACTATAGAGCCAAAGTCTTTGACTTTTTGTTGACTTCATAGTATATTGACACTTTGTTGCTCTCACAATTTTATACATCATTTTAAAAATTTTAACTAAACCCTACAAGCAAGTTTTGAAAACCCGACTACAAAATAAAAAACTCTACACTTACTGTCACATGAATATATATTAGGAGCGAGTAGGGGTGGCAAATGGGTGGGTTGGGTCATAAATGGGTTGGGTGTTAAATGAGTTGGGTGTATAATTACCCATTTATCCATTTATGACCCCGTTTATATATAAATTAATTATCCATTATCAACCCAACCCATTTAATTAGTAACCCACCCATTTAACCCAATATGACCCAAATACCTCTAAAACTACTTGAATACCCTCTTGACCTCCAAAATACCCTTAAATACCTAAAATGATGCAAATACCCCTACACTTCCAAAATTACCAATATACCCTTGGACATCCAAAATTATCCCCAAAATCTCTAAAATTAGCAAAATACCCATGAAACCACTAAAATGACCAAAATACCCCCGATATCTCTAAAATCACCAAATATGCTTAAAAACCACTAAAATGACCAAAATACCTCTAAAATCTCTAAAATTACCAAAAATACCCCCAAAACATAAAAAATGACCAATATACCCCCAAAACCCAAAAAATGACCAAAATACCTCCGAAACCTAAAAATGACAAAAATACCTCCGAAACCCAAAAAATGACCAAACTACCCTCGAAACCCAAAAAATGACCAAAGTACTCCCAAAACCCAAAAAATGACCAAAATACCCCTAAAATCGAGAAAATTACCAAAATACCCCCGAAACTTAAAAATGACCAAAATACTTTCAAAACCCAAAAAATAACCAAAATACCCCCGAAACCTAAAAATGACCAAAATACCCTCAAAACCCAAAAAATGACCAAAATACCCCCGAAACTCAAAAAATACCAAATACCCCCGAAACCCAAAAATGACCAAAATACCCTCGAAACCTAAAAATGACCAAAATACCACCGAAACCTAAAAAATTACCGAAATACCCCAAAACCTAAAAATTACCAAAATACTTCTGAACCCTAGAAATTTACCGAAATAACCCTAAAACTAAAAGATGATAGAAATGCCCTCGTAACCTAAAAAATGACTAAAATACCCTTAGAATCTAAAAGATGATCAAAATAACCCCGAAACCTAAAAAATTACCAAAACTCCCTCGAAACCTATAAAATGAATGAAAGACTCTTAGAACCTTTAATTTGTCAAAAATATCCTCAAAACATACAAAATACCCTAAACCTCTATTTCGGTAATTTTAGATGTTTCAGGTGTATTTTGGTCATCTTACATGTTTAGGGGTATTTTGGTCATAATTTGGGTTTCAGGGGTTTTTATCGATCATTTTTTTAAGGTTTAGGGGTTATTTTGGTCATTTTTTAGGTTTTGGGGGGTATTTCGATAATTTTTTAGGTTTCAGGGTATTTTGGTAATTTTTTTAGGTTTGGGGGTATTTCAGTTATTTTTTAGGTTTTAGAGGTATTTCGGTCATTTTTTAGGTTTATGGAGTATTTTGGTAATTTTTTAGGTTTATGGAGTATTTTGATAATTTTTTAGGTTTAGGGTGTATTTTAGTAACTGTTAGGTTTTGGGGTATTTCGGTCATTTTTTTCGGTTTTTGGGGTATTTTGGTCATTTTTTTAGGTTTTGGGGTTATTTTAGTCATTTTTTAGATCTTGGGGTATTTCGATCACCTCTAAAATGATCCAAATACCCCCGAGACGGCTAGAATGAGCTGTCAAATCTCCATACCTCGTAAATAATCAAAATGTCCCAAATATCTAAAATGAATAAAAAAATAACCCTCAACATTGCTAAAATGAGCAAAGCAACTTGAAACCAACCATAGTTTGGGGGTACTTAGATCTTTTTCATAGGTTTCAAGGGTATTTTGCTTATTTTGAGAATTTGATGGTATTTTGAAAATTTTAAAACTTTCCGTGGGTATTGTTGTCATTTTGGGGGCGTTTTAGTCATTTTCTAGGATTTTGGTTATTCGTGATCCATTTTGGCAGTTTTAAAGGGGTCATTTTAGAGGTTTTGGTGTATATAGTGGTATTTTGATATTTTGGTAATTCGCCTAGGTAAAATAATTTTTTTTTTGAATTACAAATACTCTTGAAATCTCTAGAATGACCAATATACTCCCAAAATCACCAAAATTTCCAAAATACCCAAAAATTCACAAAATTTTCGAACAAAACTCCCCCCGAAAACTCTAAATTGATTGAAATATCTTCAAAATGACCAAAATAACCCTGAAACAGCTAGATTGAGCAATTAAACCTCGATACCTCGTAAATGTCCAAAATTCCCCGAACATCTGAAATAATTCAAAAATACCGCTCGACATTGCTAAAATGAGCAAAATGCCCTCAAATCATCTGGAATGAGTTAAACAATTTGAAACCAACCAAAACCCCTAAAATCTGTAAAATCGAGTGTATGTTGGCGTAGTTTCGGGTATTTTGCTCATTTTCAGAGATTTTTTAGAGTATTTTGCTTATTTTTTAGGTTTCAACGTTAGTTTGGTCATTTTAAAAGTTTTCGGGATTATGGTCGTCGTTTTGCGGGAGTTTAGGTCATTCTTTAGGGTTTTAGAATATTTTGGACATTCGTGACGCATTTAGTCATTTTGGAAGTTCTAAGGGGGTCATTTTATAGGTTTTGCTGTATTTATCGGTTTTTTGATATTTTGGTAATTCTTACGGGTAAAATAATTTATTTATTTTTGACAAAAAAATACCCTGGAACAAAATCAACAAAATACCCCCAAACCCAAAAAAGGTCCAATGAAAGGCCCCCGGAACCTCATAATTGACCAAAATAGCCTCAAAAGCTCTAAAATGACTAAAATAACACGAAAACCTCTAAAATGATCCAAATACCCCTGAAACGGCTAGAATGAGCTATCAAATCTCCATACCTCGTAATTGACCAAAATGTCCCAAATATCTAAAATGAGTAAAAAAATAAACCTCAACATTGCTAAAATGAGCAAAGCATCTTGAAACCGATCAAAATACCCTCAAATTCTAAAAAATCGTGTGTACATTGGCATAATTTGGGGGTATTTAGGTCATTTTCAGAGGTTTCAAGGGTATTTTGCATATTTTGAGAATTCAATGGTATTTTGGAAAATTTAAAAGTTTCCGTGGGTGTTGTGGTCATTTTGGGGGCGTTTTAGTCATTTTCTTGCATATTGGGTATTCGTGGTCCATTTTAGCAGTTTTCAGGGGGTCACTTTAGAGGTTTTGGTGTATATAGAGGTTTTTTAATATTTTGGTAATTCGCCCAGGTAAAATAAATTTTTTTGAATTACAAATACCCTTGAAATCAGTAGAATGACCAATATACTCCCAAAATTGCCAAAATACCCCAAAAATCACAAAATGTCCACGCAAAACTCCCCCGGAAACTCTAAATTGATCGAAATAATCGCAATATGACCAGAATACCCCTGAAACATCTAGATTCAGCTGTTAAACCTCGATACCTTGGAAATGTCCAAAATTCTCCGAACATCTGAAATGATTAAAAAATACCACTCGATATTGCTAAAATGAACAAAATGCCCTCAAATCATCTAGAATGAGTAAAACAATTTGAAACGAACATAAACCCCTAAAATCTGTAAAATCGTGTGGATGTTGGCGTAGTTTAGTGTATTTTGCACATTTTCAGAAATTTCGAGGGTATTTTGCTTATTTTTTAAGTTTCAACGATAGTTTGGTCATTTTAAAAGTTTTCGGGGCGATGGTCATAGTTTTGCAGGAGTTTTGATCATTTTTTAGGGTTTTAGAATATTTTGGACTTTCGTGATGCATTTTAGTCATTTTGGATGTTCTAAGGGGGTCGTTTTAGAGGTTTTGCCGTATTTATCGATTTTTTGATATTTTGGTAATTCTTACGGGTAAAATAAAAATTTTTTTTTTTGACGAAAAAATATCCTAGGAATAATAGAACGACCATTACACTCCCAGAATCACCAAAATACCCCCAAACCCACAAAATGTCCAATGAAAAGCCCCCGAAACCTCATAATTGACCGAAATTGCCTCAAAAGTTCTAAAATGACTAAAATAACACAAAAACCTCTGAAATGGCCTAAATACCTCTGAAACTACTAAAATGAGCTGTCAAATCTCCATACCTCGTAAATGACCAAAATGTCCCGAATATCTAAAATGAATAAAAAAATAACCCTCAACATTGCTAAAATGAGCAAAGTAACTTGAAACCGATCAAAATACCCTCAAATTCTTAAAAATCGAGTGTTCTTTGGCATAGTTTGGGGTTATTTAGGTCATTTTCAGAGGTTTCAAGGGTATTTTGCTTATTTTGAGAATTTTATAACTTTCCGTGGGTATTGTGGTCATTTTGGGGGCGTTTCAGTCATTTTCTAGAATTTTGGGTATTCGTGATCCAATTTGGCAGTTTTAATGGGGTCATTTTAGAGGTTTTGGTAATTCTCTCAGTTAAAATAAATTTTTTTTTGAATTATAAATACCTATTGAAATCACTATAATGGTCAATATACTCCAAAAATCACCAAAATTACCAAAATACCCCAAAAATCACAAAATGTCCACACAAAACTCCCCCGAAAACTCTAAATTGATCGAAATATCTGCAAAATGGCCAAAATACCCCCTGAAACAGCTAGATTGAGCTGTTAAACCTCGATACCTCGTAAATGATCAAAATTTCCCGAACATCTGAAATGATTAAATAAATACCACTCGACATTGCTAAAATGAGCAAAATGCCCTAAAATCATCTAGAATGAGTAAAACAATTTGAAACCAACCAAAACCCTTAAATCTATAAAATCGAGTGTATGATGGCTTAGTTAGGACATTTTGCTCATTTTCATAGATTTCGAGGGTATTTTGCTTATTTTTTAGGTTTCAATGGTAGTTTGGTCATTTTAAAAGTTTTCAGGATTATGGTTGTCGTTGTGCGTGAGTTTAGGTAATTTTTTTGGGTTTTAGAATATTTTGGACATTCGTAATGCATTTTAGTCATTTTGGAAGTTCTAAGGGGGTCATTTTAGAGGTTTTGCCGTATTTTTCGATTTTTTGATATTTTGGTAACTCTTACGGGTAAAATAAATTTTTTTTTTGACAAAAAAATACCCTAGAAATAATAAAATGACCATTTCACTCCCAAATTCACCAAAATACCCCCAAAACCACAAAATGTCCAATGAAAAGCCCCCGAAACCTCATAATTGAACAAAATAGCCTCAAAAGCTCTAAAATGACTAAAATAACACGAAAACCTCTAAAATGACCCAGATACCCCTGAAACGGCTATAATGAGCTGTCAAATCTTCATACCTCGTAAATGACCAAAATGTCCCAAATATCTAAAATGAGTAAAAAAATAACCCTCAACATTGCTAAAATGAGCAAAGCAGCTTGAAACCGATCAAAATACCCTCAAATTCTAAAAAATCGAGTGTACTTTGGCATAGTTTAGGGGTATTTAGGTCATTTTCAAAGGTTTCAATGGTATTTTGGAAAATTTAAAAGTTTTCGTGGGTGTTGTGGTCATTTTGGGGGCGTTTTAGTCATTTTCTTGGATATTGGGTATTCGTGGTCCATTTTGGCAATTTTAAGGGGGTCATTTTAGAGGTTTTGGTGTATATAGAGGTTTTTTAATATTTTGGTAATTCGCCCAGGTAAAATAAATTTTTTTTGAATTACAAATACCCTTGAAATCACTAGAATGACCAATATACTCCCAAAATTACCAAAATACCCCAAAAATCACAAAATGTCCACACAAAACTCCCCCAGAAACTCTAAATTGATCGAAATAACCGCAAAATAACCAAAATACTCCTGAAACAACTAGATTGAGCTGTTAAACCTCGATACCTCGTAAATGTCCAAAATTCTCCGAACAACTGAAATGATTAAAAAAATATCACTCGATATTGCTAAAATGAACAAAATGCCCTCAAATCATCTAGAATGAGTAAAACAATTTGAAACAGACCAAAACCCCTAAAATCTGTAAAATCGTGTGTATGTTGGCATAGTTTAGTGTATTTTGCACATTTTCAGAAATTTCAAGGGTATTTTTCTTATTTTTTAGGTTTCAATGATAGTTTGGTCATTTTTAAAGTTTTCGGGGCTATGGTCGTAGTTTTGCTGGAGTTTACGTCATTTTTTAGGGTTTTAGAATATTTTGGACTTTCGTGATGCATTTTAGTCATTTTGGATGTTCTAAGGGGGTCATTTTAGAGGTTTTGCTGTATTTATCGATTTTTTGATATTTTGGTAATTCTTCTTGGTAAAATAATTTTCTTTTTTTTTTTACGAAAAAATATCCTAGAAATAATAGAATGACCATTACACTCCCAAAATCACGAAAATACCCTCAAAAGCTCTAAAATGACTAAAATAACACGAAAAGCTCTAAAATGGCCCAAATACCTCTGAAACGGCATGAATGAGCTGTCAAATCTCCACACCTCGTAAATGACCAAAATGTCCCAAATATCTAAAATGAGTAAAAAGATAACTCTCAACATTGCTAAAATGAGCAAAGCAACTTGAAACCGACCAAAATACCCTCAAATTCTAAAAAATCGAGTGTACTTTGGCATAGTTTGGGGGTATTTAGGTCATTTTCAGAGGTTTCAAGGGTATTTTGCTTATTTTGAAAATTTGTTGGTATTTTAAAAATTTTAAAACTTTCCGTGGGTATTGTGGTCATTTTGGGGGTGTTTTAGTCATTTTCTAGGATTTTGGTCATTTTCTACCAAAATCACCGAAACAAGCCCAAAACCACAAAACGTCCAAAAAAAAAACCCCTGAAACCTCTTAATTGGTCAAAATAGCCTCAAAAAATATAAAACGGCTAAAATAACCCGAAATACTAAAAAATGACCAAAATACCCCTAAAACGGCTAGAATGAGCAGTCAAATCTCGATACCTCGTAAACGGCCAAAATACCCCAAACATCTAAAATGATTAAAATATACAACTCAACAATACTAAAATGAGCAAAATGCCCTAAAATCCTCTAGAATGAGCAAACCAACTTGAAACCGACCAAAATACCCGCAATGCCGAAAAACTCGAGTGTATTCTGGCTTAGTTTAGGGGTACTTATGTCATTTTCTGAGGTTTCAAGCGTATTTTGCTTATTTTGAGAATTTAATGGTATTTTGGTCATTTTAAAAGGTTCGTGGGTATCGTGGTCATTTTGAGATATTTCGGACATTCGTGTTCCATTTTAGTCATTTTGGCAATTCTAAGGGGGTCATTTTAGAAGTTTTGATGTATTTATATATTTTTTGATATTTGGTAAATCTCTCGGGTAAAATAATTTTTTTTTGACAAACAAATACCCTTGCAATCAATAGAATGGCCACTATACTCCCAAAATCACCAAAATACCCCCAAAACCACAAAATGTAAAAAAAAAAAAAAAAAAAACCCTCTGAAATCTCTTAATTGAGCAAAATAGGCTCAAAATCTCTAAAATAACGCGAAAACCTCTAAAATGACCAAGATACCCCAAAAAAATATAGAATGAGCAGTCAAATCTCGATACCTCATAAATGGCCCAAATAGCTCAAACATGTAAAATAATTAAAACAAACTCCTTAACATTGCTAAAATGAGCAAAATGCCCTAAAATCCTCTAGAATGCAAAAAGCAACTTAAAACCGACCAAAATACCCCCAACAGTCTAAAAAATGGATTGTATTTTTGCTTAGTTTAGGGGTATTTTGGTCATTTTCAGAGGTTTCAAGAGTATTTTGCCTATTTTTGAAGTTACAATGGTATTTTGGTCATTTTAAAAGTTTTCGGGGTTGCTGCCATCGTTTTGGGGGCGTTTTGGTCATTTTCTAGGGTTTTGGGATATTTTGGATATTCGTGGTGCATTTTAGTTGTTTCGGCAATTCTAAGGGGGGTGGGTCATTTTAGCGGTTTTGGTATATTTATCGGTTTTTTGATATTTCGGTAATTCTTATGAGTAAAATAAATTTTTTTGACAAAAAAAAACCTGGAAATCACTAGAATGGCCATTATACACCCAAAATCACCAAAATACCCCCCAAAACCACAAAATGTATAAACCCCCCCCCCCCCCCGGAAACCTCTTAATTGACCAAAATAGCCCAAAAAGATCTAAAACAACTAAAATTACCCGAATACCTCTAAAATGACCAAAATACCTTGAAATTGCTAGAATGAGCAGTCAAATCTCGATACCTCTCAAACGGCCAAAATACCCTAAACATCTAAAATGATTAAAAAAAATCCCCGAGACATTGCTAATAGGGTGTATTTTAGTAACTGTTAGGTTTTGGGGTATTTCGGCCATTTTTTTTAGGTTTTTGGGGTATTTTGGTCATTGTTTTAGGTTTTGGGGTTATTTTAGTCATTTTTTAGGTCTTGGGGTATTTCGATCATTTTTTAGGTTTCAGGGTATTTTGGATTCTTAGATTTCGAGGGTATTTCGGTTATTTTTTAGGTTTAGGGGGTATTTTGGTAATTTTATGGGTTTCGGAGGTATTTCAGTCATTTTTTAGGTTACGAGGTAATTTGGTAAATTTTTTAGGTTTCGGGAGTATTTTAATCATTTTATAGGTTTCAAAGGTATTTTGGTCATTTTTTAGGTTTTGGGGGTATTTTTGGTAATTTTAAGGTTTCAGAGGTATTTCGGTCATTTTTAAGGTTTAGGGGGTATTTTGGTCATTTTTTAGGTTTAGGAAGTATTTTGGTCATTTTTAGGTTTTTGGGGGTATTTTGGTCATTTTTTGGGTTTTGGAGGGATTTTGGTCACTTTTAGGTTTTGGGGGTATTTTGGTCATTTTTTGGGTTTCAGAGGTATTTTGGTCATTTTTTGGGTTTTGGGGGTATTTTGGTCATTTTTTGGATTTTGGAGGTGTTTTGGTAATTTTTAGGTTTCGGGGGGTATTTTGGTCATTTGAAGTAGAGAAGAATTGACTATACCCTTGAGGTAAGAGCTTAGGGCATCCAAAACCCGAAATGTCATCCTATTCCATTTTATCATCACAAAAAACTACTTTATTAATTATACTATACCATTTTACAACACATACAACATCCCAAAACTCTATTTTTTTTCTCATTTTATTTAAATATTCTTTTTTAATCCTTTTTTTACTACTTCTCTTTTTCTCTTCCATTTCCTCTCTTTCTCTCTCAACCTCTAGCACCGGCCTCAACCTCTAGCAAACTCATACCCAGCAAAATCACAAGAAGCAAATCACAACATTTGTTGGGTTTTGGGGGTATTTTGGTCATTTTTTGGGTTTTAGGGGTATTTTGGTCATTTTTTTTTGTTTTGGGGGTATTTTAGTCATTTTTTAGGTTTCAAGAGTATTTTGGTCATTTTTTGGGTTTTGGTAGTATTTTGGTCATTTTTTAAGTTTTAGGGGTATTTTGGTCATTTTCTAAAAACTTAGATTTTATGTTGTTTATTTAAATTTTAGATGGGTTTAGTGGGTATTAGTGGGTTTATCAATTTAGACCCATCTAATTAAATAACCAAATGAGTCTTTACCCATTTAACCCAAATATTCAAATGGGTTGGGTTAAGACTTATCCAAATAAGGTGGGTAATGGGTGGGTTCATGGATATAGATAAAAATTGCCACCCCTAGGAGCGAGACATAATTTTGATAGTGGGAAAAAGAGGAATGGTCCCTACTCCCAAGTATTTGTAAGAGAATTTTTTTCATTGAATCTCCAGTTCCAGTGTTGTCGAAAATGGAGGAATACAAATCCCAAGACTCAAACTTGGTAGTCAAGGGTTGGAGATCAGCTTCTTTCTTTCTCACTTCTTCTGTCTCTCCTCTCAATATCATTCACCACATATGTATTCTTCACATATTGATTAATATTGCTTTGAGCACATTCATGACTAACCATGAGAATTGTAGAAACACTGTTGGCTTAGTTTCTTCACATATGTATTTTGTCTCTAATTTCATAATTTAGGTTTTTATATTACTGAAAAATAAATATATAAATTTTTGAGAATCCTAAATAAATAATCGTTGACATTTTTTAGAATCCTAAATTTTTGAGAAACATTGTTCGCTTAGTTTCTTTTGAATTGTATGCATCTAGCTAATTTTTCGTGACAAATCCATTATAACTAGACATTGAAGCCAAACTTTTCCATTAAAAGAATATTTGGGTTTATGTGATTCAAAATTGAGAAAATTTTTAGTTGAAATTTCAGACACAATAGGTTTGGAATAGATTGGATCATGCAAATATTGATAAAGATTCCAGTTCACCATCTTCTCAAGCAACGTTTTAGCCCATAGATCTCCGATTTCATTTAATAGGTCCTCCTCACTCTTTTTCTCCAATTGTTTTTAATTGTTTTTATTATTTAATTGTGATTGTGTTTCTTTTTGCTATTATTTTTAATTTATTTTTCTTAGTTGGGGAGTTGAAATAACTAGCTTTGTTTTTATTTTGTAGGCTCACAAAATTTTGCTTTCTACCAACCCTAACGCATTCTTAGGTTTAGGTTTAACTTTATCAAACCTTAACCCTAAAAGTTGCCTTCATTGCCAAGCCTCCAATTCTCTCTCTTCTATTTTCTAGGCTCTTCCTATCTCCAAATATATATACTCCTTAGAATAATTGGATTTAGTGGGTGGATTTGTGTCCGGATTGCTTTCATGAGTTTGTTTGGATTTTTTAAACACATTTCTCTATCTCTTTTTCCTCCTTTTCTATTTATATCAATTTATGTTTAATATATTGTAGGATTAAATGGTTTTACTACTGTCTCTTTTACTATGGATTTTTTTGGCAACTTGGGAATTGTAGTGTGATATTGTGGGTTTTCGAAGATAGAAGTTCACTAACAGTTTGGTGTGCATACATGGATTATGAAATAATGTTATAAGGTGATGTAAACAATTATAACACATTGAATGAATTCTGCTACAACTACCATCCATAGCAACTTTGATTAATAATTGTTAATTTCTCTTAATTTGTTAATAATGGTTAAATTTGAATTTTTTTTTCTTCAATATAGTGATTTTAATATTTCAAGTAGGCGATGGTTACCAAAATTATCAAAAAATTAGTTGTATAATCTCTTTGATACCTTATGTTGTAAAAGTGCATGACATTATTTTTTAAATCTTATATTTAATAGTTTTTCTATACATGGCACATATTAGCGGTTAGTTTATCAAATGTCCAAATCACTTGTTATATTTATATTAGTCCTCGGAACACTTATGCACGTTTACAAAGAAAGTCTACTTTGAATCTTTGACCACATAATTCATGGATTTCGGCAGCTTGTGGTGGCCCCTCACCAGTTATTGCCGACACTGCTAACAAGCGGGCTAGCCAGAATGCTAATTGATTCTCTAGTCAACCCTCATATATGATATTGTGTTTTCTGTTTATAATATTTTTACCTTAAAGAGTTTACTCATAGGGTTTTCTATTTTTTTTTTTTTTTTTTTTGAGAAACAGTTTACTCATAGTTTATATATATAAGTTGCAAAATTTGTGAGGCGTTATTAGGTGAAGTTTAATACAAAAGAATCTATAGTCTATTCTCCCCCATTTAATTGGTTTAACAACTCAAAAACCAACATACCAATCACCTCTTATAATATTTTTCTTAAAAAAAAGAAAAGAAAAACTCTCATTATAAGCTTTTCCTAAAAGTTATCATAAGTTATGATGACTTTTGAGCGGAGTTGTAGTATACATTTGTATTAGAACATCTTTCCCTCTCTCTTGTGTGAGTATTTGTTTCTCAAAAAAAAAAAAAAAAAAAAGAGTCTTGTAAATTGATTGTCACTTTCTAGTTTTTTTAAGAAAAAATTATCAATAATAAAACTAAAATGAATTACGCCTAATCAACCTATTTTACTTAAAACAAATAAAAATTTCCAGTAGAAGAGTCGCCTCCTTACTTCCAAGTCTTTGCCACTAGCTGTCCAACAATGAATGAAAAGTGTAATTGGCAAGGGCATTTAATAACATAATCAACGTCACCCAACAACTATATGTCCATTAAGTCAGAAGACATTTAGTCATAACCGTAATTGATAAGTGCAAAAAATATCATCCAGAGCCAACATTCAATGCCAGCATTTATGGACGAATAACAATTACTCCACACAACCGACGAATAGTTGTTGCCACATTAAATAGTCCAAACATTACGCCAATCTTATAAGAATAATTTTAGGTATTTCTAGAGCATAGAAAAATGGTGCTTCATTTTCTTATATTTATAGTGGACTCCCGTCATGAATATAAGAGAAGGGAGCACTATTTTTTCATGCTCCAGGAGTACTTAAAAATTTTCAATCATATAAATGCACAACATTAATTGGCAAACAACCAATGGCTGGAGGATACAACTATAAAAGGTAACACATCTCCACAGATTTTGGTATGTGCTCCATAAGACAGAAAATTTTTAGATACTCTCGGGATAGAGTAAAATGGTGCTCTCTCATTTCACATTCATGGTAACCATGAATTTAATGAGTGTGAGAGGAAGGAGCATTATTCTTCTTGCTCTAGAAGTACCTAAGAATTATTCTCATAAGACACTTAAACTACGTTTAACTCTCTATATTAGCTCTTTGGAGTCCTGATTTAATCATCAGAGACCCTTAGGTTGGTGCCACACTGGTACTCCCTCCGATTAACTCTCTTTTTTTGCAGGCTCATTGAACCTTCCATCGCCACTTCTTCGAAAAGAACTGCCCAACAAGTGGTGAATTTTCACTCTAAAAATTATCAAATTATTAACAACAAAAAAAGTCATTTAATCAAATGAAATTATAAAACAAAAATATTTTGTTTATGCACCTATAATCTTCAAATTTCTGTCTTTATTCAATGCATTTAAAAAAACTGTTTTATAGATGATCCTATAAAAGAGGGGGACGGGGGGGCCTTGAGCTGCTTCACATGTCATGCCTAGAAGTCATGCTAACATGGATTTAATTTTGGGTATAAGCAACTAAAATTCCACAGAATACATAATGGTTAGCTTGTGATTTTGTATTTATGAACTAACAGTCCCAAAAACTATCTGTCTCATTCCATTTTTACCAATGCCTTGATGTAACGAATTATAAAAAAAAAAAAAAAAAAAAATCAACAAAACAGAATGAGTTTAAGTAATGAATTAAGAAAAATCAACATAACAGGATGGGTTTAAGCATCTTAGTACAAAGAGTTATTGGATGCTCTTTTAGTTGTTATCATCCAAATTTCACTGGCTTTTGCCTTTTGGGGGATAATTTCTAAGTTTTATTGAAAGGCCGAATAGAATATTTTGGGGTTCTATACTTCTATTTGGTTTTAAAACTTATTTGTCCTAAGGCTTTTTTGGTAATTTTGTTTGAATGAGTCAAGGGCATTGTAACTTAATTAGCATATCTTGTTATTTTCAACAAAAATGTTTATAATTCAAATTTCCCAACTTCCAACCATTGAATTATTAAAAAATAAATTGGGTTCAATGAGGGATGCTGTTTTGACATCTAATTATTTCAAAACGTTCTATAAAGCCACACAATTAATATTCATAACATTTTCACAATATGCAACTCCAGTCACCTTATACGCTTGAGTCCATGCCAAAACTCAAAAAAAATAAAAAATAATAAAATAATAAAAAAAAAATAAAAAAGCAAACAAAGAAGAGGAAAACCGAGTTAAACAGTTTGGATTCGTGGTAAGACAATTCAGCATGTTGTAAAAATATTGTGAGTATTTGTTATGCTTTTAGGTTTACTGTAAAGGAGGAAAATGACTTCTTACCAAATTATGGTGAGAATGTGGCAAATTTGAAAAGGGGGAGTAATTGAGTGATTGCCATTTGCCATTCTTTTTTTTTATTTTTTTTCCCTAAAAATTTAATCATGTTTATTTATTATTATTTAGATATAAAAAAAATTGGTGTGTTAGCCTTATATAAGACTATATTATTTCATTCTCTATAACACTCACGAAACATTCCTAAAACTATAGAATCAATAACGTGATAAATGAAACTTGAAACTTTCAAATTTAGAGCACATTCTTTAAGATTATTAAACTCACCATCTGGATGTCCTCTATGAAAAAATCATGGTTGAGTTAAAACAAAGTAACGATTATTTTTTGACTGAAGAAGGTAGAAAGTAACGATTATTTTAATTTCATGTAAAGTTAATTAATCTGTCTAACACACACACACACACAAACAAATACAAGAATAGGCAGAAGAAGAAGTCACAAAATAAATAAAATAGTAGCAGTAGAGAAAGGGAGAGAGAGGTCTGCCTAACTAACCAACGAACAAAGAGCCCGCTTCCACACATTAGAATCCCTATTCCCACGCTTCTTCTTCCAAGCAAGTCTTGGCACACAAGGTGTTTAGAGAGATAGAGATAGAGATAGAGATAGAGATAGAGAAAGAGTCTTTTCCTTCAATAACACCGGACCGGTACCAACAATTGCAACAAACAACAACCTTTTTGTTTGTGCATTTTCTTTCCTCTACGGTACGAATCCACCCCCTTTTTTTTCACTCATTCATTCAACAAACCAAACCACCATTGAACGAACCTATTTTGGTGGGTTTGTCATATACGATTTGATTTCATCTGGGTTTGCTTTTATTGGGTCCCTCTCACATTTTGGGTCGATGGGCAATGTAGTTTTATTGGTTATTACATCTTTGTGATGTGTTTCTTTCATTGGGATTCATTCAGTGTATTGTTTTTTTGTCAACTGGGGAGTTAATTTTTATTAATGTGGCGTGGTGTGGTGTGCAATTAATTGTTACAGGCGTGCGTGAATTTTGAGTTCCATAGTTCTTCTTTTTGGCTCAGCTCATTCAGGAAGTTGGTTTTCCAAATTCCAATATAGAAATGGTAATTCATACAGAACAACATTGTTAAAACTTTGTTTTGGATTTGCATTGCAATGGCTGAGAGAAGTGTCTCATCCCTGGGGATTGTTTCTAGGAACTTTCTGTTTTGTTTGTTCGTTACAACATCAGTCTTGTTCATATTATCTTGGTTCTTTGTGTTGCGTTCAACCAGTCGTCCTAGCTTCATCGATCATAGTTTGTTACCCAATTCTAAGCTTTTTGCTACGGGTGGTGACAATGGGGATTCTGCAACCCGTAGTGAAAACGAGGTGGAACCCTCGATTGGAAATAGATCAATCCTTGTGGACAATGATGAAGAAGAAGAATCACCCCGAGAGAATGCAAAATCTGATGTGAAATGCAATGCCAAAGATAGTGTAGCTCTAGATCAGCAGAAAGAAAATAAACTAGTTCTTAAGGTTTTTATGTATGATCTATCCCCCGAATTTCATTTTGGACTCTTAGATTGGGAGGCACGAGGTAATAGTGTTTGGCCTGATATTCGAACTAAGATACCTGATTATCCTGGTGGGTTGAACTTGCAACACAGTATAGAATATTGGCTTACATTGGATCTCCTTGCTTCTGAACTTCCGAACCCTCCAAATGCCCGTAGTGCAATAAGAGTCCGCAACATTAGTGAAGCTGATATTATATTTGTACCATTCTTTTCTTCCTTATGCTATAACCGGTATTCCAGAGTCGACCCACACCAAAAGAAGACCAAAAATAAGTTGCTTCAAGAGAAGTTGGTGAGGTTTTTAACAGCTCAGAAGGAATGGAAAAGATCAGGAGGACGTGACCACTTAATTGTGGCCCATCATCCGAATAGCCTTTTAGATGCAAGGACGAAGCTTTGGCCTGCAACATTTATACTTTCAGACTTTGGAAGGTATCCTCCAAACATAGCAAATGTTGAGAAAGACGTGATTGCTCCTTACAAACATGTAATCGGATCATATGTTGATGACTCATCTGATTTTGATAGCCGTCCAACTTTGCTGTACTTCCAAGGAGCAATATATAGAAAAGATGTATGTACTCTTCCTCTTTAAGTAATTTTTATTCAATGTTTCTTGCAGTATCAGTTGTAGGAAATTTGGTTAGTTAAATTTGCTGGGAATTCTGTTGCTTACATGTTCTAAACAAAATTATAAGCTGTAGGTCACTAGCTAGACTTGGGTTTCATTTTCTTTTTTGCTATGCCATGCCTCACATGTTAGTTAATACTGACAATAATATTTATGCAGAAAGAAACTAAACGCTCTCGTGAAGTTCAAATTGTTTATATTGAATGAAGATTTAGCTAATTTTACTAAATTTGATGGACAGATGCTATGCATATCTAAAATATTTTGCAAGAACATGTATAGGTAAGATTTATAAGTTATAACTGATAATATATGTACTTTTAACATATATCAATAAAATTTAATGTTAAATCTACACATGATGAGTCAGATAATTTACTTAAGTGAGCCAATCTGACAGCTGTGCAAGAAGTAAAATATAAGTTAAATAACAATAACATACACTCATAAAACATTCAAAATCTTTGGTTCAAAGTAGCTGTTTTTGCTGATTATTAGTCCAGAGTATACATGGTATTGTAATTATATTTGTCTTAGTTCATTGCCATTGTTCTAGAAGGAAGGTAAATTATAACATGAAGAGTTCCGTATGATTTTAAATATCATTGACCTATTTGAAATGAATAAGATTGTAAAAATATCTAGACACATCTATGTTGCACTTTCATGTCTAAAAAGGTGAAGAACACTTTTAAATACTATTACACTCCAAAGTAATTTCTTTCCCCACAACTCAGCTCATGGATTGAGAGTTACGGGAAGTTAGTATTTGGTTTAGTTTCTTTTTAGAGGTGAGAGTTGAGTCCCAGTGCTCAAACCCACTGTGCAAACTTCACAATCCTTTGGCTCAACTCATACTTTGAAATCCTTAGGTAAGCTGGTGAAGTACAAATCAGCAAGGAAACCCCTGTCATGTCTCCAGTCTAAAGTTCTCATGTTGCCTTTTGGTTTGGGGATGTACAGATCTTTAGGGGAAAATTCTTGTGTTTAGGGGTGATGATGGATTATTTCCCCCTTTCTCTTTGTCCATCATTTCTACTCTTTTCTCTTTCCATTTCCTCCAAATGACATTGGTTGTGAAGCTGCATTTAAGGGAGTGCACAGTTTTTTTTTATATTGCAGTTGTTAAGGATGATGCAGAGGTGACCATTCACTAATCTAGGTTGGGAGGAAAGGTATTGATTCAGAAGATCCTCAGGAAGCACGTAAATGAAGTTGTGCAGTTGTAGTATTATCTGACACTGATTGAGGAGTTGTATTGAGAAGATATATGAAATTGAGCTGAGCTGAGAATGGATAACAGATTCTCTTGTATAGAGAGAGTAGCCTAGGGATTTGTTAAAACCATTCTATTTTTTTATTTATACTTATTTATCATTTTGGTTGGGGAAGAGGGGGATTGGTTTGTTGGGTTCTGGTGAATTCCTTTAAAGGGTAGATCCGTATGGCCAGGGGAGAACTGATCCAAAAAGGTAAAAGGCAAGGAGAGCAGGGCTTTTAGGAGGATTACTCTTTATATTTTATCTAGCTAACCCCAAAGTTTAGGGACTAAGGTATAGTTGTTGTTGTACCTTTTATATCTCATCTGATATTCTTGGAAGGAGCGACATAGGATTATTTTTGTTGGTGTTCAGCTTCACAAGTTCATATTCTAAATTAAACATTGATCATCCCTTGTACACTATCTGCATACTTGGGATGAACCCTCCTGTTATCTTGTGAATTTATATAACTAGTAATAAAATTAAAGAAATGGGGCAATTTGGAACATGGTTCCCCATTGTTTGATTTGGGGTATTTGGAGGGAGAGAGTTCGATTCAGGACATGAAGATGTCTTTTTTCCAGACTCTGTCTGGGTGGTCTAATGCTTCGGGTGTTTTATCTTTTTCTTCATTAGCTGATATGCTTGATAGATGTACTTTGTTTTCTGCCTATGCCTATCTTAGTACATGTTCTGTGTGCTCTGGCCCCTTTTTTGTACTAGTTTTCTCTTTCAATGAAGTATATTACTTACCAATTAAAAATAAATAAATAAGCTATGGAAAAAATACAAGAGTAAGAGATAAAGCTTTCCACATTGACTGCAGCATATTCTGTCTATATGGATCTAATATGTTATCAAATCCATTAATTGGTTTGTATTTCCTAATGAATTTAGAATCTCCTCCTTTTTTTTGGATCATGTATACACCATTAAGTTCCTTCACTTAAAACCGTAGGATTTATTGTAGCCAATTTCAGTCCCCTTCTCATTCTGTTAGCTGGCAGTGGATCCAACGTTCTGGCACATCAGAGTTCTGGATAGACTGCACAATTGCAGTCTATCCAGCTTAGTTATCTAGGAATAGCACAATTGCAGGGTTCTTGTGCTTACCTTCATGCTTGGCTCCTCGAATGATACCTGAATGAGGCAATTTTCCTTGTGGATGACCCTATGAATTCTTCAGATGGTTGTTTTTGTAATCCATACTGTAAGAATTTTCCCTATAAATATCTCCTGTTATCTCTGGGCCACAATTGCCACAGGGAAAATTGTTTTTATGGATCTCATCTGTATGCCGATGATTCAAAATGAATGTTCATTGTTCATCATCTCTAACTAACAGCATAAAGTCCTAAACTTTCTTGGAGTCCTATACTAAAATAGTAAAATGTAATCTAGCCCCAGCACCAGTTATCTAGTATCCCAAGAAAGGGTATTGGTTATTTTCAGATTAATTATGATGTAAGGGATAAGTCCTTCACCAGGCCTAATGAGAATTGCCTTTTCATGGGTAGTATTAAATTTCCTTTTGGTAGCAACCAACATATATATATATATATATATATATATATATTTTTTTTTTTCCTTTTTCCTTTCTCCTTAGTCACTGAAAGCATTTTTTTCACGTATGGGATAATTCTGTTTGTGTTTCTTTGATACAAATTTCTTTTGTCTCACATGATCAATATGTTGTCCACCAATATAGGATTGTCAATTAGGCATACTTTATAATTTAATTCTTTTTGACTGGTCCATTTGTGATGAAATCTCAATGAATTGTCATTTCTTGGATTCTTGATGCTTCTATGTCCAAGTGATTCAATGATATCTTCTGTTTCATTTATTTAATTTATTCAGTCTTTGTTTCACTTTGGATTGCTTGCATCCAACTTATGTAAGATTCTTAAACGTTGGGTTTCTCATACTTAGGGAGGCTTTGTTCGGCAAGAGTTATATTATCTTTTGAAAGATGAGAAAGATGTGCATTTTGCATTTGGAAGTGTTCAGAAAGATGGAATTAAGAAAGCTACCCAGGGAATGCACTCTTCAAAATTCTGTCTCAATATAGCAGGTGATACCCCCTCATCAAACCGCCTCTTCGATGCCATTGCTAGCCATTGTGTACCTGTCATCATCAGTGATGAGATAGAGCTCCCATATGAGGATGTCCTTGACTATTCTCAGTTCTGCATATTTGTTCGGACAGGGGATGCTCTCAAAGAAAAATTCCTCATGAATCTCATCCAGAGTATTAAGAAGGATGAGTGGACCAGAATGTGGCAGAAGTTGAAAGAGGTTGAAAATTTCTATGAGTTTCAGTACCCATCGAAGGAGGGTGATGCAGTGCAAATGATATGGCAGGCCGTTGCCCGTAAGGTTCCTGCTATTAGATTGAAGCTACACAAGTCTAGTCGATTCTCTCGTTCTCTTGTCCACTCTGAGAGGGGGTTAAACTCGATACCATCACCAAATAATTTTTGGTGAAAGAGGAAGTTTTCATTCGTTGGGGCTCTTTATTTTTAGAGCTTTTGATATAACAAAATATTGAGTTTTACACTCCTCAGAAAGGTGAGAACTACAATGTATCCTCACTGCAAATTTTGAGACTGACATTGTAACTTTCCTTAAAAAAAAAAAAAAATGGGGAGGGGGGTGCAGAGAAAGGAAAAAGGAAGCATTCAGCTTCCATCTATGCCTAGGAAAATTCATAATTTATTATTATTATTATTATATATATATATATATATATATTTTTTTTTTATTGTCCTCTTTTCAATATAAATAATTTCGAAACACAAACTTGTTAATATCAGCATTATGCTTAAGGCCTTACCATTTTCCCATGGCTGCTTCCAGGCTGATCAAGAAGGGTCTAAGTCTCTGTAAGTTGGCATTCTAGTAAGTAATAAGTAAAAACCATTAGTCCCTGCAAATGCCAGTCAAGGTACGTTGTGTAAGTGCAATAAGACTAAGATTTTCGCCAACTAGATCAATGCTATGGTGCACTACGAAATTATAGTACTTATCAGTTATCTCTCAGTCTTATTATAAAAGATAGTAGTACTTATCTCTCAGTACACTGCTTAAAATATCCACAATTAGCTTAACATCCAATTTGATGATGATTATATGGGCATTTGAGTTAGAAACAGTTAAATTGAGTCTATCCCTAAGAATCCAAAACACTGCTACCAAAGAATTGGATATCCCAATGTTCTTGGAGAAAATCAGAAATTGGATTGGATAAGCTCCCCCACGTTAGGTTTTTTATTTATTTATTTATTTATTTTTAAATAAGAAACTTTCATTCAATTATAATAATGAAGCATCATGAAACAAGGCCGCCAAGGCAGGTGGAGGAGAATCCTCAATTCAAAAGTACTGATTCATATCATATGATATGTGTTGAGTTATAAGAAACCAAAAGGAGGTGGTCACTCCCAAGTAATCGGTCAGCAGGGTAGAGTTCAACAACCAAATAAATATTAAACAATGTTTTTTTTAGCAGATAAGATTGATAGGTGTGAAGTGAAGAATGGCTCTCATTTCTTTCTTCTTTATGGGCCTTTGAAAACATAATCAATTTCTTGCTGGAGAATACTATATCAGGTTTGATTGGCATGCATCCAGTAGTAAAGTAGTTTTTGAGTTTTGACACTAACTTAGTGCCCGTTTGTTTTAGCTTTTAGAAGCTGAAACACACGTTTTGAAACCCCCAGCCCAAAAAGCCCGTTTGGTTAGGTTCAAAAAGCAACTTTTTGTTAAAAGTTGCGTTTTGAGTTTGTGAAGAAAACGTGTATTTGCAAAAAGGAGCTCCAGAGGTCCATAATCAGAAAGTCCGTGCGTGTTTCATCAATATTACCGTTGAGGTAGTGTTAAATTACCAAATTGCCCACTGTGCTACTACAAAGGTCCTTTCCGTGCTGCTCTGCTACAGAACAAACACTACAAACACAACAATCTTTCTCTCAAACATCTCTAAACTCAAGCATAATCAGATTATCAGAATACAAACTCAAAAACACAATTTTAAAATTAATCAAATCATAACAATAAAAGCAAAAAAAAAAAGAAAGAAAGACAGAAGACAGAAGACCCATCTGGACTGGGTTGGGGACGAAGATGAGCAACAGCACGAAGATGAGAGCTCCCTGGAATGTTCTTGAATGAGGGAGAAAAGGAAAATTTTCTTATTGCAGAGAGAGTTTTGGAATCAAGTAAAAAAAAAAAAAAAAAGCGAGAGAGCTGGAGAAAGAAAGAGAGAATGGAGCTCCTGGAATGTTCTGAATGAGGGAGAAAAGGAAAATAAAAGAAGGGGTAGAGATAATGGACACGTGTGTGGAGGAGAAAAAAAAGAAAGAAAGAAAAAGAAATGAAACGTATGGCTGAAAGTGAAATGAAGAAAAGAAAAATAATATAAAAAATAAAAAATCCTAATTGAGAAATGCTACTGTAATATTTTCACAATAAATTTTAAGTAACAGATTGTTATTAGTTAATATTGATTAGTAAAAAAATAATTTCAGTGGTGGGTTCAAATTAGAACTAGTAACAACTTTCCACATAAATTTTGTTGTGAAAATATTGCGAAAAATGTTGTGAACGTAACACTTCTCATAATAAATTCTACACAGTAAGTTGTTATTGATTCTCATTTGGACTTACTAATGACATTATTATTTTTTTATCTACCATTAACAACTTGTCATATAGACTTTATTGTGAAATTTTTGTAAAAATGTTGTGTCCATAACTTGCATTAAGAGAGATAATTAAAACAAAGAATTCTCTTATAAATATATATATATATATTGTCCTTTTTGGTAATTTACAACTCAAACCTCAACTTTTATAAGTGCTAGCCAAACACTCAACTTTTTCAAAAAGCACTTTTAAACAGTTTTTACCGAACACTCAGCTTTTTGAAAAATCACTTTTTCATTATGCACTTTTTGAAAACTCAACTTTTTCAAAAAGCCCAACTTCAAAAAGCTGAACCAAACTCACCCTTAATCTCTATGGATTGGATTCAGTTTCTGCTCTTATAAAAAGGATATGGAGCAAGAGGATATTTCCTTGCTACAAAAGCACACACACCCTTAATGCTATGGATAAAACAACCCCATAGCCATAGCCATAGAAATAGGTAACTAACTCCATTTTTATTGTATTGTACGTAGGGTGGCAATTTTTATCTATATCTATAAACTCGCCCATTATCCACCTTATTTGGATAAGTCTTAACCCAATCCATTTGAGTATTTAGGTTAAATGGATAAAGACCCATTTGATTAATTAATTAGATGAGTCTAAATAAATAAATCCACTAATACCCACTAAACCCATCTAAAATTTAAAATTAAATAATCTCACTAATACCCACCAAACCCTTATAAAATCTAAAACTTAAATAAATCTCACTCTCCCTCAAATTTTCTTAGTAACCAAACACTTTCCCAAACACTAAGTGTCATGGCCCATTTAGCGCCAGTTGTTTAGCAACACTTCCCTCAGATTTCTAAACATTTTTTCAGAGAGAGAGAGAGAATTCAATTCTTTCAAGCCCTAGAAATTTTCAAAGAACGAAGAGAAACCTTAGCTTTTTCAGAGTTAGCCATGGACAACGAGCATCGAGCAACGATGTCGTCTTCTTCTTCGTCGAATTCGAGTGCGTTCTCCTTCATATCCAAAGGATGGCGAGAGGTTTGTGACTCGGCGGACGCGGATATCCAACTTATGCGCCATCGAGCCAGCTCGTTCAAGAACTTAGCAACGTCGTTCGACTGAGAGCTCGAGAATTTCTTCAACCCGGCTACGACTTCGTTTTATGTGCCGGCGATTCGATCGCCTTTGGCGGAGATCGATTTCGTGAAGAGGCTCTAGCCAAAGCTTTCGGAGTTCCGGCGGGCGTACTCGTCGTCGGATTTCAACAAGAAGGTTCTGGAAAAGTGGACTCCGAGGTCGCGGCTTCGAATCGATTTGTCGGCGATAAGGAACACGATTTGGAATTATTGTTCACTGAGGCTAAACTTAAACACTGGTAGTGATGCACAACGGTGAAGCCACGGTTTCCGATCTTTCTCCTCTCTATCTCTAATTCCATTTTTTTATTTGTTTTCTTTTGGATCATATATGAGTTTGGGGATTGGGTTTCTTTAAAATGGGTGTATGGGGATTCGGTGGTTGCTTTCAATTATGGTGGCCGTGGCTTGTGTTTGAATCGGTGGTGTTGGCATTTTTTTTTTCTCTCTCTGTGGCTTTGTTTGATTGCGGAGAAATGAATTTTGTGAAGGGAAAATGAAAGGAAAGGACAAGAGTGATTTTTGAAAATTTTAATTTTTTTTTATAAAGTTTTTAACAAGTTATTTATTTATTTGGATCATATTGGTTAAATAGGTGGGTTACTAATTAAATGGGTTGGATGGGTAATAGATAATTAATTTATATATAAACGGGTAATTACACACCTAACTTATTTATGACCCAATCCATCCATTTGCCACTTCTATTTGTAAATATGATAAAGATGAAGTGGCCAACTTGGGAGCAAGTAGTGTGCTATGATGGTTACGTCCAAGTAGGGAAGTTACACTGGTTGACCCCCCTCTACCAATTTTTTGTTTACCAAAAGCAGATGAAATGGCCATGCATTATTTTACCCCCTTGACCAATTTTGGCATGAAATCTGTAACATTTTTAGAATAAAATTTCTACTTCGTTTGTTTGTGGTAGATATCATATGATAATACAAATCCTCTGTACAATTTTTTGTGTTCCACTCTATATTTTACCAATCACAACTTGCTATGTATTTGTTTAATTTTCCTTATAAAATAGCCAAAGTTTTAAATGGAAAAAAATAAACACATGACAAGTTGTAATTGATGAAATATAAAGTGAAACATAAAAAATGGTACAAAAAATTTGTATTCATCGTATTAGCCATTTCTCTTCTTTTTCCTACTTCTCATTGAATGAAGCAGGCTTTTGTTTTGTGACACAATTAATTAATTAATTGATGGTGTTATCTTCAATACAGCCGATCAGCTTTATGCAGCAAAAGCTAGCTTTCAACCTATTTTTACGGCCATAAACTATAAGATTACCTTAAATAGGAGGACAATGCACAAACTAAACTAGTGAGTTGAAAAAAGCCATTCACACTACACTAGTTGCATGATGTGATTTAGGTGTCTGTGTCATTACAATGAATGTATATGATTAATTTCTTATTTTAGGTATTTTGGTTTCAATTTGAATATTACGTTAGCTTCGATTTTTGGGTTGAGAGAATAGAATTGTTGGGCAAAAAGTGGCAGCAAGCCATGATATAGGGTTGTGTAGTTTGGGTCACCGCTGAGAAGGCCTTTGTTTTGGGAGCAAATAAACTATAATGAAAAAGAGGGAAAAAAAAAAAAAAAACAGTTTTCTATTAATTTGGTAAACTTCTATAATTATTTTTTTTTCTTTTTTTATTTATCTATTTTTTGAATTTTTTGATGGGTTAATTGCAAAATTTTGGCAAACTCTAATAGAAATGACACAATAATACTGTTTCTATACTTGGAATGTGAAATTGTAAGTTTTAAAAGTTGAGAAATCGATTTAGAAGTGATCCCAAATTTAAAAGGGATAAAGTGCATTGCAACTCAAAGTTTAATTATATATATTTTTTGATAGGAAAATTTTAATTATAATTGATTAGTTAATAAAATCAGCCTTTTGGTATAATCGTATACTTTTAACAATTAAAATGAGTTCTAAAAAAAAAAAAAAATTAAAATGAAATATTAATTAAAAAAATATGATTATTTCTTAAAATATCCTTCACTTTAGAGATATCATATATATAAAACAGTATTCTATTTAACTATTCTTATTTGGTAGATATTAGTGTGTGTATATATATATATATATATATATATATATATATAAAAGTGTAGCATGAAATTTTACAAAGGGAAAAAAAAATCCCAAATAATTAGAAAAGAAAAGAACATAATAATAAATGGGGCAAGGCCCAAGCCCATAATAATACATACAAAAAGAAAAAAGAAAAAGAAAACCCCATCTAAAACCCCTCCTCCTCACTCCCACACTCACTCAGACAGAGACTCATTTTTCATTTTCATGTAAAAATCAAATTCAGAAACACTACACGAATGGCGCTAATGCTATCATTATCATTATCATCTTTTCCTTCACTTCTTCTTCATCCTCATTCAAAACGTTACCGTTTTGTGTCCTTCAATTTCAATTTCAAACCAAAACCAAAACCAGTGGCATCGGCAACCTCCGTCTACTCACCCAGAATTGACAACCTCGTCGACTCCGTCAACATTGCCGATGACGTCACCGAGGTCCCCCCCCTTCTTTTTTATTTAGCTATGTTGTGTTGTGTGCGTTTTGAAATATGGTATCAATTCAATTGTTTAACATTGGGGGGTTTTTGTTTAACACTCAAATTAAAACTTTTTATTTATTTATTTAATTTTTTTACTAATATGACTAAATTTTTTTTTGATATATATATATATATATATAGTTGATTGGGAGAACACCAATGGTGTACCTGAACAAAGTTACGCAAGGCTGTGTTGCTAATATTGCTGCAAAACTTGAATCTATGGAGCCTTGCCGAAGTGTCAAGGATAGGTAACTAATTGCTATGCTATTAACTCCTCTCTCGCATTCATTCTACTCTTTCACCCTTTAATTTAATTTAATTTCATTTATGTTTAGTTGTCTTATGTTAAATGATTTTATTCATGCAACTTCAATATTATATTTATGCAACCAATGATGCCTCATATGTTCACGAAGGGAACCCACATAAATCCTCCATTTTTTAGCCAAATGCCGTGACATTTTGTGTGTGTGTGTTTTTTTTAGGACCTTTGGAATTTTATTTAAATACCACACCACGTGTCGGGAATTGTAGGATTTAAATGAGAGCCAGAGGGGATCTTATCCGCTATATTCTGCACACTTCTTTACCGTCTGCTAACAGAAGATTACGAATACACACGAACTGACGTTCTTGTGAACTTTTGACGTTTCAGAATTGGTTATAGTATGATATCTGATGCAGAGGAAAGAGGGGAAATTACTCCTGGGAAAGTAAGTCATGGACTTTCCTTGCTATGATACAAAGGAATTCGCTTTATTCATCAATACACCTCTTGTTATCTGAAGTTCCTTTTTACATTTTCTTTGAATTAGGTATGATATCTTGGTGAAAGCCAACTATTCAGTTCAATTCTTATTATATTTTTCTTTCTGTAATTATGCATGCAGAGTGTATTAGTTGAACCAACTAGTGGAAATACAGGACTTGGTATTGCTTTTGTTGCAGCGACTAAGGGATATAAACTTATAGTTACAATGCCTGCATCCATAAATCTTGAAAGAAGAGTTCTTCTACGTGCATTTGGTGCAGAGATTGTTTTGACTGATTCAGAGAAAGGTCTGAAAGGGGCTGTTGATAAAGCTGAAGAAATTGCCCTCAGCATGCCAAATGCTTACATGTTTCAGCAGTTTGATAATGTCGCTAATACCAAGGTTATATCCGTTTCATCTCCTGAGAGAGGTTTTTTTTTTGAGCTTTTGTTTATTATAAAGTATGCCTTATATTAAGATATGCATGCATGAATTACAGATCCACTTCGAAACTACAGGGCCTGAAATATGGGAGGATACCATGGGTATTGTTGACATATTTGTTGCTGGGATTGGAACTGGTGGCACTGTTACAGGCACTGGGCGTTACCTGAAAATGATGAACAAAAAAGTACAGGTTAGGATCATCTTTTTTTTTTTTTTTTTTTTTAAGGAAATTAATTACTTGTTGTTGCAATATGTTGATAGATAACGAATGTATACTAATAACAAATATTATGTAGAGTTTTTCTCATTTAATTGATCAACTAAAGTGCTGGAAAACTCATTAAATGTTCTAGAAATTTCCATACGAAGTGCATGCTTGAAGCTCAGAGGACTTTTTTGTTTCATATTTATTTGTTTCTCTGTCTTTTTGAATGTTTTTTATTTTTATTTTTTTATTATTTTTTTTTTTCCGTTGTTTTCAATTCAATTCACTTTTAAAATATGTAAAAGAAAAGCATTATAGAATATGATTCCACGTATGGGATGGAATATGTGTATATTTTTATTTATGCAAATGCACCCACATGTGTAGATACACATGCACAGACACACATACATACAACCGTATGGTTGTGTGTGCATGATTCAATGGATTAGATGGGGACTAGGGTGTGACTGCAGAAAGTGATTAGGGGTTCACATGGTGCGCTTGTGGAAGGGTATTAGAGAAAGGTGGGAACTCCTTCCTGAATCATATCAAATTTTTTATTGGGAATGGCACTCATGTGCATTTTGGCTTGATTATTGTATGGGAATTGTCCTCTCAAAGACATTTTCTAGATTTTTTCAAACTAGCAGTGGATACCGAAACTTCAGTATCATCTTATCTGGTCAATTTAGATGATCGAAGTATATGGAATTGGAATCCTAAGTTAATCAATCGTTTCAGTAATGGGAAGTTGAGTCTGAGAATCTCTAATTTTCCGTCTAGTCAGGGTGAGGACCAATTAGCATGGAGATGCTATAAACATGGAACTTTTGAAGTTTATTCATACTATGATACTTTGAGATGGTTTACAGGAGCACAATTCCCATTGTGAAGCTAGTGGGGTGCCAAGCTGCTTTGTACAATAGCATTTTTCTTTTGGACAAGCCTTGGGTTAGATTGTGGTTGTCGACAATCTTCAGAACAACATCTTGTTCTTATTGATTGGTGTTGCATGTGCAAGATAATGAGTCAATTGAGCATCCTTACTACATTGTTTAGCGAGAGGTGTAAGCACCGCGAGGTGTGAAGCAAACTCGTACTAAACAAAACTACTTTCACCTTCCATAACCAAAATGAAAGAAAGTCAACCTATTCCTGCAATTGCGGTCAGTCTCGCTACCTCTTTAGTTGCCGCCCCCTACTTGCTCATTTGCAATTACTACCACAAGAAAGTCACCCCTATCTCTAAGGGGGCTTATGCACTCCACAACTTTCTTATGTTATGGGGTCCCGAAGACTGAATTTAGCTGCCAACCCTAGTTAGCAAGCTGAAAAAGCCCTTTTCCCTTTCTCTAAAAGGTAAGCTTCATAGCTCCAACCGGGCTGTCGCTACCACTTACTAAGCGCTGGTTCTATCTCGGCCAAGCAACCATAGCTGGGGACCTAGGTGGGAATAGTGAAAGAAAGAGAAGGGGAAGAAGCGAGGTAGAGGAATTGGTTGACTCATTAGGCCCATGACCTGAAGACTGCAAGTTCGAATCTTGTCCCCGCCTAATCACTTGAGATGCTAGGGAAGTCGGCAGCTATGCCCTAACTCACTCCTTTGAGTCATTTTTTTCATTTTTCAAAGAAAGCTTGGTGTTCTTTCGCCTTGCATAACGTATGGAAGACAGACTGTCACACGGCCTAAAAGAGAGAAAGAAAAGTCAGTGACGGCAGAGCACTAGAGGCATTCTATTTCTCGGTTCTTTTACCAGCCAACCTATGGCACTTGAGCATTTGCACGACGTTCTCATATGATCCTGTGACTGGGCTGGGCCTAGGCAGTTCGAAAGAAGGGTATCGTCAAGACTTCTCGAGAATAGACGAAGGGGAGAGGAAGTTAATGAATGGCAAAGGCCGGATTGAAAAGTGCGGTTAGCTTTCTATGGAGATAAGAACAAGGAAGCACTGGCCATGGCAAGCATTGGTTGGAAGAAAGAGGGCGGAGCTTTAAGCATGCAGGAGGGGCTCAAGCCTTGATGGATTTTTGCGTGACATAAGTGATGTCAAACTCTGATAAGTGGCACAAGATATTTGGCCTTTTGTGTTTACATTATTCAGAGTCGTTTGGGTTATGCCGAAGACTTATGCCTCAGATATTGTAGTGTTGGTAGGAAGATTAATTATCATATTCATTCTAAGATTTGGAAAGAAATTCCACTGTTTGTCTTGTGGACACTTTGAGCACCCCAATCATGTTACCAAGAAATTTTGCTAAGATCTTTGTATGAGTGAATGACTAGCTTGGGTTGCATCCCTTCATCTTCTTTTCTGGAGTTTATAAATCTTTTGAATCTTACATTGTAATTCTTTGGGAGTGGTTCAAATGTACACATTGTAGATATTTAAACTCTCTCCTTTTTTTGTTAGAAATATTTACTTATAAAAGGCATGAATTAGATGAGATGATTAGCAAAGGAAAAAAAAAGAAGAGTTAGGTGGGAGAATGAAGAAAAAATCAAAGAAAAGAGTAGTAGAAGTCTTGCAATTGTTTCCTTATGAGCAAGTTAGAGCTTAGGATTGATAATTTGTTATATACCATGAAATGACAAGAAACACTTGTCAATGGGTCCAATCACAATAACCACTAATACAATACCTGGCTACCTGCTTATATTTCTTGCAGGTTTTTGCCCTAATTTTTTGTATTCCTAATTTTCTTGCAATATCATCCTGACAAATCCTGCCAACACTTTTGTATGATCGTTCACAGTTTGTTGGTTCATAGTGACATTGGGTGTACAAGTCATTCCATAAATCTTCATGAACTCTGCACTACATACTTCAAAATGCATAAGCCAAAATTTTCATAGCATGTTAGCTTTTGCTAGAACTGCAAGAGAATTTTACATGACAATGTTGACGGTTCCTGCCACCATGAAGGATTGGTTAATTTTTGAAACATCCTGTCCATTGTGTATAGCTGTCCATTATCTTCTGGCAGTGATTTGGGTAAAATAATTTGATGACGTGGAACTTTACCAAGGTAGTTCCCTTTAGACCCACCCTAGGGAGTAAACCATGGATACACAAATTATTATTCTCGAGGATATCCCGTAAACTACCTGAAGTCCTGATCACAAGAATTGCTTCAAGATTTATATCATAGTATGTGTCAATTAGGCCACCTAGCTCCTCTATAGGCTCCTACATAAAATAAAATAAAAACTCCTCTCTAGGCTCCTATATTGCCAAAGTGTTTTTTTCTCTCCAACTTTGTGATCCATCTTAATAGGAGAATCAGTAGCCATGGCTGCCAGTATCTTATTTTCCTTGAGCGACCTTAATGAATGATTCATTTGAGGAATATAGGAGCTTTTGGCTAAAAGAAAGAAGGATTAGGTTGGTTTTGGCCTTCCTTTTTAGTAATTAATGTTTTTTGTATAACCTTCCCTTTTAGTAATTAATGTTTTTTGTATAACCTTCCCTTTTAGTAATTAATGTTTTTGTATAACATATACGATTCGATAGTATATGTGGAATATTTGGAGGAAGCAGAACAGCGGAACCTTTGAAGGGGAGGAGAGTTCTATCATTAAGTTGAAGCACATTTTCATTCTATCTTTATTTGATTGGATGACTGCTTTGAGTGGTCTTGCCATACCTTCTTTGCTGGATTTTCTAGATTTATGCAGTTCTTTTTTTTTTTTTTTTTTTTTTTTTTGTACACTCCCTGTGTACCAAGGTGACTTTTTATTTTTATTTTGGCTGTACTACTTTTATTTATTTTTTCAATAAAATTTTTATTTACCAATTAAAAAATAAAAAATAAAAAAGATTCAATAGTATCAATCTATTAGATTTTTAAAGTGCATATATAGGTGTGGCAGGTATGTATTGGCTTCTTACAAAACATTTTGGGTTTTTGGATTGGAAGAATAGTGGTCTGAACAAAAAATCAGAAATATATAGTCTTCTTAGGAAAATAATTATTTAACTTTTTGGTGGGATGGAATTGCTTCATACATCTAGGTTTGCTTAATCAAAAAGGAAATTTCCCCCCTTCATAGGAGGCCCGGCTACCTCAGATCAGTCAGATATTTTGTTCTTATTCTCTTCTCCAATTAGGTATGGGTGGTTTCCGTAGTTTCTTTATTGAATCCAAATTTTTCCAATTGGTGGTAGAGGAAGGCGGATGTTATTTTTGGTTACGGATTTTTGAATGGGGCAAATATTTTATGAAATCCGTTTTTATGGGTAAGAGTGCGGCACAATGGCTGATGAAGAATATCGAATACTTTGTAGTTGGGATTAGTTCCAAGCAGTTTTTTTACATTCAGGGATGGTGATATTGCTTACACTCTCTAACGGAGTTCCTACTCTTTTAGCAATTTCTTATTTCTGACTGAACTCAAAGTTGGCAGGTCTAGGAGATCTGTCATTATCCCTGAGGGCAGAGCTAAGAATGGTTGGAGGACATTTTGGTTTGAGTTAAGAAAGATGTTGGAACCTAACCAATATGCTGTGGGTGGTTCAGGCCTTATGAAATTTGTTGCTCAGCCGCATAGGTGTAATTCAGAGATTCAAAACACGAGAACTTTTGCTGAAACTGTGCAAGGCCATCACCTACAAGTTATGGACAGCAAGCATCCAGAGCAGTTGTGCATCAAAGATAAGGGGAAGACACAATCAGGGGAGGAGAGAAAGGTGATGCCGAAATTATAACTTGCAAAGGTGGTGATGAGTGGTAAACTTGTGGCCAAAATATTTCTGATAGTTGTGGGTGGAGGATCTGTGAAATCTCGGAGCATTAATGTGGATATTAATTTAGGAGAGACAATTCCGGTAGGAAATAAAAAGAGATTTCCGTTAAGATTCAATTCAAATTCAAATAATTCTGATTATGGTATGGGGAGTGATTTTAGGAATTCATGCTGGACAGGGAAGGGTTTGATCATGGAGGTGGGTGAGAAAGGAAAGAGGCAGGTCTCATGCGATTTTAATAAAGGTGGACCAAACTTTTTTAAGTGGGTTTCATGGGGGTGAACTTATTCAGATGGCAAGCCCAATTTGGGCTGTGACCCAAAGCCTACATTGACCCAGCCTTGTATGGCCTTTAGCAATCCACCTAACTCTTATGTGGATTTTAGTAATCCACCCAACTCTTGTGTGGGCTTGAGTAATCCACCTAACCCTTACTTCTTGGGCTCGAGTGTCTTTGAAGTGGGCAAGAACTCCTCCAAGGCTACTCCCAGCCCGAACCCACTAGCCCACACTTCAGCATCAAAGGAGAACTCTCTCGTCTCCCGTGATCACTTTGTCTTTCAGGGAGCAGCGTCGAGTCGATAGGTGGAGACTCCGACGAAGGTCAATGGTAGGATTTTCGATGGTTTTAGCTTCGATGGACTTGAGATGGCTCCGGGCACGATTGACATGGTGGATTCACACACATCTATGGGCATTTTCTTGGTCAATCTTCTTCGGAGCTTGTTGATTGCTGGGTTTGTGGACTTCGGTGTCAAGGGAGGGGTTGAAGCTGGAAACGTGAGTTGTGGGAGTGTGTTTCAGGGGATGGAGGCCAAGGGTGTCATGCCGAATGCAATTATTGTGACCGATCAACCCAATTTAGCAGTGGTACCATCGAAGGCAGATTGTGGTCTACCTAAGTTGTGTGTTTCGTTGGTGGAGGAAGAGGTTTTGTTAGATATGGGTTTGGGTGCAGAGGAAAGGATTTCAAATTGTAGCCCGCTAATTACTATTGTTCCTCCTGGGTTGGCTTTGTTGGGTGAAGTGCACAATGGTACTGAGGTAATGGGTCTGGATAGTCTGATGGATATTTCTAATTGGGTGAAGCACAGAATCCCAAGTTTTGGTAAGTTGGTTGGGCTCCCTGTGAGTTGCCATGAGAAGTTGTGTATTGCTTATCTTCAAAGGCTAGAAAAGGAGATGGAGGATGCTAACCTTTTGCGGAGAAAAGCAACTGTTAACCGAACTGTAGCTACTTCTACTTGTAAAGGGAAGAGAGAATTGAAGAATTTAATCTCCTAGGTTAATTACGATGGGAGGTAGAGTGTTGGTTGTGTAGTAGAGATTGTAGTTGGGAAGTAATTGTTTTTATGAAGTTGAAAATGATCTCACGGAATGTTAGAGGATTGAATAATTCTCAGAAACGTTTGGTAGTGTGAAACTTGTTACGTGAGTGAAATTGTGATGTAGTATGCCTTCAAGAAACAAACCTTGCTAGCATGGATAGATGGATGGTTTGCAGCCTATGGAGTTGTCCTTTTGTGGATTGGGTGGTTTTAGATGCTGATCGTACAGCTGGTGGAGTTTTGATTATGTGGGATAGGAGGGTTTTAGAAAAGTTGGAGGTCTTGGTGGGTTCTTTTTCTATGTCGGTTTAGTGGCAAGGTGTGGAAAATGGTTTTATCTGGGCATGCTCAGGGGTTTATGACCCAAATGCTAACAGTGTGAGGGAGCATATGTGGGATGAGTTGGTTGGTATTCAGCAATACTGGAATGTTCCTTAGTGTTGCATTGGGGATTTTAACATTGTCCTTTTTCCTAGTGAACGAAAGGGTGGTTCTCACCTTACTTCGGCTATGGAAAAGTTTTCTGAGTTTATAGAGGATCTTAATTTGATAGATTTGCTTTTGGAGGGAGGGAGTTATACTTGGTCTAGTGGTACTGACCAGCCTTCCATGTCTAGGTTGACAGGGCTCTAGTTTCTCATGAGTGGGAGGAACACTTTCCAGATGTGATCTAGCGGATTTTACTGCGACTTGTTTCAAACCATTTCCCAATTCTTTTGGAGGCAGGGGGTATGGAGAGGGGGAAGAGTCCTTTTAGGTTTGAGAATATGTGGTTGAAGATGGATGAGTTTGTTGATAGAGTTTATTCTTGGTGGAATTATCATTCTTTCTCTAGTACACCTAGTTATGTGTTTGCTAAAAAGCTGCGGGCTTTGAAAGAAGACATTATTCAGTGGAACCGTAGTGAGTTTGGCAATGTCGGTCATCAGAAGAAAGAATTACTGGGGGCTTTAAATTTATTAGATGCTAAGAAAAGGGATCTTGGATTCTCTGAGGCAGAGATCCATGAGAGAAATTCAGTGAGGTCTTCTTTCACTGGAAGAGATCTCATGGAGACAGAAGTCGAGAATGTTATGTATCAAGGAGGTTGATAATAATACTAAGTTCTTTCACAAGGTGGCTAATTCCCGTAAAAGGTAGAATCATTTGAGTTTCTTGGAAGTGGATGGGGTGATTTATGAGGAGGAATCAGAAGTGGCTACTTAGGTTGTTCAATTTTATAAAACTTTGTATTAGGAGACAGAGGAGTGGTGGCCTTTTGTGGAAGGTTTGGAGTTTGATCAAATTGGGGGGATGGAGATGGGATGGCTGGAAAGGAGGTTTGAGAAGGAGATTCTATCAGTTGTCAAAGATCTAGAAGGGGATAAAGCTTCAGGTTCGGACGGCTTCTCTATGGCCTTTTTCCATCAATGAGAGTTGTGGAAAAAGACATCTTCACAATCTTTAAAGAGTTCTATTAGCACTATAAGTTTGAAAAATCTCTTAATGTTACCTTTATAGCCTTAATCCCAAAGAAGAATGATACCTCTAATATTTGAGATTTCAAACCTATTAGCTTGGTGGGGAGTATTTATAAAATCTTAGCTAAGGTTCTGACAAATCGTTTGAAAGTGGTGTTAGATCAGCTGACATCTGAATCTCAGAACAGTTTTGTGAGTAGCAGAAAAATCCTTGATTTAGTCCTATTGCCAATGAGTGTGTTGACAGTCAGGTGAAGAGTAAGACTCTGGGATGATTTGTAAGCTAGATATTGAGAAAGCTTATGACCATGTGAATTGGGATGCTCTTCTAAATTTGCTATGGAGAATGGGCTTTGCGGAGAAATGGTGTAGATGGATTCGTACTTGTATCTCCATAGTTCAGTTTTTTATGTTGGTCAATGGGTCTCTTGCTGATTTTTTTGGTAGTTCCAGAGGATTGCATCAAGGGGATCCGTTGTCTCCCATGCTATTTTTGGTTATGATGGATGTGTTTAGTAGGATGCTGAAGAGAATGGAGGGGGCACGTTTACTTCCTTGTTTTAAAACTAATGGCAGGAGGGGAATGTGTTTCGCATCTGTTGTTTACAAGTGATACTATCCTTTTCTTAATTATTTATTTATTATTTATTTTTATGCAGATGTGGAACAAATCCTATATGTTCGGTTGTTACTACTTTGTTTTCAAGCCATGACAGGCTTGAAGGTCAACATGCCTAAGAGTGAAATGGTTCCTATAGGGGAGGTGAATAATGTGCATGCTTTGGCAGAGATTTTGGGTCGTAGGGTTGGATCTTTGCCAATGACATATCTTGGTATGCCATTGGGGGCGTCTCATAAGTCTCTTTCAATTTGGAATCCTATTTTAGAAAGAATTGAATGGAAGTTATCTGGGTGGAAGAAGCTGTATTTGTAGAAAGGTGATCGACCGACATTGCTTAAGAGTATGTTATCTAGCCTTCCTACTTATTTTTTATCTCTTTTCACCATTCCTACTCATGTGGCTAATAAAATTATGAAGTTGCAAAGGGATTTCTTGTGGGGTGATTCCAAGACACATCTATTGGGATGGGATAAGGTGTATGCCTATTGCTAGTGGTGGTTTAGGAATTAGGAAACTGACCACCTTCAATAAAGCCTTACTAGGAAAATGGCTTTGGCGGTTCGTGGTTGAGGAGACTTGGCTTTGGAGGAGGGTAGTAGCTTCGAAATTTGGGGAAGATATTGTTTGGGGGGGGGGGGGGGGTGGGGTGGACCTCCAAGTTGGGAAGATTTGTTCATGGGTGTGACTTGTGGAGGAGTATCCGGATGGGTTGGGAAGCTATTAGCAAAAATATCCAGTTTAAGGTTGGGGTGGGGAATAGAGTGAAATTTTGGATTGATTGGTGGTGTGAGGACCTTCCTCTCCATTTGGCTTTTCCGTTCTTGTACAATATTGCTACTAACAAAGCGGCCTCTATAGACTTTTCTCTGTTATGGCATGGAACGGGGGATAGGAAAAGTTGGGATGTTCGTTTCATTCGGGGTCCTAAAGATTGGGAGGCGGACATGGTGGATGATTTCTTTCAGTTCTTGGCATCCAAATTACCTTTAGCAGATGATGGTGATCGTATGAGTTGGCAGTTGACGAAGAATGGGGATTTTAATATCCGTTCATTTTATCATAAGTTGCGTGGTTCTTCTTCTGTCGTTTTTCCTTAGAAAGGTATTTGGAAGGTTAAGGCACCCCGTGGTATCTCTTTCTTTGTTTGGACAATTGCTTGGGATAGGAATCTCACAAGTGATAACCTACAGAGTAGGGGTTTTGATTTCGTTGACCAGTGTATTATCCGTCGATGTTGTGGGGAAATAGTAGATCATTGGTTGCTACACTATGGAAAGGCTCATTGGTTGTGGTGCTTTGTCTTTAGAACTTTTGGGGTTTCGTGGGTGCTCTCAAGATTGGTAGCAGATTTCCTGTTTGGTTGGTGGAATTGGTTGGGGAAGCACTCATCTAACGTTTGGAATTTATTTTTGTTGTGTTTGATGTGGTGCATTTGGAAGGAACGCAATCAGCGGACTTTTGAGGACTTAGATAGATTTGATGACATGTTACTTGCTCTTTTTACTGGTTCCCTTTATGATTGGGCTAGGGCTTGGGGACTCACATCTAGTGATTCTCTCCCTCCTTTCCTTAGCTCTCTCTTTCTTTGTAATTAGTTTTCTTTTCTATTTTTCTTTTCTCTTTTTTGTTGTAATCTTTGATATGCTGTGTTTTTTGCATAAAACAGTTTTTTTTTTTTAATATACATCTTTTTAGTGATCAAAAAAAAATTTGACTGTATTCATCCAATTGTCTATTCAATCAATAATTCAATATCAACCTAGCAAAATTTAACTGAAGTAGATACAGTTTCTTACGAAACATGAAATGGGTTGAGGCAAATAGAATATACTAGATCAACATAGTGATGATTACAGAAATCATCAAAGTAGTTTTTAGAAGGATGTTATGACTGCTTTTGATTTCAAAGAGAAGATTGGCCTTCCCAAGAACATGCATCAAAGTTTACCAGAACTTCTAATATCTAAAAGAAGTCATTTATTAAAATATAGAAAGGCCATTACAAATTTTATTTTGGGTAAGTCAGCCATTAACCATCACAAACCCCTATCAATAGGAACAACAAGTCTAGGACCTTACACATCAAGGCACTTTGAAAGAGAATATGTATTCCATGATAAATATACATTATGTTTTGACTCCAAAGTTCATAAAGTTATATTTCATAATCTACAAGTTCAAGTTACTATTATTTTTTAAACTAATATCATTTGGGGTGCTGTTCCTCTCTGTGTGATGTGGCTTATATGGAGAGATTTAACCATTGTATGTTTGATGACACTGAGTGCTTGCCCTTGGAAGTGAAACTTTTTTATGATTGGATGCTACACTAAGCTTTCATTCCTTTCCTACTTTTCTGGAATTTTTGGATTTATGGACTCTTCACATTGATTTTTAGTATCCTCTGTTCACTTCCTGTGCACAATTGCTGTATTGTTATTATCCTTAATTTTTTTTTATAAGTAACTCTTATTATCCTTAATTGAATATAGCTCTCCATTTACTTATCAAAAAAAAAAAAAAAAAAAAAAATCATTTGAAATGTAGCAAAAAATCATGTTATTTTTGATTTGGTGGAGACACATGATATGGTAGCTCTCAATTCTCATATGGTGTTGTTGAGTGGTTAACGTAGTTATGTGCTGTTTCCTTTGTTCTTGATTTTCTTGTTCCTAGATGACCAAATGTTAAATTTTCCTCTGTTTAGGTTGTTGGCGTTGAACCTGCAGAGAGAAGTGTAATCTCAGGAGAAAACCCAGGTGGAGGCCACTATGTCCTTTTTTTCCAGAAATTTTTTAATTAATTTGATAATCGTTTGCCATTTCTGCTTCAAGAACAATTGTGGGGCTTTCTATTTATGGCATGCAAAGCTTTGGTGCAGGTTATTTGCCAAGCATTTTGGATGTTAAATTGCTTGATGAGGTTGTCAAGGTAAAGAAAATTTTGTTTCCTTTGTTTTAAGATTTCTTTTTGATAGGTAATAAATCCCAATCATCTGCTTCTCACGTTCCGTGAATAGCCGGGACATTGAGGAATATCCAGAGAGGCATTTAGGAAATCGGTCTGATTCTATCTCTGTTCGTTCCGTTTGAGGCAGAGTATATAATAGGTTCTCTTAAAGATCACAAATAAGTAATGGAAGTCTTAGGAAGTAGGAATAATGCCAAAAACAGCATACATTTAATCAAACAAAGATCTTAAGAATAGAACCTTCAGTGCATTCCATGGGAGCTGATCTCCATCAAAGGTCAGCTGTTCCTCTCCAAATGATCTACATAGTGTAAAGTGGAATTGAATTCCAAATAAAACTACTTTTATGCTGTTGAAAAGTCCTTCTACAGCAAACTAATACTCTCACACTACAACCTTAGCATCACCAATTGCACCCAGAAAGTAAATACCAAGGACCACATCTCTCTAATAACAGAGCAATGAAGAAAAAGATGATCAACTGCTCAACATCAAACATACCAATTTGGTTCAGCCTCCAGTTCATTCTATCTGCCTTTCTACTCAATGAAATATTGGAATTTTGGAATATAATATTTCAAACAGAGAATCAACTGATTCTGATTCAGTATTCAAAAGCATGCTAGCCCTTTTACATTTCAAAATAGATACCAAAACACTAATATTATCCGCCTGGGGCTTCAAAATCATCACAATGGATTGAAGCTTACATGTTAGACTCTCAATTTGCCTATGGAGCTCTTCAGATGATTGCAATGTTGACACACAGGGAACAAGAGTTTAACCCAGTGGAGCCTTCCATATATATGAAAACCTTGAAAACTACCTGTTTTATTTTTCCAACCAAAAGGCTCTATAATTATGCTGAGTTCCTAGCATCTGTGTTCCAAATTATATGATCCAAAATGTGATATCCTGGAATAAAAAATTGCTTAATTTTTCTTTTGATTTTTTGAATTACACGTAGAAAAAACTGAATTGCCGAATTTTGTGGAAGAATGAACGCAAAGAGTGAAGGACCATAACACGTATAAAGCTCTACTTAAGATGGAGACACCTAATTCTATGGTTAATATGATTTATTCATATATCAAAATTTAAAAAGTTAATACTGATGGGAAAAGGCCTTATTCTTGCTGAGTCAGAAGTTGGCAGCTTATCCTTCTAGGCACCATTTTCTTCAGGTGGATAGTTGTAGTTTGAAGGGTGTTTAGGAGGGTGTTCAACTGTCCTATATTTGTAAATCTGGGGGTTTATTTGGTTTCTTTGTACATACTCTGATCTTCTTGTGATGTTCTAGTTTGATTAGAGCTGGGCTTGTGTCTAGGGTGTTGTCTTTTTATTTGAGGGAAAGGGGATGTTTGGTTTTTTAGCAGTCTCTCTGTCCAACTCTGGTTGTATTGTCTTTTGACCCCTGTTTTCTTGTGTTTCAATAAAAATAATGTCCTCTCATTCATCAAAAAACATAAAAATAAAAAGTTAAGGAGACAACTGCATTTTAATATTCATCATTTCATGAAACATGTTTTAAATAAAATATATATTACTCATGCACTGTTCATCTTCTTGCTACATGATTCTTATGAGGCCATATTATACCACCTAGTGCATTTTTTGTATGCTGATCTCCTTCCTGTTTAATACCAATAGGTTACTGAATGAAATAAAATAAATTGAAGGGAAATGAGAAAACTTTCAAATCTAAACATTCTTGGTCAAAAGCTGCTTCAGCTCCTCTGTTACAGAATTTGTATATAAACCTAAATGACTAAACCCTATAGATCTTGGGCTCTAAGTTGCTGATAACTTAAATTAAAACCCTAATTTGTTGGATATACACATTAGCCCATCTCATTACAAAGAAATTAAACCTTAACATAAAGTGATTTACCTGCCACAATTCTAACTATAAATAGAATTCCTGAAATACCCTACCAAGTCTGAAAATTTAACTCTCAAAAGTCAGTTTCCTGATACCTTTCCTTTCTTCATGGAATTATGCTTCTCAATCTTAATTGTATCAATTTTTATTTGATTTCTATCCAATGGAAATGGAATATTTTCTTTAATTTCTTGATTGCATGGTTTGTGGAGAGTTCATTTATCTCATCAGAGTCATCACTCTAGTAGATTTTTGATGTTCTCCTGGATGGCCAAACTGGATTGATGTCTGGATATACCACTCATTTGGACTTCAGATAAATTTGTTTTTTCTTAACTAGTGTCGTCGAGTGCTTTCATTTCAAAATGTAGTTTCATGAACTATCTCATATGAAGTTTATTGACCAAAATGTAGGTTACCAATGTGGAAGCTATTGAAATGGCAAGGAAACTAGCATTGGAGGAAGGCTTGCTGGTAATATGCCATATTTTTTAACATAGAACATTTTGAAAGTTTTTAATAAAGTACAAAACTACTTCAATATTGTTTTGAACTATATTAAAATAAAAACTAGTTCAACTTCGAACTAGTTTTGTTTTCTATGTTCGCATTTTAGTCTTTTTTGATTATTGTTTGCAGTGATTTTGAATGCAAAAGCTGAAAATTCAGAACCCATTTCATACTATACAACATTTGACAAACATAGGAAGTTCAAAACCAAACTATTGACAGAACCCAGTTTTTTAGTTTTGCAAACATCCCCTTCCAAGATATTTCTCTTTCATATTCTGTTCAATGGCCAGGCGATTAGCATTAATGAAAGAACTGATATCCGTTGAGCAATTTTTGATTGTAGGAAGCTTCTTACTAAGGGGCCAACTTATTCGTTGACCTTTAATTTCATCTTCATTTTCATCTCTTGCTAGCTATCACAATGACACTGTTATTACTGAAAACATCCCTTCCCCTCTCATGAATTTGGGTTTGATAATTTAATATTCATACATGCACCCAGGTTGGTATATCATCAGGAGCTGCTGCAGCTGCTGCAATAAATTTAGCAAGAAGGCCTGAGAATGCTGGAAAACTTATTGCAGTGAGTACTTTTTATTATTATTTGGCTGTGATTAAAAATATGACTAATGTTGTTAGCTTGCAACATTCAGTATTTATAGCAAGATCATATGTAGCAGCATTCAATATCATTGATCTTCTCACCAAAAAATCAGCAACATGAAAGTATTATTCACAAAACTAGTATGGGGTCGGCTATGGATTTTCAGTAGACTAATCAGGTTCTTCACATGTATTCTTCTCCACTATTTAAAAAAAAAAAAAAAAAAAAAAACTTATATTTTCTATCACTTCCTTAATTAACATGTTCTTTTTCATTACTTCTATCACTGTTATATGAGGAAGTCGTAAAAAATGACATGTTAAGTAAGAGGATGACAAAGAGTGATTTTGGATAGGATGGAATGGCAGAGAAGAATACATGCGAATGATCTTAATTAGTTTGTTGAGGATCCATAGCTGAGCAATAATTTTCGTTTTCCCCCTTATTTACCTGGAGTTGGAAAAAAGAAAGATTATGTGTTGGGTTTAGGTTAAGCATAATTAAGGCTTAGTATATAGAATGCAACTATAGGAATACTATTAATAGGGATAGGAAATAGTAATAATTGATGGCAAAGAAAATAAAAGAGTAATCAATGCAAGTATCTTGAGTCGGCTATTTAAAAAGTGAGGAAATTGAGTAAGTTATCGATAGAATTAGGATAGAGTGGATTGAGAAGGAGACGTGTGTCTAGAGTAATGTTTCATTATAGAATATATTTGAAGTTAAAACCTATCAGAAAGAAATATTTTTGAAGTTAAAGGAAAAAGTCTATGGGACTATTATTAGGTTGTTATGACATAGAGTTGTGGGCAAGTAAGAATCAACATGTGTTCATAAAATGAGTTAATGGCAGAGAAGGAATGTTGCTAAGTTAGTTCAAAAGAGATTCATATACTCTAATTCCATTAGCTGGTCCGATTGAGTATAAATGTTTCTAATTGAGGTTTCCGTGAGGAAAGAGTGTGAAGTTTCTTTGTTTTTGCCAATAAACATTAATGGTGACTTGTTGGAAATTTAGAAAAAAATTTCCTTGTATAGTTGTTTTTTAGAATCCCATAACATAAATATGATCCTTGCTATTGATATTTTATGGGCTTAAAACAGTGTAGTCAAAGGCGAGCTAGGCGCCCAAGCTAGGCAAGACACTAAGGCACCTTTACTGAGGTGCTTGCCTTTAGAGCCTAGGTGAGTGCTCGAGCGCCTTAAACAGACTGTAAGGCACTTTAGGTGAGAGCCTCAATGAAATATAGCAAAAACAAAGGAGAATGGGGAAAAAAATTAAAAAGAAGAAGAATTCCCATTCTGAATTTCTATAGGAAGTACAATTTTCATTGTAGAACTTTTGCGATATTAGAGCTTTAACTGAAAAAATCTTCATGTTTTGAGCGTTTGAAAAATTATAGTGAATAGTGCTTTAAAGTTCCTCGAACTCACTAGGATAAAATTTTCCGAAGAATCATTGCTAATCCATTGTGTTGCAGTTTAGATGACCATCCATGTATATTAATCACATGATTCATTAAGTTTTCTACTCAATTCACATGACTATTACGCTCCATTTGTTTCAATGTAAAATATTTTACATGTAAAAATTTTACTATAAAATATTTTCAATGAAAACATTTTCGAGTGTTTGGCAAGATTAGACATTTGAAAATGTAAGCAGCCATCAGCCACCAAATACAAGCACAAACCACCACCAACCACCCAAAATCGAAATTGGAAAGCAAAAAAAATAGCCACCACCACCCTGCTGCCACCAAAATCTAGTGAATAACACCACCACTCACATGGCCACACCGCCACAACAACAACAACCACCAACAGGAAGCAACAATACCAAATGAAAACAAAAATTCCAAAATCAAAGATCAATGAAACCAACCCTTATTCAGCCACCATCAAAACCCACGAACCACCACAACTATAGCAGTGCCACCCACCAAAAACCAATTGCCAAACTCAAAACCAAACCTGAAAACACCAAACCCAGCCCACCAAAACCCAACACCGATGACCCACCCCACCACCGAGAGAGAGACAACGGCACTCAAATCTAACGATGACCCACCCCACTACCGACCTTATCACTGATCTGCACCACAAAAGGGGTAGTGGTTGTCAATCTGCACAGCCCTTATGCTCGACATTCACATCGGGAACATTGATGTTGAGAGTCAACTACTAGAGAAGGTAGAGCCGGTGATGGGTGGGAGAGAAGGATTGAAGGTGGGCTGGGTTGTGGAGAGAAACTGAAAGAGTGTGAGAGTGAGAGAGAGAGGCTGATCGGGACAGAGATACAGAAATGTAAAATATTTTACCAATATTTCAAGTGTAAAACATTTTACACTTATTCGCCTTGGTTGTATTGTTTGACTGAAAATATTTTACCTTTGACTAAATGTTTTACTGCAAAATAAACACTGTAAAATATGAAAATATTTTCCTGCAAATATTCCTTTCATTGCTTACAAAGTCTACAACAAATAAACACTGTAAAATATGAAAATATTTTCCTGCAAATATTTTACATCGAAATAAACGGAGTGTTAAATATGTTATGTGATTAAAAAGTACACATGGATGTTCATTTTAACTAGCACATAGTGAGTTCGAGGAACTTTCCTCCGTATTGGTTTGGAGAAAAATTATGTCTTATGTTATTGATAGACGTAGTTGCTTGAAAATAGACAGTGGAAACATATTAATGACATTGACAATTTCCTTATGTTTAATTGTCATGAACTAAAGATGGGCCTCTAAATAGAATGTATCAAATATGCATTCCGCTAATCAAGTGAGTATTTCTATGGCGTAGGACATTAAAAATAGTACATCGTGTAGCCCAGCCATTGGACAAAAAAGTAAAAAGTAAAAAGAAAAAATTTATTGTGTTATCTTTGCATATTATTAGTAGCATAATAAGGTGACTTCGCCTTTCTTGTAGTAGTAGAGGTGACTTCTTTTTCAAAGGTTTAAACTTAAATGCTATAAATTGAAACTTATAAAGGTATTACAATCTCATTTATTACCTCAAAGACGATACCGAAAGAAGAAAAGAAAAGGTGGACTACGTGAAATACAATTTCCCTCTTCTTTCCCCTCCCCCTGAAAAAGATAATTTTTAATAGATGCAAATGCACTACCAATGAAGAATTGCTTTATTTGAGATTTTCTTTCTTTGGGCTCATACTTAACAAGTTTTTCCTTGAATTGAGACAAAGACATGCATTTTCAACACTATTTTTTCCTCACATTATTTTGAACTTGACACGTCTCTCTAATTTGTTTATTAAGGTTATCTTTCCAAGCTTTGGTGAGAGGTATATTCCCACTGTTCTTTTTCATTCTATCCATGAAGAGGTCCAAAAAATGGAACAAAGATAGCTTGAAACTGTTCCAAAAATCGAGTCTTACGGATAATTGAGTCATTCTCATGCAATTGAGCAAGCAAGTCACCACCCTATTTTCTTAATAGGTAAAAACTTCTATTTGTTATGCTCTCAATCATTTAAATATAGAAAAAGAGAAGTATTTTCATTCAGTGACTTGTAATTTATTTGCAGGTGCAATTTTCATTGAAGGCACTAGTAGGAGGTTAGAGTTGACAGCATTTCAAGGAGTAGCTAAACCAAAAAGGCAGTAGCTGGAATTATACCTTTTTGTTTTTCTATTCCATTTTTTTTGTTTTGTTTTGTTTTGTTTTTTTTCAAACTGGCCTTTTCTTATATATTATTTTTTGTTTTTCATTTTTCTTTTTAAGAACAGTACTAACAGATTGTTGATGCACTTGTATAACAAGTAACTATCCCACACTGCATTGCCTTTATGTGTGTGTAGATGAGTCAGAGCTGAAGAGTCACCTTTCAAAATGAGGCCATTATAAAGAGTCACCTTTAGTGCTTGCATGCTAAGCTTAAGTTTTATTGGGACTGAAAGCTAAAGAAGGATGAGTCAAAGCTGAGAAACGAAACTCAAACATCTCTCTTGTTTTCTTTCCCTTAGGCCACTGGACCCGTAAATGGGTCAAAAAAAGATTTAATTGGGGTTGATGCAATCCGAATTTGATAGGAGTGATGCGACTTGATCAATTATGTGTCAGATTTTTCAAATTGCAATTCATCTTGGAAAGATGTGTGCTTGAGGAATGATTATAAATTATATTTTTGCTTATTTTATGTATGGTTTTGCAGGTTGTACGTTACCTTTTGTCTAAGCTTTATTTCAAATAATTTAACTCCTAATTAACATACAATAATAGTCCTCTTCAAAAAAAAAAAAAAAAATCAAAACTCCGAATACAGTTTTATGTATCCACCTCTATGCCGATGATGATCACAAGCCAACAAATTTAAAAATCAATCATACAAAATAATAATAATGGATGAAAGTATTAATCGAGTTGAGTGTTTTTTTTTTTTTTTTTTCAGTGAAATAGCAAGTTTATATGTGTTGCCATCAAGATGTTGCTTTTTTAAGATGTTAAAGTTAGCATGCCCGTTGGGTAGACACTGGACACAAATCTTTAAAAAATTAAAAACTTGAAAACTTCTGAAAACCATTGCATTTTCACCCTTTGGGCCAATTGTGGCAAAGGTGTGAACATAGAATAATTATTAGAGAGAAAAGGCAGTGGTTCAATTTGTGTGAACCTAGAATAATTATTAGAAAGAAAAGGTAGCGGTTCAATTTTCTTCCTTCAGAGAGTTCAGACAGTTTACACGAGACGAGTAGAGTGTTTTAGTTTAGTCTTTTTGCTGTTCCTAATTATGGTTTCAAAGTTCCATACCAATTACGTTTAGATAAATTAGGACTGCTTCGTATTTTTAACTAAAATATCAGGTTCTAATCATGATTGCTATATATATATATATATATATATATATATATATGGATTTTAAATTAATTTTGACTGTAATGTGTTTGCAAAATTTTTTATTGATTGATGTGTCACTTAACTTGAGAGACATACGTGAACATCCCTACATGGCTGAGCTCGGGACAAATCACCGTAGTTTTTCTCTTGGAGGAATAAACTGACTTTGCTTTTGTAGTTTCCATTTGCTTCGCAAAATAATAGAGTTTCGTTTTAATATAAATATAAATATATATATATATTTATTTATTAATGATCATATTAACTTAACCATCTACTTCTAATTAAAAAAAAAGGAAAAAAAAAAAAAAACAACTCAACTTTCATTATTCATATGAATTTACTTTTCTTTAGAGTTACCAAAAAATTAAAAAAAAAAAAAATCGAAAAAAGTAACTCTAAAGAAAAGTAAGTTCATATGAATAATGAAAGTTGAGCTGTTTTTTTTTTTTTTTATTATTTATTTATTAGAAGTAGATAGTTAAGTTGATATGATCATATAGAGAGAGAGAGAGAGAGAGAGAGAGATGAGTTCAAGTTACACCTGGTATAACTCCATAAGAATTACACATTTTATAAGCCATAGATTTCTAAGAGATCTAATGGTTGAAAAAATATCATTAAATGTTAATACTTTTCATCTTACTACCTAATTAATACTAGCATTTTTCTCTCTCTCCTTATTTATTGCCTTCCACTTGATTAAAGGGCACTAACATTTTCAATAACCTGCAAACCTTACATATGCTCGAAAGGGATTAGAATCTCACGCTAAAGTCAACACAAAAGCTTATGCTTTCTTGGGTCCAAAATTGTTTTTTCAATATCAATCAGATTTGCAATTCACCTTTATTCTTGCTCATTTTTTCAGTTTCCAAACAGAGCACAAGACCCAAGAATTTTTTTTTTCAAAAAAAAATCTCTGTTCAAATGCAATAAACAGGATTCAACACCAAAAGAAAAAAGAGCAGAAGAAAATGAAAAGTAAAAAAGGAACCCAATAGTTAACTAAAGAAGAAGGAAGAATGTGAAGCAGTGATTGAAAGTTGAAACAAAAGTTAAAACTACACCCAATTATCAAAACTAAATATTTAAGAGAAAAACAACAATATTAACACAGAACAAAACCATTATAAGATTACCTCTTAATAAAACTTACCAAAAGAAATGCCTTTTTTCACTCAAACTGACATATGGACCAAAATAAGCTATAAAAATAATGGCGGGATGAGTAAGCAAATTGTGCTAAAGTTGTTTTCGTAATTGGTCCACATAATAAGCATTAATGTTGAGCAACAATTTCTTATATAAATTTGTCTTTTGTTTGTGAAGTATTTATATTTTCATATTGGTAAATTTTGATTTGGTAGATGTTTACTAATTATCGAGACATTGGTTTTTATTTATTTATATTTATAGCTATGGATTTGTCTAAACAATTTTGGACCCAAGAAAGCATAAGCTTTTGTGTTGACTTTAGTGTGAGATTCTAATCTCATTCAAGCATATGTAAGGTTTGCAGGTTATTGAAAATGGTAGTGCCCAATTTAATCAAGTGGAAGGCAATAAATAAGGAGAGAGAAAAAAAATGCTAGTATTAATTAGGTAGTACGATGGAAAATATTAACATTTAATGATGTTTTTTCAACCATCAGATCTCTTAGAAATCTATGACTTATAAAAGGTGTAACTCTTATGGAGTTACACTAGGTGTAACTTGAACCCATCTTTTATATATATATATATAAATATATATATATATATATATATACATATACCCCGCGTCTTGTTGATATTCATGTTTAAAATGATTTAGATAACTTATACATAGTATGGATGTTGTCACGCCCCGAACCTAACTATAAAGATAGGCATGTGATAACGGCCGCACGCTTATAGAGTAATCACCCTACAAATGTGCAAGGCCTTCTTAGCAACTAAAATTTACCCTAAAAAATTACATCAAATAAATCCAAAATACCTCAACAATTTCTTTATGAATAGATCTCCAAATAATTCATAAGAAACAAAATCCAAACCTCATGTACATAATGCCAATTGGCCAATAGATATAAGACTATTACAAGACCATCTAATTCCAAAACCATTAAGCTTCTTTCATGCTCACAACACGAGCAAAACTCCCAAAACTTGCTATCTCTTCACAATTTGAAACTGGAGGGGAAAAAGGGGGGTGAGTTGACAACTCAATAAGTAATCAAAGTCCTAATAAGTTCTATCAAGCAAATAGATCTGTAAAATAATAAATTGTACATAGTTCGAATATTTTAATCTTATAAATATATCATAGATGGATTAGATAATAATCAGTTTTCCATATATCAAAGTTATAATTTACAATAGGTTCCAAAAACACATAAGCAGTTTCAAGGACTTAAAATAATTCAAATATTCAAACATAATTCATATTCTTAACAATCTTTACGACTATGGTTATGCTATATCCCCGTGATTGGGCATCCGATTTAGATGAAACTAGTTCCGTGCTAATGTATATCTCCCATTAGCTGGGTCTAAAAACAAGATAGGCTTGTGATGTGATAGAACTAGTTTCAATACCAATGAATAACCCCCATTGGTTGGGTATCAAAGTCAAAACATAGTCAGAATGTCTAAAATCATATATATCAAATCATAGATCAAACAAAAATATATCTCATTCAAATACATATATATATATATATTCAGTAATCAAATATATTTGTGATAATTCTTTATTCTTTACTTTAAATTAGTAGTACAATTGAAATAAAAATGTAACAATTATAAACAATTTTCAGTAGTTAAAAATACAGTAGTATAAGCAAAATAAAACCAATTAGGATAAGGTTACTTACCTCAGCTAACTCACCACAAAAGAACTTCTCCCTAACACTTTCTCTAAAATCCTTAGATATCACCTCAAGTGTGTAGTCAAACCTTCTCTACTTGAGTATTTTGGGTAGTATCCTCTCTCAAAATATCTATCATTATACGCTGACTTAAATTAGCTTATATATAGCTAGGGTTTTAACCTTATTTTTAAAAAACCCCCTTAGTAATATTAATTATAAAATTGACCCCATAAACAGATTTACTTATATACCCCTCCTTTTAATTTTTTTTTTCCGGGTATTACATTCTCCCCCACTTATAAGAATTTAGTCCTCTAAATTCATCACAAACTGAACCAATTTATCACGCTTCCACTGCGCAACTCTAATGCCATGATTGTGTTGATCAATACAATTTCTTACTCAACCCCATAGTTCAAGAGCAACTTAAAAATTTCCTTTTCAAATATCTATCACTATGACCCCAAAAAGCTTTAAAAGTTACGTCCTTGGTGAATAAAATATTTAGAACCTACTTGTTCAAGTAAATCTAGTAACAAATGATATTTCTTCAATAAATAATCTTTGATAATTCTGAACAATGAAGGAGCCTCCATGGTTATGATGAAAGAAAATCCACAATCAAAGTTTACTGTAAATCACTATGCTTTGACCTCCCATTAAGTTGTATATTGCTTCCACTTAAATATAAGTTCAGAACTATTTCAGAATAGATGTGTAGACTTTTCCCTCCTCAAAATTGTAAAATAGAAATTTCCAAAGTCCATAAAAATCAACTGAGCATTGATATAGTGTCTGTCATAGAATGTCTATCTTAATCACATAAATTATTTTCGCGATTAAGCAAAATTTTATTCACCTTTAACCTCTAGATGATGCTTGGGCTAAACTCATTGAAGAGTTGAGTTCCTCTTGAATATACTGCTTATTATGAAATCATAATCTCTAAATGTACATTTGCTAGAATGAATTCCATGAAATATCTCAAACCCCCTTTTGTTTTTGTTTTTCCTTTCTTTAACTTACAGATAATATTGTCCCAACAGCCTAGAACTTAGAATATAATGCAACTTTATAATCATTAACCACTTGTCAATATAAAACAAAGGTAATGCAATTGTCTACAATTCAAATTATAATAGTCTTTCAAAATAACTCTCTTGCCATCCCAAATCCTTCAATATCCAATCAAAATATGGTTCACTAGTTCAATTCAATAATACCACAAACTTGTATTCTACCCACTTCATGTTCTATTGAGCCAATCCATTGACTCTCACCAACTAAAATCAAAGAATTACTATTCTAGCATCAAAACTTATCCCCCAGAATATTAAACAATCTTCCAAGAGCACAAGTAGAACTAAAATAGAATAATGAAACATATACATTACAAAGTTCAAGAATAGGTGTCTCATGAATTCAAGTATGATTAGTGTCGTCTAGGCCCAATGGATTAACGTAATATATATTTTACTAAGGAAAAAGTTCAATGACAACTTGATTTTAAGTCCAAAAAAATCAAGTTTAAAGGAATGCTAGCAACTCTAGGAAAACCAAAATTTTATTTTTTGTTTGAAACCAGCTCATATAAAAATTGAAATCTACTATACAGATTAACAGAGGAATCGAAATTTTTTCAGCAAACTAGACTTTTAGCCAAGGAGTTGTATTTAGAGTTTCAAATATGAATTACCCATAATGGAGGAAGTACTGATACAGTTGTTGGAATACCTATAACCTTGAGTGTTTACCAAGGAAAAAGTTTAAGGGAAGAAAAGAAATCTCATGAATATGTAAGACCAAGAGTTAACTTCAAAAATTCACATTTAATATTGAGGTTATGGTAAGCATGATTTCAAAGATCTGGATAACAAAATTTGAATTTTGATTTGCTTAGGTTGGTCAAGAGTATGTAAGACTAAATTCAAACAATGAATTTAGTAACCAAATGAAACCAATAGAGAAGTTCAACCCCATCTCTGCTCAGTATTCATCTAAACTAAAATCAAGATTTAGACATGAGTTTCAAGGATGGTTGGATCGACACCAAGTCCTAAGTTGATCATATCATGGGGTCTATGGTGTTTGAAAAAGTGCGGCCATAGACCCCTCAGGCCTATAGTCACGGGGTTTAGGCCACATTTGAAAACGCGGCCTAAAAAAACGCGGCTATAGGCCAAATCATCCTATAGCTATGTTTTTCTGACCTATAGCTGCGTTTTAAAAACGTGGCTATAGAACGTTTTTTTTGTAGTGGGTGGATGTGCTCAAGTGGTCATGACGAGATAAATTGAAGTCGAACATAGGATATCAGAAAATTTTTACTGATACTTTCTTTTTGAACATTTAAGAATAGAAGGCACATTTCAAAAATGCAGTGAAATCTTAAAAATTCAACTGAATAGATCCAAATACAACTCTCCATCACAACATAGGTGGCAAAAGAGAATTTCATATGTTAATCAAAATTAGTTCCTTACCCTAATCACAATTAAATATACATAATATATGTAATAGAGTTAAAACTCTTCAATAAAATAAAAAAATTATCTCTCACAAAATTTTTCCTAGTTTTTTTTTTTTTTTTTACATATATACATACACTAATGCCATGCATACATTAAAATTAGATGGTCAATGGTTTATTAGACCACACGTGAGCTCAACAGAGTCAAATAAATCCACTTACCAACTATGTTAATCAATAAATACTTGTTGAACCATACTAAAGTTAGATGGTCAATGATTCACTCGACCACTCATGGCCAGCGAGGTTCGACTAAACTGAACCAAGTTAACCTTAGGAAGGTCGACTATATTAGGCAAAACTATCAAATGAGTTTACAAAAGATCAATCACAAAACAGCAATAAGATACTTTTGCTTGTTCCTTTCTCTCTCTTTTATTTTAAGAAGAAGTAGTTTTTGAATAACCAATTTGATCCAGTACAAAATTTCAAGAACAAAGCACACCCATTTAATACTAGTGTAAGAACATAAGTCACGTATGCCAAACCAAATAGACATAAATATCAAATCCTAACAAACGGACCTAACAAATCATCATATGATGGAACCTCACCTACACTTCTCATCAAGTCACCAAAAGAACACTATCTATGGCCTAATAACCTTTATAAACAATAACTACAACCGTAATGCCTAGTGCGCAAATTTCATTCTAAATCAAAACCTAGCATAGAGCCTACAAAATCATAACCTAAGTTCTAATACCATTAAATTATCACGCCCTAAACCCAACTATAAAGATAGGCACGTAACAACAACCGCACGCTTATAGAGTAATCACCCTACAAGTGTGCAAGGCCTTCTTAGCAACTAAAATTTACCCTAAAAAATTACATCAAATAAATCCAAAATACCTCAACAATTTCTTTATGAATAGATCTCCAAATAATTCATAAGGAATGATGATGCAAAAAATCAGCAGTTGAGCTCTTCGTCATAGCGGATGGACGAAGCTGTGATTGGGGTCGTCTCTGTTGGAAGAAAACCTGCAAAATGAGCGGGGTGGAAGAGTAACACGCCGGTATGGCGTTAGCCAAACCGCCTCCGATGCTTAAGTCAGTAAGGGAGGAAGATTTTAGAGAGAAACAAACTAGAGAGTGATTTTTGTAGAGTATTTTTGTGTGTAATTGGGCGTACCTTAGGTTTCTGGTGCTTTCTCCTTCTATAGTTGTTTGCTGCATTAATGGGCAATGAATTCCTGCATTTATACTTAACGGCTAATACATTATAGAATTCATGTCTGGTGTGTACAACTCATTCGTTACCGTTGCTTCGTCCGTTACTCTTTATCATTAATGAGCGTAATAAATGCATAACGTCTTCTTTGATCAATGACGGTCTTAATAGCATTCAATGCAGAGGCGTTTATCATCATCAATGGTCTTCTGCCCGTTGGTCCTTCGGTTACACTTTTGCTTGTTTGGCATGTTAAATGTTACTCTTGTCATTAATGGAGGATTCATTTAGTGCGTGTTGTAGTTATTCGTCTGAATGACGAAGTTGGCTTGAAGGACGATGCTGGCTTGATGGACGGGGCCAGTTTGATGAACGAAGCTAGCTTTTCTTTTTTAAGACGAGGGTAATTTTTCTCCTCATCAAGGAACAAAATCCAAACCTCATGTATATAATGCCAATTGGCCAATAGATATAAGACTATTACAAGACCATCTAATTCCAAAATCACTAAGCTTCTTTCATGCTCACAACACAACAACAAAACTCCCAAAACTTGCTATCTCTTCACAATTTGAAACTGAAGGGGAAAATGGGAGGTGAGTTGACAACTCAATAAGTAATCAAAGTCCTAATAAGTTCTATCAAGCAAATAGATCTGTAAAATAATAAGTTGTACATAGTTTGAATATTTTAATCTTACAAATATATCATAGATGGATTAGATAATAATCAGTTTTCCATATATCAAAACTATAATTTACAATAGGTTCCAAAAACACATAAGCAGTTTCAAGGACTTAAAATAGTTCAAATATTCAAACATAATTCATATTCTTAACAATCTTTATGACTATGGTCATGCTATATCCCCATGACTGGGCATCATATTCAGATGAAACTAGTTCCATGTTAATGTATATCCCCCATTAGCTGGGTCCAGAAACACAATAGGCTCGTGATGCTCTAGATAGAACTAGTTTTAGTACCGATGAATAACCCCCATTGGCTGGGTATCAGAGTACCAATGAATAACCCCTATTGATTGGGTATCAGAGTCAAAACATAATCAGATTGTTTAAAATCATATATATCAAATCATATATCAAACAAAAATATATCTCATTCAAATACATATATATATATAATTATATATTCAGTAATCAAATATATTTGTGATAATTCTTTATTCTTTACTTTAAATCAGTAGTACAATTGAAATAAAAATGTAACAATTATAAACAATTTTCAGTAGTTAAAAATTCAGTAGTATAAACAAAATAAAACCAATTAGGATAAAATTACTTACAGTAGTATAAGCAAAATAAAACCAATTAGGATAAGGTTACTTACCTTAGCTAGCTCACCACAAAAGAACTTCTCCCTAACACTTTCTCTAAAATCCTTAGATATCACCTCAAGTGTCTAGTCAAACCTTCTCTACTTGAGTATTTTGGGTAGTCTCCTCTCTCAAAATATTTGTCATTATACGCTGACTTAAATTAGCTTATATATAGCTAGGGTTTCAACCTTATTTTCTAAAAACCTCCTTAGTAATATTAATTATAAAATTGACTCCATAAACAAATTAACTTAAATACCCCTCCTTTTAAATCTTTTTTTTTTTTCGGGTATTACAGATGTAATTAATATATACAAAGAAAAAAATATAAAATTTTTCTCATTTTTTAGTCGTCCTTGTGTAAAGGCAAAATTTTGAATTTGCCACTAATTAGAAATAGTTTATTTTTAAATTAAATTAATTCAGTTACGTTACATTTATTTCTAATTTGCTGTTCCTCAAAAAAAAAAAAAAAAAAAAATTCTAATTTGCTAAGTAACATTAAAATCAATAAGTTATTCCTATTGAATCAAGTACATTTTATTGAGAATACATGGTCTTTGATGCTTGATAGGCCTCCATCATATATCTTATCCAAATATATTTGGGTAATCTATTATTAATTTTGAATGAAAATTTAATCAACATGTGTAATGAATGGACATACAACCTCAGTTACATGCTTGAAAATTTTTGTACTTTCTAATTTGCTGTCTTCTCAAGAGAGCATATGTCATTGTTGACATTGGTAAATCTAAATTAACCTACAAATATTCCTAATAATCAAATGCACTATTTTATGAACCTGTCAAAAGATTTTTTTACTAAAATAAAATAAAAAAACACTAAAAATATCGGCATAGTATCTATTCGCGCATAAAATTCGTTAACACGATCATCTTTCATTAAGCTATTGCTTCTCAAATAAAATATATTCTATAATTCTTCATTGAAACCGTGCAACATAGGGACCTTCAAATAGTATTAATTATAAATTATAAATATATTTTTTTTAAATTGGAAAAAAAATATTTTAAATATTAACCTTTTGGATACGTTTCATTTAAACTTTTAAAAGGTTTCATTTAAATCTCAAAATTTTTAAATAGTCACGATTTAAACCTTTTGTCATTATTCCTCTAATGTTGTTTGAAGCACAACACAAACATGTTCTGTACATGTGTAAATTTTCATCCAAGATAACAACTCCAAATTTAGATGGCAGGGGGGAAAATACAATAATTCTCTTAAATTATATTTTTAATTGATAAAATTGAAAGTGGGGTCATCCGATTATAGATTATGCTGAAAAAGTGTAATTTTGTCCTAATTTTAATGTACTTGTGGTGGGTTATATGGAGAAACCATGTCATACCATGAGTAACGCTTGTCTTGAGACATTTGGCACAACCTTATGGCCTGTTTGGAAGTTTAGAGAGAGAGGAGAGTAGAGGTGAGTAGAGGGGAGGAGAGTAGTGGGGAGGAGAGTAGAGGGGAATGGTTCCCCTCCACCTTATTTGGATGTTTTTAAAATTAGTAAGGGGGAAGGGAGTAATTAGCCATTCCCTTTGTTTGAATATTTTAAAAATTAGGATGGAGAGGAGAAGAAATGATTAAAATAGACAAATTTACCCCTATTTGAAAATGGACTTGCAACATTGGTCTATTATTAATTTAGAAAGGGTAAATTGAGAAATTTATCTAGTCAATAATTTATCTACTCTACTCTCCCTCCAAATCTCTCCAATTTGGGGGAATTAAAAATGAGGGGTTAGAGGTGGTTGAAACCCCTCCAAACCCCTCCCCCTCATTCCTTAAAAAACTTCCAAATAAGGTAATTAAATTACTCTCTCTCGCTCTACTCTACTCCCCCTCCTTTTTTAAACTTCCAAACAGGCCATTAATGTGTCCGAACACGGCATCTACTATCTAGTATTGCGCCCATATGATGTACACTTCAATCAAGAATCACATTTAAACAATAAAAAATACTTTAATAATATAATTAAATTGAATAATAAAAAAGATGATAACAATAAAGAGAACAAAAATGATTTTAAGTCACATGACAAATGCACATTGCGTAATACCAAACATTTATCAAAAACAACAACAACAAAGCCTTTATTCTAAATTTTGGGGTTGGTAATAGATTCTTGACAAACTAATCAAGCTTAGCCACATGTAATCATATTGAATCCATAAATAAATTTTACGCTAACCATCAACCTACTGCAAACCTCTTCATTTTTTTGTGCTTAGGATCAATAGTGAACAAAATATATAACATTAAACATAGACACAAGCATAGTTAATAGATACCAATACCAAACATATAAAAAAAAAACCTTCATTATAATATGTTATAAATTAATTAAAATAAATACTAAAATTCCTTTTAAAATTCTTAAAACTTTGGATAATTGAGTTTTACTTAGAGTATTATTTTTAAAAATTTTGGTGAAAAAATTCATTTGAAATAAAACATGCTAATAAATTTTAATGTATTTATAATGAATCCTGAGGTAAATTTTATAGCTCATTGTTATTAAAAAAAATAAAACAAGAAAGAAAGATGATTCATTGTCTTATGATATATATTTTTTTAAAGAACATTTCTTCAAAGATTAAAAAAAAAAAAAAAAACTAATAATAAACTTTCTTCTAGATATTATAGAAGCTTTAAAGATGTGTAATACACGACTTCCTCTGTCATGTGTTTTTTGCAAGCAAAGCACCACATCAATTTTTGTATGAACTCTTTATATTTATTAGTATTATGCTCGTATGATGTAAAAAATTAATTAAAATTTATATATAAATTAAGAAAATATTTCACTATTATAATTACAAATAGACAATAAAATATATATATAAAAAATGACTTCAGGTTATCTAGCAAAAACTTATCCAAACTTTGATTGAAACAAAAATTATTATTAAAATAAATAATAAAAATATTTTTAAATTTCTTGAACAAATTTTGATATTTAGTTTTAATAAGCTTATTATTATAAATTTCTTGTAACTTTAGTTATTTACTTAGAGCAAACTATATTAGTAATTGAGTTACTTAGCAAACTATATTAGTAATTGAGTTACTTACAGAGTGGTTAATGGTGAAAGCACGTTGTATGGCATGCGTTACATATGTTGAGCCATATAGAATAAGCACAACATATTTAAGACCCACTTTTATTGTTTTAAAAAAAAAAAGACAAAAATTAGTTGCACTTACTTAATATCTTTCTATTATAGGTGAATTTTAACAAATTCACCATTAAATTATATTTTCTTCTTATATCATCTATGTTTGCAAAATTTTCAGAAGATCAAAGATTAATAGCTATGTCATCAATCAAATGTTTAAATTTCAAGTTTTTATAGTCTAAAATTATGTATAAAAAATAAGTTATGGATTGAATAATAAGTAACATCCAATTGGCACAAAATTTAACATGTATTAAGAAGAAGAAGAAGCTTGCTCAGAGTAGAGCTGAATTGAAGAAAGGGAGCAAGACTGATATGAAGAATGCTAAAGTGCAAAGAAAGCATGGTGATCAAAACGACAGAAAGATTGCAGTATGGCTAAAGAAACTACTTGCAGTTTTGAAGAGTTAAGCAAGGCATGTGATTGACACGTGAGGAAGTTAATAGTTGGTTAGGATTGGAGTAGTGACAATTGTCTTATTATTATTGGAGGAGAGTTTTTAGGAAATTCAGTTATTCTTCCCACCCTTTTTGCTTCCTTGTCTGATCTGTTTCTAGTAGTATATATAGAGCATTGTAAATGTAATTTTTAGTTAGTTTTTGCAATACTTAGAATTTCAGCAATAAATATTTTCTTCTTCTATTCAGAATTTTCTCTCTGTTTCTAGAAGCTTTCTTGATCTTTCTGTGTTTAGCTTTCTTGGTTCCAAGCTTCTTGATTAGCTTGTGATTTTCACAACATGCGTGTAAAAAACATAAAAAAACATGCAATGCAACATTTAAATGAATAAAATTAATTTCAAGTTTTTAACCAAACTTTGTTCTTTAAAAAATTATGTTAGATGAATAAAATAAAATGAATAATGAAATTTTTCTTAAATTAATTTCTAAATATTTTTGGTTAATTGGAGTAATTTTTCTGAAGGTTTTGAAACTCAAGCAAAATATGTTAATAATGTAATGTTCTTATGGTGCGCAATATTATTTTTTGTTACTTTTAAGTTAACAGTGACTCATTAAGAGCATAAATTTAAATGATTAAAAATTTTCAATTAGAAGCAATTATATTAAAAGTGCTATGTCCACAACATTTTCATAACAAATCATAGGTGGTTAGTTGTTATTGGTTATAATTTAAACCTAACATTGAAATTACTTTTCTACCCTACTAATAACAACCTGTAACAATTTGTCACATAGAATTTGTTGTGAAAATGTTGCGGACATATCATTTCTCATTCTATTATGACATTTACGCGTTCTAATGCTCTTACACCAATTAAAAACTTCGATTTAAACCCGAAACAACTTAAGTAGCAAACTCATTCTAAAAATAAAAAAAAAAAAAAAAAAAAAACCTTAAGTAGCAAACTATTAGAACAACTATGAATTATTTCAAAACAAATTAGCATAAACAGTTATCTTATGCAACCACAAAAATCACAGATTTTGTGAGTGATGAAATCTGCTTGAAGGGGATTGTATCAAATATAAGACTTGATCAATTTTGCATCATCCTTCAGTCTATGAGTTGTTTAATTATTTTACAGATTTCTTCTATTTATTGTTCTTTCCAGTCAAATCTGAATACAAGACTTGATCAATTATGTATCATTCTTTCTTCACACATCTGGTTTTTGAGTTATTTAATTATTGTATAGATTTCTTCTTATATATTGAATATAATTATGTTCTTATTTATGATTGTATGTCGTTCTTGTTTACATAATCACAAAAGTAAATTATTTATGAAATATACCCAACAGAGAACACCTTGGGGGAGACTCCAACTGAGTAATTAATATAATATATAGGGACACCTATTAATTCAAAAGCTCAAGCCTATGAGTTTAGAACAAACTATGTTATATTAATTACTTATTCGTGTCATTATTATTCGATATGGAACTTCACTCACATGTGTAAACCTAACAATCTTCCATTCATGAATGAGTCTTTGCCTCTCTATGAGCCACAAACAAGTCCTTATAGCTCCATGTCCCCATTCCAACTGTGAAAGAGACCCTTGACACCTTGCCACCTTAACTCACACTACCATGAGCATTGATACCACTTGTTAAGGAGATCACACCTTGAAGAGACTTCAATTTAGTGGTTAATATAATATATAGGGACACCCATTAACATAAAAACTTAAGTTTATGAGTTTAGACCCAACAATGTTACATTAATAGCTTAATCTTGTTATTATTATTATTCAACGTGAAACTTCATTCACATTGTATACCATTAGTTAAGTCGCTAGTCCTTCAAATTTAGTTTGTTGTTTGTCGCAATTCCACTTAAGCAAGAGTCAAACAAACTCTAAGGGATGGCACCCTAGAATTTAGGGGGATTATATAATTGGGTAAAATTTAGATACAATTCCATAGTTGTAGTACATTAGATTTCTCAATTAAATACAAATGGTAATCTCACATGATGTATCTAAGTTTTGTCCAATATAATTCATCTAAGTTTTCAATAAATGATAGCCACGTAGCACAAAAAGACTTACTACTATGAGAAGATAATCAGTTTGGGCAATTACATCTTAAAAAGGACACTATTTTTATGATTATATAATACAATATATAATTTACAAAAATTTTAATACACCTCTATTTTTTCCCCCTTTATAAAATGAAGCCAATCTAATTTGAGTAAGTGTTATATGAATTTATTAGGTGAGCTCATAATCGGTCCAAAGAAATCGACTTATCATGGGCTTGGGGTGAGTTGGCCCAATATGCTCAGACCTTATTGTCGTACTATTACCTACTCGGCACCCGTGAATGGTTCATAAATCAAAACTCAAGCCTAGCTGAAGGTTGCAAATGATATCTCTCCTTTTTATAAGTCAGCGTCATGGTATCTAAAAATGGCTTAGTGTGCGTTTGGCTCTAAATTAAAAAAGTCAGCTTATTTTATTATTCAGTTTATTTTTACTACTATTTATAAGTCCACTGCACTTTTTGGTACTATTCATAGGTCTCATTGTATTATTTCAACTAACTTTTACATTTATCTACAGTATTTTCAGCAATAATTTTTTAGTTTCAACAAAATAAGCGGATCTCAAATAGACTCTTAATGTATAATAAGGTTAGGTTATAGACTAATATATTAGCCTTTTCTTTTTGGCCTAAGATTTAGTTTGCTGGAAAGAACAAGCTAATTGAATGAGACATTAAATACCTAACATTGACTTAGACCCTGAAAAAATTTAGTATCAGAAAAATAGAAACATCTATTTTGATAATGATTGAGATGTATAATTAAGTTTTTCACTTTGATTTTTTTTTTTCGTTCTTCTTTTGCTGATAATATGATATAGGAAACAATTTGGAGGATTCACTTTTACTGATCAAAAAGTAAGTTATAACTTTATCTCTATATGATGGTGTGTTCTAATTAGTTTTATCGGTGAATTCTCTTATCATTAAATAAATGACATGAATTCATATTAAGTTTACATAAAAACCAATTAATATCTTGACACAATAATAACGAGCAATTTAAGAAATTTTTGTATGGATTGCACTTCAAACCAATTGCTTATTATTATCATTACAAGATATCAATTGATTTTTATGTGAACGGAATATAAATTCAGGTCCTTTATTTATTTGATCCCTAAACCTAAAAAAATAAAAATAAAAAAGTCTATGATCAAGAATATGCTTAATTTTCTTAATCTCAAATCTAAAAAATTTCCCTCGGGAAAAAAAAAAAAAAAAAAATCTAAGAAAGTTGCTGCATTTTTTTTTATACAAGATAGAATTTTTACTCTAGCCTAATCTAAATGTATATGTGTGTGAAGCTCCCTCCTGGAGACTTGAACCCCGGCTCTTATCCCTCGCTCCTCACAAGCATTTATACTTGTGAAGTGACCACGCAATTTAATGTGCAATTACTAGAATTAAATTCCATAGCAGATAGAGTTGTTTTTGTTTGTTTTCCCCCCTTTAATTAGCAAATGGCATTTGGCTATTTTGAAGTTTCATTATATCATTGAAATTGACTTTCGTTTATCCAAAGGTTAGTTCGAAAGAATTATCTATCATGCATCTATCATCTAGGGGCAATCGGCTTCCTTTTTCTTTCATTGCTGGCCCATAACTTGGCCTAATTTGAAGGTCCATAAAGAAGGTCACTTAAATGCAGTGGACTTGTAGTAAGCAACCCCTACCCAATTTCCTTTTTTCACATTATAGCATAGATGTTGATTTACACACACACACACTCTTGTCCATGAGAGAGAGAGAGATATGAAACCTTGTTAATAATTGTGTTTCTGAGGAAGGGTAGAGTTTAAATTCAATTGATGGCAGTGGGAACAGAGAGTTATTGGGCAATAACTATGATTTTTTTTTTTTTTTTTGTATAAATTCATTGGTTATTGGTTGGAAATTTTTTATAGTTTAGACTTGTTTCCTTTCTTAGCCCAATCCATGACCATAAGGTCTTCATGTGAGCGAAGAGAACTAGTACGTGTTCACTTTCTGATTGAATAAGTGTACTAGTCTGTGAGTGAGAGTCTAATAATAATAAGCTTTAGTAGTAGGGCTTGCTTGTTGTGGTCCCCAAATATAATAGTCCCTTCTTCTTTTGTTTATAGTGAAGAAGAAAGGCAATATTGATGAGGATCATAACCATAAGGGGTGGCACTTATCTCACTTGCCATTGCCAGCCATGCAATGTTAGGTAGGGATTGCAATAATGTGGAAAATTGATGCGATGGGTTTCATTTATTATAGGGTGCAGCTTAGGTCCAGTATCTTGTGACACTGAACCCGTTGTGATCATAACACGTGTTTAAAAATGGACACGTGTCATGATCGCAACGGGTCTAGTGCACTGGAGGCACTGGACGTAAGCTGCACCCTATAATAAATGATTACAACGGGTCCAGTGTCACATGACACTAGACCTAAGCTGCACCCTTTATTATAAACCCTTTTTTTTAAATCTTAATTATGTGATGGGTTTCATCCAAAATAAGGTAAATAAATTTACTAATCATGATGTAATGTTCAGAAATTCGATTTTCAAAATTTATTTGGCAATTTTTCGATTTTATTTTTTGATTTTTAAATCTTATGGATATGTGGGATCTAGGTGTGGGTTTGCATGTGAAAGAGCAAAAGTAAACCTAACACATTAATGGGTCATCAAAATGTATCGAAGTTAATATAAATCATTGGGTCCTCACAAGCAACATATCGTACTCAATGCTTCACAACTAGTAAAGGTGCATTCAATTTTTCAAAAAATCAGGTGGGTCGAATATATTGAACTTATAAACTACAGAAGATAATCTGTCTGCCAAAATGGAGAGAGACACCTTGACTTAAATACCAAAAAAAAAAAATAATAATAATAATAACAACAGAAAAATAATGAGACAGTTCCTTACTCTGATGATGATTACCAATCATACCAAGTGCTGCAAAAGGTACAAATTGTATATATAGTTCTGTTGTTTCTGCAAAAGCGCGTACATACGAAGTCATGTCAAAAATGTCAAAGTAATGCTTTGAAGGATAAATATAATATGTACATACATAAAGAAAAGTACACAATATCAATATGCTCCGTATCACGATTCACGGCATGCACCTTAGCTCAACCCGACTTCTTCTTCTTCTTGTTTCTATTAGAGAGGTTCATTTTTTTTTTCTTTTTCCTTTTATTTAGATCCAGTGAGATCAATTAGTTTAGTTTTTAGTATATATAAGATTTAAACTCTAAATATTTTGGTGGTACTGACATTTTTTGTTTTTTGAATTGTATGACAACTAACAAGTTCGGAGAGTTATTTTATGCACTCAATTAATTCTACACATTTTAACAACTCACATTGGATAGTTGTGATTCAAGAATTTTTAAAGTTGAAATAAGGAAAAGAATTCTTCTAATACTACAAACAAATTTACAATTTTTGCCACAACTCTCCTACATGGTAAATTGTGATTAGCTGTCTATCACTTTCACATTAACCCACTACTTTTTATCCACTAATCACAGTCAACCATATGGAGAGTTTTGTCAAAGGTTGTGTATTTTTTTAGTAGTACTAGATTTTTTGTAAGAAAAAAGAAGATATATTTTAATTCAAATGTTAGTACTACACACTTTGCCACAGTTGTCCTATGTAAGAAACAGTCATTAGTTGTTTGTCACTATATCATAGACCTACTTTCTTTTTCTTTTTCTTTTTTTTTTTCTTTTTCATTACTCAAAAATCTACCACATAAGGCAATTATAATAAAATGCATATAAAAATATGTGGTACGCATTGGTTGATTTCAACACATCCTAAATTTGGGAAAGGCACCCTTTTTACCATTCGGGGACAAGTAAATTGAGGCATCTTCACCGCTAATAAATGAGTTCAACAATACAGGCTTAGATCTCATTTAATTTCCGGCTAACCAAGTAGCCTCTCTTTTCGCTTTTGAGTAAGCTCACATGCCCTTCTTCAATACTATTGAAAAAAAAAAGTGAATGAAGAAAAAGTCTAAATCCTACTTATTTGTTTTTTAATAAGAATTGACATGGGAAAGGAAATAGGATACCGTTGACTTCTAGACATAGAATAATAAAATGGTGAACAACAAATGGGGCATAATGCAAAATGATTTTTTTTATTGAAATGCTAAGTTATAAGAAACTATCTCCCTAGTCCCTACACACACTAATTAAGTTTAGAAAAAAAAAATACACACTAGAAACTTTACACAGCAGAATTGAAGCGCTACTTACTATCAAGGGAATTAACAAATTAAGAAACTTTACTAATTAAGTTAATTAATTAAAATATGAAATACATCTATAATGAATTATTAGATATGCTATAACATACTATAACTTAACTTGATCATTAATTTCTTTATATATATAACGAGTTAGGATATTTGCGCTTACACTTCAAAATGAGTAGTCAAGTTATACTTGGGGTTTCTTGTAATCTATATATCTATATATATAATAATAAGTGAAACTGAGAGAAACTCAAATTAGAGTTTTAATTTTGCGCTATATGTCTTAAATTATTTATTCTTAAAGAGCTTTATTTCTTAATTTTAGAATCAAATATGAGATCAGATCATAAATATTCATTCAAGTGAGTTATTAAGTATAAAAACCAAAGAGTCTAGAATAAATAAATCGTAAAAAAAAAAAAGTGCTTCACAATAATTTTTTTTTTTAAAATGGAAAATTTAAATTCTATACCTAATAATATCCTTACAAATTTTTTTTAAAAAAGTTAATAAAATATAAAAATGACTATCAATAATATTTTTTTTTTTTAAACAACTATCAATAGTATTTAAATTATATATATATAAATATATATATTTATAGGAATTATATCATACATCTTATTGTATATCTTTAAGTGTATCCATGCATATGCATAGGGTTACAAGCTAGTTATTTATAAACTCAAGATTCACCTAGTAAAAATACCCAATGTGTAGGTCAATACACAACCGTAGTCTGTAGAACACACACTCAAACAATCCAATACAAATGAAATTAGGGTATCACAAATTACCAAGAAACGAACATCATTAATTGAAATCTATTGTTTCTCTCTCTCTCTCTCTCTCTCTCTCTCTCTCTCTCTCTCTCTCTCTCACAAAAAACAAGAAAAGAGAGAGAAAAAGTGATAGAATCACTTGGGGCCCTTTTCCTTCCACACCTTGGAAGAACCTTTCTGTCTAGCAAACCCTTGAACCGGTGGTGAGGGGGAAGAATTAAAACCGTTCAAGTTCGAAAAGAACATGAGGGCTTTGAGCAGATCTCCAAGAGGAACAAATGAGGATGGAAATTAATTCTGGTTTCCCGACGCGATCATGCCGTTGCTTTGTTGAGTGACTAACCACTTATAGCAGTTAGGTCTAGTATGACCAACTGCTCCACAGTGATGACAGAGATGCTGCTTCTTCTGTTTAGGCTTTTGAGAGTTAGCCTTCTTAGCTCTAGGGTTTTTAATCTCTTTCTTATCAAGCTTAAGTGGTGCTCCTAAGATAGATTTACCCTTGTCTATGTTCTCACTAGCTAATTCATTTTTACCATCAGTGTTATCAGATTCAACATTATTAACAGGAGGAACAAAAACAGTAGTACTAGTAGAAGTAATACTAGGAGAAAAGAAATTATACCCTAAACCGGTTCGATCAGAAGCAGATTTCTGAAGACTGAGCATCTCATCGAGCTTAGCACTTGAAGTCCTTTCCAACTGGGCTCTGACTTGAAACAACTCCGCTTCAAGTTTCTTGGTCTTCTTAGCCAAGAAATTATTTTCAAACCTCAGTGCTCCAATAGTCTGATTGGCTTCATCAAACTTTGTGGAAAGCTCTTCACGATCTAGCTCCACATCACTGAGCTTCTTGGTGGTCAGCTTATAAAGTTTCTCATGCTTCTCAGAAACTTTGTACAATTTCTCATAGGTTGTATAGATATCATCTTGATCATCCATTTTCTCGAACTTAGAATCCACCAAGTCCTCTTCTTTATCCACATCTTCAACAATCCCTTCAGTAGGATTGACAGTGGCAGTGAAGGCATTCAAGATTCCATCATCCTCATTGTTGGAATCATCATCAGGCTCAGTGTCGCTCAATGTAGCAACAAGTGCCTTGCTTTTCCCAATGGTTTTGAGATATGTATGGCACTCTTGTTTCATATGTCCAAAACCTTGACACTCAAAGCATTTTGGTTCTGAGGGAACAGTGTACTAACTGCCATCCCTAGCATCCTTCTTCCCTTTGTCTTGGCTCTTGAACTGTGAGGAGCTAGATTGCCTACGGTCCTTGTCGAAGCCCTTCCCATTGGCATTCTTTATGAACTTCTTGAATTGCCTTGTAATATAGGACTTCATCTTAGAATCTTCATCCTCAGAAGACTCATCAGTATCACTGCTCTTGGCCTTCAATGCCATGCTCTTGCTCTTGCTTTATTTTTCGATCCTTGTCAAACCCAACTCATAGGTCTGCAAATTTCCAACCAACTCTGTCAAATGAATTTTGTCAATATCCTTTGATTCCTCAATTGCGGTGATCTTGGCGTGGAATCTCTTGAGTAGAGATCTTAGCACTTTTCTCACAATCTTGGGTTCAGGAATAGTTTCCCTAAGATTGAAAATTGAGTTCACTATGTCCTTGAGCTTGGCATAGAACTCATCAAATGACTCATCCTCCTCCATCTTTATCTCTTCGAAGCTAGTAATGAGCCTTTGAAGCTTCGAGTCCTTGACAACCTTTGTTCCCTTATATAGCTATGAATTCCTATTTAATACCTATTTAATTTTTTTTTTTTTTTTTTGAGAAAAAACCCAAAGGGGATAAGAATATTATTACTCAATCATAATAAGATCATGATTCTAAACATCAATGATATCATAATAAGAATTACTAATAGCCCTTCTAGCAAGCCTATGGGCTACACAAATACCTTGTCTTCTTACATGACCGACATATACATTATTTAAACCATATTTCCAAAAGAAAAGGACTCCATATTGTCACCAGTGATAGAGTTGATGATAGTTTCTGAGTCACCTTCCAATACCAACCTGTCAAAACCTAACTCATGAGCAAACTAGAGTGCCTGACATGCTGCTAACACTTCCACCATCTCTACTGAAGCAGGCAATGGAATTTGTTGTAATAGAGCAGCCATAACTAATCCATGATCATTACGGATTATAATGTCGAGACCAGCAGTGTCATCTTGGGAGAAAAGTGGGCCGTCAAAGTTCACCTTGACTCATCCCACTAGAGGAGGCCGCCACCTCATTGATCTGGCAGTCATGGGGATCTTAGCATGGATAGGCTGGAGTTGTTGGAATTCTTGGACTGAATCCCTAGCCATGGAGTTTATCTTCATTAAAGGGAAAGTGTCTTCACCCAATCTGATTTTATTTCTCCACATCCAAATCACAGAGATCATCATTGCAAACAAATCAAGGTTAGATTTATCCAGAGAGGCAAGTTGGATAACATCTAAGAAATTGGAGCAGCTACCCGTAGTTTTCATCAGATGATCAAAGTGGGCTCTCCAGACTTCGTCCAACACCAAACATAACCAAAGAGCACGAAGGGTATCCTCTTGCTGGAGCTTGCAGCCTTGGCAAAGAGCTTTGTTCAAAACCTTTCACTTGAGAAGGTTTACATAGGTTGGTAAAGAATCTATCCCAGCACACCATAGTAGAGATCTAACCCGATTTGGAACTTGAAGTCTCTAGATGCACTTCCACACACCCTTATTCACCTCACTGTTAGACGAGCTTGGAGAATCCCAATCATCTTCACCAAAAGAAACTGATACCCAAACTTTACCAACTACATCCTGTCATAATTTCTCAGCCAGAAAAAGAAGTCTTCCCTATTGAAAAAACTCAATGGAATGACCTTGATTACGTTAGCTTCAAGTGGTAGGAAGAGCCTATCAATTTCTAAAGTCCTCCAAAGCATTAGAGGAGTAGTCCTCTAAAGGGGATAGAACTTTCCCATGTCGTGGCCCAGGCAACCAATTATCCTGGTAGATCCTAACAAAAGAGTCATTCCCTATCCTCCATTTCATGCCCTTCTTAACAATATCACGTCCCTTCAAGATGCTCTGCCATGCAAAGGAGCCTTTATTTTTCTTGGCATAAAAAATGGTGCCGTGAGGAAAAAACTTTGATTTGAAAAATCTGAAGAACAAAGAATCTTGATTTGTCATAAATCTCCATACTTGTTTAGCTAGCAAATTGTCATTGAATTTTTGGAGCTCTCAAAAACCCATCCCTCCTTCATATTTTGGCCTACACATTTTGTTCCACTTGACCCAATAGATCTTTCTTCTATTAAGCCTTTGGTCCTACTAGAATTTTCGGATCACTGCCCCTATCTTATGGCAAAATGTTATATGAAGTTTGAAACAGCTCATTGAGTACATTGGTATATCATGCACCACTGCATTCAAGATAACCTCCCTACCAGGTTGAGATAAAAGCTTTTCTTTACATCCTTGGAGGTTTGACCATATCCTCTCCTTAATATAAATCAAGCTAGTTTTTTTGTTCTAGCCCACAAAAGAGGGAAGGCCCAAATACTTCTCATATTGCTTGATCTTAGATACCCCCCAACAAATCTTTAATGGAATCTTGGACCTCAATAGGTGTGGTTTTACTAAAAAACAGAGTAGTAGACTGGGTCTTCCTCAACGGAGTAGTAGACACTGTAACTTTTTTCTTATTTAATGTTTTTTTAAGTAGTATACATTTTGCTCCACTTGACCCAATGGATCTTTTTCCTATTATCCCTTTGCCCCACCAAAATTTTTGGATCATTGCCTCTATCACATGGCAGAGTATTATAAGAAGTTTGAAACAACTCATTGAGTACGTTAGTATAGCTTGCACCATGGCTTTCAAGAGAACCTCCCTACCAGCTTGAGATAAAAGCTTTTCTTTCCATCCTTAGAGCTTCGACTATATCCTTTCCTTAATATAAATCTTTTTTTCTTTTTTTTGGTGTTTCGGCCCATAAAAGAGCGAAGGCCGAAATACTTCTCATATTGCTTGATCTCATGTACTCCCAACAAATCTTTAATGGAATCTTGGACCTTAATAGGTGTAGCTTTACTAAAAAACAGGGTTGTTTTATCCTAGAAGCTTCTTCATATATTGTGAGCAGACTTTGGATATATTGGCACTACTAGATAGAAGCTCTGCAAAACAAAATACTATCATCTGCACACAAAAAAAAAAAAAAAAAAAAGTGTTAGCCTAGGGCTATTCCTGCAAATGGAGATCCCTCTAATGTACCCCGAAGTAGCAGCGTGGGTTAGCAATCCATGTAAACCCTCAATGCAGAGGAGGAAGAGAAAGGGGGAGAGTGAGAGAGAGAGAGAGAGAGAGTCTCCCGGTCTGATGCCTTTACTAGGATGTATAGTGCCTGTAGGTTCATCATTGATCAAAATAGAGTAAGAGACAGTAGTAATGCATTCCATAATCAAAGCACTGACTTACTATGAAAGTCCATTCTACTCAGTAAACACTCCAGAAAAGACCATTTAACTTGATCATATTCCTTACTCATGTTGAGTTTAAGAGCCATGAAACCTGGTTTACCATATTGGTGATTTTTCATATGGTGTAGATTGTCAAAAGCCATGAGAATATTATTAGTGACTACTTGTCCTGCTTGGAAAGCACTTTGGTTTTCAAAAACAACAAGAGATAGCAGCTTTTTCATCCTATTTGCCAAAACTTTTGAGACCAATTTTTATATGACATTACACAAACGTATTGGTCTAAATTCAGATATTCTTTCTTCTGAGCACTTCACTTTTGGTACTGGAGTAACATAAGTATGATTAAACTCAAAATGTATATGACAATAATTAAGACAATCAAGCACTACTTTTGAAACATCATCACCCAAAAGAACGTCGACTCCACTCAATCAATTTTTCCGAATACAGTTTTATTTCTGCATGGACTAAAGGTGAAGAGATACTGGGGGGGGGGGGGGGGATACCCCAAGCTACTTTAATTGTGTCTCCACAATCTTGTTCCTTCATCCGCATTTGTTCGAAACATAAGGGTTTATTTAAACTGGTCACAATGCCTTCAAGTTTAATGACTATGGGGTTGTGGTTCAAGAAATTGACACGAATGTGCTACACACGTGGCTAGATTCATGGCAATCCATGAATTGGTGGCAAGAGCACAATCCAAACTTTCCAAAACCATACCTCTAGACCGCTTCCCTTTCCAAGTAAATTTGTGGCCCACGCACCCTAAGTCCATAAGCCACATTCATCTATAATCTCATGAAAGCTCTAATCTCAAGCTCCATTCTAGGTACACCCCCCAACTTCTCATGGGCTCTTAAGATTTCATTGAAATCTCCTGCACATGCCCGAGGGAGATTAAATTTCTAATTCAAACTACGTAATAAATCTCAAGTCTCAAATTTTCTGCTAGACTCGGGTAACCCATAGATATCGGTAAATATCCAAGAGTCCTCCTTCCCCTTATCAATGATGACATCAATGTGGTTAAGTGAAGACGAGTCCACATCAATATCCAAAGAATTTTACCAAAGAAGAGCAAGTCCCCCTGCTCTAGTGACTCTCTGAACAACCCACTTCTCATCAAACTGTATATCATCTAAATGTTTTTTTAGCCTATCTTCGTCTACCCATGTCTTATCTAAAAACACGACAGAGGGATCTTGTGCCCGCACCATCAAGCAAGCTCATGAACTATGCATTGGTTCCTAAGCCCACGCACATTCCAACATAACCAACTCATAGTTCTCAGCAGGGCTACGTATTAGCCTCCACCATTGTAAAAGAGTACTTTAAGTCACCTTCTGAAACTTGGGGTGCATATATTAGTTACAAGATAGTCAATAATAATAATTATTATTATTATTAAAGTTAAGTTAAGTTAAGTCACCTTCTGAAACTTATTGACTATCTTGTAACTAATTTGGGATGCATATATTATCAACTCTTTTGCATAGAAAACTCTTATTAATGCTATTATATCAACTCTTTTACCAATAATTTGGGATGTTCATAATTCACTATGTTACTGTTATGAAAAAAAAAAATTTATCTTGAGATTGAGTAATTATTGTTATTGTTTTTACTGGTTGTGACATTGTGAATTGTTGTTAAAAAAATTTAGACAGCTTGCTAAATAAATAGAAGTTTTTATTTACTTGAAGTTTTGATAAAAAAAATAAATAGAAGTTTTTATTTACTTGAAGTTTTGAACAGGTTGATGTATGGATATTGGGCTTGAAAGCCCAAATTTTTTTTAAAAAGTATATATTATTTTAATTTTTCAAACCGATTAAACCGATTAACTGATCGCATAAAACCGCACTGCTATAGGTCGGAAAACCGACTCTTGGCAGTGTGCATCAGTTCCAATTATGAGAAAATTTATACTTATCGGTTCGGTTACAAATTTAGAAAAAAACTGATAAAACCGAACCACGCACATCCATAATTATAAATACTAAGATGGTAGCTTAGCTTGAATTTTTTTTTTAATATTTTCAATAAAAAGGCCTAAGGTTTAAACTCTCATTTTTCAATTTTTTGGTATTTCTAACGAAGATGTCCAGAATTAATGAAATGTTGATTATTTGTTAAACTTGCCATTATAAACTCCTTGTCACAATTTATTTTGTCCAGGGAGTTCATAAATGGCGCACCTAATCTTTTGTTGTCCATTTCTTATCACAGTATGTAACATCACGCATGTTGGAGAAGGTGCTGCATTCATTTTACACAAAACGACAAAGCTCTATACATTTTTAGTTCATAGATTTCGTATCATCATCATTCATCATTATTATCATGACAGTTTTGTTAAGGTAAAAGATGGAAAGGTGGCACGTTATGATTTGTGGTGTGGTATCTGTAAAGGGGCCATGCAACATGCAACAGCGAAGTGAGGAGTGAGGACTCAAATTATTTCCTGTATCCTGTGAAAATTGTGAAATATAAATATATAAATTTGCATGGTAGCCATATAAGAAGCTTATCACACCGAAAGGTGAAGAAGATCACATGTTTCCCTCTCATAATTTTCCCAAAAGGAAGACCTTTATTTGCTTCATTGGATGCAAGACTTTCGTGACGGCATCCTATTTTACTTTGATACTATGGCTATAATTATTCCTTTCCCCTTACCATTCGCCTCTCTCTCATCCTTGCTTCAAATTATTAACATTATCCATATAAGGAAAGCTTTGAGTCCTTATTTTACAAAATATTCATTTGGAAATATTATTGTTAATAGAATACATGTATTATATCGTATGATACATGCATGTGCACATGTATATAAAAGCACACGTATGCTCATACACGCGAACATACACATACACACTGACACACATATTTTTTATTAAAAAAATTTAACTCCTACTCATTGTACGAAATTGAAGTTCCTAAAGAACATGCTTTTATTTTTAAATATTAAAAATCCTACCATATTATGCTTAAAAAAAATACTCTATTATACTAAAATTTGATATTCTTTTGTTTGCTTTAGTTTTTTATTGTACCAATTCGTATTAGTATGACAGACAGCACAACTATATATCGAAATCATTCTTTTCTAATGTTTTTTTCTATTTATATTTAAAATCAATATTTTCTTGTTTTTATTTGTATTCTCTATTTTTTCCTTTGATTTCTTAAGATATTTTTTTTATAACTTGGGTCTTAAATAAATAAATATATATATATTTATATTTATATATATATATGTATGTATGTATGTATGTATTACTTAAATAAAAAGAAACTTAAGATATTTTAAATTATAAAAGTTTAAAAAATAAATATATGTATTTATTATATTAAGTGCAATCTAAAATTGAAGAAATATATAGACATTTATATCCTACATTTATTAAGTTTAATACTATCTTATGAAATTATTCTACGATAACATAAATATTGAACAAAATTAGAATAGGATAGAAAATTAGCTAATACATACAAATGATCTTTCAATATCAAAATTTAGCTTTGTACTATATGTATAGTTATATTTACGTTTTTTCGTTTTTTAGCGTTCTTTAAAACTTTAAACCAAACAAAATAGATACGTACGTATTGAATACCATTATGTCAAAAGTAGAACTCACAATTTTGTTTTCAAAAGTGTAAAGAGGTCAAGTGACTTCTTAGTAAAATTGGCGATAATCCTAGATTTTTTTTTTTTTTTCTAATTTAAGTTTCTTGTAGGACTCGAAAATTATATGCACTTACCTACCCCCAAATACATGAAAAAGAACTTTCTCAAAAAAAAAAACAGGAAAAAGAAATATTAGAAAAGTTATTATGTTTAAGTCGCATCAATAAACGTGCGGTGCATTCATTTCTTCCATTTTCTCCATTAATTCTGAATTAAAGAACTTCTTAACTAGATTGAATGATAAATTACTAGCTGATTACTACAGAGTAATACAAACTAATTAAGGAGCAAGACTAATGTTACTTGAGATAATTCATTCAGAAAAAATTACATGCATTTTGCAAAGAGATCCCAGCTTCTCAGAACCCCAACAAAGGTAAATAAACCCTAGAAAAAAGACGAAACACTTGGTTTTCAAATCATATAATCTGATTCTAAATTAAAAAAGAGATCATGATGTTGTTAGAACATTGGAGACAATTCCATCATCTCCTCTACTTGACCAGCAGCACTTTCATCGAAAAGCCACTTCTCAAGAATTGATAAGGGCGGAGAGTTCTCAGATCTTTGCCTATTCCTCTCTGTCATGACATGAATTACCTTGTCATCATTTGCATCAGTTTGAGAGGTTTTGTTAGTCTCTGCAGGCATAGAATCACAGGTTGACTTGTCCCACGCTGAAGCGGCATTGTTCAAGTTCTCGAAAGATAATATTGAATCAAAATCTTCATGAGAGACTATATCACCACCACCGCCACCACCACCTTCTTGCACAGCTTTGGGTTGGTAGCACTGAAGAGTAGTACTAGTAGTCACTGATGCTGAATTGCCAAAATTGCTGCTTTTGTCATTAACCTCGTTATCTTCATGGGGTTCATTGATGTGAGTAGTGTTGTTGTTATTCTTTGGGGAAGATCTCATCCAACCTTCTAGGAGTCGCGATATGTTTTCGGTGCTTGAGGCATATGTAGAGGAGGATTGGTTTACCCTCAAGGATGGGGCAGGGCTGCTCATATCTAAGCTGCTTCTTCTCTCATTATTAAAGCCTTTTGATACAAACTGAGTGGTACTTGCTGAGTCTGATGCCATGTGGGGGTCCAAAGCTGATTGAAATTTCTTTAGCTTCTTCTTCAGGTGGGTGTTCCAGTAGTTCTTTATATCATTATCTGTTCGTTGTGGGAGGTAAGAAGCTATGGCTGCCCATCTGGTCCAATTAAATTTGTAAACTCAGATATATAACTTAACAAATTCCAGAAAAAAAAAAAAAAAAAAAAAAGGGTAAAAAACCATAGATTTATTTCCCAACAAAATTGAAAAGGACATGACAAATTCATCTGTGGCTGGACTTTTTTCCATTCTTTTTTCTATTTTATTTTAATTTATTACTTGGTTTATTTATATGATTACATGGGGAAAAAAATGACAGAAGCTTGAAAAATGGTAATGTTTGAAGATTACTTGTTACCCAATAAAGCTTGCAAATGGATTATCATCCCTTCTTCATGAGGAGTGAAGTTCCCTCGTTTGATTCCTGGTCTGAGGTAGTTAGTCCATCTAAGTCTGCAACTTTTGCTGCACCTTAATAACCCTTTTGTAAACAAAAGGTGATCTATCCTTTAGTACAAATGAAATTTCCAAAATTTACACAAAGATTTACAAACATGACATAGGAAATTTCATAAATCACGGAACCCCTTATGGAATTGTATTGTTAGAAGTCTTCAAGACCATCTTGAACCAAAAAAAAAAAAAAAAAAAAAAATGAAGAATTGCTGGATCTATATATATATGCACTTACCAGTGTTGGTAGGCACTGATCTCCAATTTCCTGGACCATGTTCTTGGATGTAAGAGACTAGGATGATGTCCTCCTCTGGAGTCCATGGACCCTTCTTGATGCCAACTTTATCACAGCAAGGAGGCCTCCCCATGGCTTAGTAATTCACCCCTTTTTCTCACAGAAACTCTCTCTTCAGGACTCTATGGAGCTTTCAAATTGTGAGATGGACATGTGAGTGCTTATATACATGGTGACTTATGAGAAGAGATGCACTTTTTTACGCCATTTATCTACCCTGCTGAGTCAGCTGGTCTTTTTATTAACTTCATATATTATATATAGTCAATCTAGAAACCAAAGTCAGAAGAAGAGTTGAATATCTTCACTCTTTCCCTTCTGGCTCACGTGTCAAAGTAGCTAGTCACCATAGGTAGGAAACTTTGTAGTCTTGGTCTTTATTTTTGATAAATGACATATTTTACTCAAAGTTTAAGTTAATAGGAAATATTGAATTTAATTATAATTCTTATGCTCCATCTCACGTGTAATTTCAAACTCACTCTTAACAAATGAGTTCCAATATAAGATTTTTAAATTTGAATAATAAATTACTGATTGTCCAAAAAATTCAAGCTATATTAAGAAACAGTGAATTTAAATACTATCACTTCAAGTGTGGATCGGCTATGCGACCTTTATTAAGTGGGCCCAACATGTAGGAGGTAAGGTGGAGACAATGGATTGAATCTATGGCCTCCTACTCTTGTACAATGATAAATTATCAATTGTTCCAAAATTTAAATTATTAGGAAACGTTGAATTAATCATTTAATTTAACATTTTAAATCAGAGAAAGAATGAAGAAAAAATTCAAACTTATGACTACCTACTCTTATACCATGAGAAATCACTAATTATGTTAAAAGTCTAAACTATTAGGAAATAATAAATTTAATTATTTAATCACAATTCTAACTATTTCTTTTATAAAGACACTCTCAATGGTGGTTAAGATGTAAAGCCACACTAATTTCCCACTAATTTTGTCCTTGATCTCAAATCAAGGTTTAAGGAATTTTTTTTTTCTAGGTTAACATAAAAATAAAAGTATTTTTTCACAAAGTGAGATTCGAAAATATAAGTTGAAAGCATAAAAAATGACAACACTTTCAACAAGAACCTAATAACTTCTTGGAAAATTTAACTATTTTGTTTCTCTTTTAACTCATTATCACAAAGATCATAATAAAACCTAGCTAGAAAATAAAAAAATAAATAAAAAGGCGGGGGGGTGTGGAACCTTAATTTAGCTTAGTTTACTTTATTGCATTAATTGGTTAAAATCTTGGGATTTGAGCAGATTGAAAGTTAAAATCTTGGACGTCACTTTGTGAGAAGTTAATTTGGGCTAGAATCTTGGGTTTAAGCGGTTAGAAAGAGAAATTCTTGGGATTTTTTTTTTTTTTTTTCCTTATGTGAGGACGTGGGTAAGTGGATTTAACCCTAAATATTTCAATTGAATACATAAAATATTAATGTTATTAGATTACAAGACCCTTAGTGTGGCTGTGAGAGTTGAGAATTTAATTTTAAGGAGACTCTTTATAAGGGCTTTATATGATATAAAACACCATTTTAACTTAACTTTAAACTGATAAATTTGTGCCTAGCAATGTTATATTAATCACTTACTTTCATTAAATGCATGGAGTATTTTAACATTTGTAATTTTGTCTTTCCTTTTCAATTGAATAAAAGAAATCTTGTCAAGTTGTGTTCCCTGAAAATGCAATCATGCTAACACTTCTAATAAAAAGCTCAAATTTGAGACTCTTCAAGGCAAAGGAATTAAGAAAAATGGTTTCTACACAATCTAAGCTATGATTTAAAATTAGGCGTTTTTTCTCTCCTTCTTTTAGGGGGAAAATTATATAAGGGTTTTGATATTCAATTGATAGGGACATTGATTTTGATTTGTATTATAATGGTTTTTTTTTTTTTGTTTTGGTTTATGCATACCTTATCTGTGTTTTGTCTTCTTTTATTTATGGGTAACATCAATGTGTTTTTTTTTTTTTATTATTCATGGGAATAGTTGGTTATATTTCTCCAGGCTCAAATGAAGAGCATGCCTGATTTTTTTTACTGGTAATGACAATGGTTTAGGCCATGTTTGGATGCATATTTTTCATCACTCAATTTCCGTCACTCATCACTCGTCACTTATCACTTTAAAATACTACACCCGTTTGGCACCATTACTCAGTTACCATCACTCAATATTTTTCACACTATTTGTGGGCCCCATACCTGTCACTCGGTGCAGCTTTTTTTTTTTTTTTTTTTTTCAGTACCCAGAAACACAAACCAGAAAGGAAAAAAGAAAAAGAAAAAAAGAAACCCAGATCACCCGAACCCAGTGAAAAAAAAAAAAAAAAAAAAAAGAAAAAAAAAAAGAAGCAAGAACACCCGAGATCGAACCCAGGAGAAGAAAGGAAAAAAAAGAAAAGAAAAGGAAGACACTTGAGACCGAACCCAGGAGAAGAAAGGAAAAAAGAAAGAAAGAAGGAAGACACTTGAGACCGAACATAGGAGAAGGAAAAAAAAAAAAAAAGGTAGATTGGTCAAAAGGTGCGGCTGAGTTATGACTAGTGGGTCCCTCATGTGTGTTTAATTACAAAAATGTCATTGAGTTATGAGTTATGGAAACTGAAAACAGCTAAAATGTGTTTTCAGTTTCCATAACTCATCACTTAAAAATCAGAGAATCGAGTAATGGAAATAGAGTTATGGAAACAGAGTGATGGTGGTGCCAAACGGACTTCTTGCTATGGTTCCCACCATTTTTGAGTTATGAGTTATAGAAACAGAGAATTGAGTTATGGAAACAGACCATCCAAACACCCCCTTACTTACTATGTTTATTGACTGCGTGGCAGTATCTTGTTGTTGAATGTTTACATATGTTGATGTAGGACAGAATATCAAATTAATTTTTGTAATTTTCTATATTTGGTATTTTTATGTAATTTTCGTTATTTTAGGTTTAGGACATTTATTTCCTTGTTTTTAGGTGTTTTTAATGTTTTTTAGATCAAATTTGGTTCCTATTATAGTTAGGTATTAATCAGGGGTTATTTTAGAAAATATTTTATTGTCTGTCAAGTTTTACGGAACCCTTAAATAGGCCCCTAAGCCTATACACGTTTTTTAACAATTATTCAATCAATAAAATTTATACTTTTGTCTTTCTATTTTCTAGTGGATTCTAGACCCTTTTTCCTTGTGGATTCAAGGAACCTCTCGTGGATTTGAGGTTTACTACCCAGAAACTAACAGTTTAGTTTCTGCCTATCAAAGAGAGCATCGTGTGTGCTTTTTTCAGGCTTCCGCAATATTAGTTAGTATCAGAGCCTTGACATATCCTGGTCTGATTGCTAACTGGCGAGACGATACTACCACCACCACAACGACGAATAACTTAGCAAGTATTATGTGATGTACAACAAGCACTCACAAATATCTATGCTAGAAGGGTGCCATTAAAGAATAGAAATAATAGGGATAACTATAGTGGAGACGTAACTCATAGGCAACCTATTGGTAAGAAAATTTCATATAAGCCTTATAAGATAATTGCAAGTTTTAATAGTTAAGATTTTCTTGATTGGTTACTTGATCTAGAGGATTTATTTGAATATGAGAATATTTGTTATGACAGTAAAGTTGGACTTGCTTTGTATAAACTTAGTAAGTATGCCTTATGTTGGTGGGAACGAGTACAATCAAATAGAATCCGACAAGGTAAAAACAAAATTCGTTCATGGCCAAGGAAAAAAAAGATGCTTGCTATCAAATTTTATCTTTTGGACTGTGAAGAAATCTTGTCGTACACAATACAAGATTATTATTGGCCAAGAAGTTCATACTTGAATTATTTTGAAAAGCCATATATTCCACCAATAAGGGAGGAATTGCATGTTGAAAAAAATATTTTTCTTGAAGAATATGTAGAAGTCAAAGAAGAAAATATAGATATTTCTAAGGATATTAATGAAAGTCTTATTATAGAAGAACTTGAAATCAAGATTGTGGAAGAGATTGATGAAAACCCTATTATAGAGTGATGATGCCGAAAATCGTTAGTAAGTCACATAGTCCTTACGTGCCCAAGACAACACCTGCGAAATAAAAATAAAGAAGACCTTAGGAGAGTACCGGTGTCGTACCGGCCAAAGACCCTCCGAATGTTAAGTTAGAGAATTTCTCACAACTCTAGGGTGCCAAAGTTGGGGTCAATTATGCGTACCTTAGTTTGTGAGGGTTTTGGGGTTTTTATAGTAGCATAGGGTTGACATCCGTTCCTTGGCTAAGAAGATCTTTCCTTGTGGGAGAGATCCTCTTTAATTTGCGTATTTTGCAGAATCCTTTCCTTGTAGGACTCCCCTTGATTAGGGTTAATCGTGAGGCACAAGATATTTCCTTATATACTCATGCGTGGAGGCCAAGTAAGGCCATGTCAGACTCGTCAAAGGTTTGCTTATTCCCTTCAGCTTCCTTCTGTCAACTTCTTACCCCGTCTATGTACTCTAGTCATCTCATCCAGATGTTTGTTGACCTAAGGTGCAGTCGTCAACTTTGAGGTGGAACCGTCGACTTTATACTCATTGTTTATTTATGGACACATAAATGAGGCCGACAAGTTCATTAGAACCGCCAGCTTTGCCTAACATAGGCGAGTTTATCAATATTACAAAATTGCCCTTATCAGCTGCCCCCTACTTCATAGTCCCGTCGGCTTCAGCCAACGGGTTATGGAGTTATTGTAGCTTTTTATTATTATTTTTCGTTTATTCAAAAAGAAATGGCATTTATGGGTGATTCCTTGAGCAGCCTTTTATTAAATGCTTGAACACATGGCATAAGCTGGTTGGCCTCGCTTCTAGACGAGGGTGTCTCTTCGTCTTCCGTGCCTATTTCACCCTATATATACCTCACCTCCTCCCCTCATTCCTCTTATTTCAACCTTGCTGATCTTAAAAGAGAGAGCTCGTTATTTCTGAACACCTTGCTTCCGTCAGCCTACTGATCTCGTCACCTTTGTTGCCATCGTCTCGTAGAGGCCGTCATTTTCCAAGGAACTACTTCATAAGTTCTTTTCTTTTACTCTATCTTTTGTTTTCATTTTCCTTAGTTAGTCGTTGATTCTGTAGTGAGGCCGTCAACTTAGGTTCTTAGAATACCTTCGTCGCTTGTAAGTAGTCAGATGTCTAGAGAAGCGACGAGTAAACAGTCGTTAGTTCGTGAGGAAGCAAGCTACGACAAGGTCTTCTAGTCAAGTCATGAGCCCGAGGAGGGCTTCTCCTAGTCGTCAGAGAGGGAAATGTCAGCCCAATCTCCTGATGAGGAAGTGGAAAGTTGTAATGGAGGGGAAGGAGAAGAAGAAGTGGTAGGTGAGGGCGAAGACGAGAATGATGAGGGAGAAGAGGAGAGAGAGCATGCCGGGGATGAAGATGACGGTGATGAGGAAACCTTCGAGGGAGTTTCAGGAAGTCTTGGGGATGGCCATACCCATCCTTTTATTCTTCCTAAAATATGGACCGTTAATGACTTTATACCGACGATGTCGGCCAAGGTTTTTAATACTTTACGGGATCGTTACCAAATTACTGACCACATCCCAATCCGTCTCCCTGGGAAGTTTGAGAAGTGCTACTCGAGAAGGACCACAAACGTCGGCATGTACGATGTCATGTTCGCAGCAGGATTGAGGTTGCCACTGACTGTACTACATCGTTAGTTGGCCAATTTCTTGGGATTGTCCGTCAGCTAAGTTGCCCCCAACGCCTAGAGGATATTCATTGAGGCTGAAATCCTGTGGGGTCGTCTAAGTGGCGGGAACCATCAGCTAACTCTTGACGAGTTCTTTTGGTGCTACCAACCCCAACACATCGTCTTGTCCCAGGGGATATACCAATTTACGGTAAGGAAGAAGGAGCTGAAGCTGGTGTCAGACATGCCTAACTCCAATAGGAATTGGAAGGGCATGTATTTCTTTGTCAAAGGGATGGACTGGGTGTGCCGTCAAGAAGAGTGGGTGATGATGCCTCATGGATTTGACAATACTTGGGGCATCGTCAAGGATTCAGGTTTAGTACCGTCTACATTTCCTCTTTTCTTTATTCATTTGTTTCAAGTTTTTAATGTCGTCTACCTTTCTCATTTTCAGCTAGAGTTCGTCCACATATTACAGACGAGCAAGAAGCCTTTATCCGTCGGGTCACAGAGATCCCGTTGGACGAGCGGAGGTGTCGAAACCTAATTACACTCGACAATTTGCACGCTTATTGTGGAGGTCCTGAGCCGACGCCAGTAGCTCGCAGATTAAACGCCTACTCCCGTCGACGTAAGTTGTATTTATTTTTATTTTTTTGTCCTTTATTCACGTTTGCTTACCTAACATCGTCACTTGTCCTTGGCAAAAATGGAGGTAGCCAGACAAAGGACGTTGGTGAGGGCGACTACAGCGTGTAGGAAAGAGGAGAAGGAGAAGAGGAAGGAAGGAGCGTCCTCGTCGGCCCCTAAGGTCGTCGGGAAAGGGGTGCACAAGAGGAAAGCTGATAGGAAGGATGACTGTCCTCCCAAAAAGGTATATGTCGCCCCTGGGGATAAACTGCCCAAGAAGCTGTCTCCTCCCAAGCCAAGCCACGGAGTAGGCAAAGGATTAATGACGACGTCAGGTCCCATTACTCAGGGATCTGCCTGTCGTCTTCTTACTCACAAGGAACATGCCGTTGAGGTGATTGAGTCAATCATCAAGGACACGGACGTGGATCCTTATGCTGAACAGATGACGAAGGAGCTGGGGGCGTCAAGCCTTTTTGACCTTGCACGGGTGCGTCTCTTCTTTTCTTTCTTTCTTTTTTATTTATTTACTACTTAATAGTTTACAATTGTTCTGTTTTTAAGCGCTGGTCCATATGAAGGCACTGTAGGATAGGAGCGTCGCCCAAGAAAGGGTGATTGCCCGTCTACGCAAGCACAATAGGACCCTGCCAGACGAGCAAGAGCAGTATAAGAAGGCCCTTCGTACTCTCAATAAGAAGGTGAAGGAGCTGAAAGAGAAGCTAGAGGAGGAGGGTCGTCAGAAGAAAAAGGAGCAAGAAGCTAAGGCGACAGTGGAAAAGGAGCTAACGGCCCTTCTCGGGCAGGTAGAGACAACCAGGGCTGACATCGTGACGGAATTCAAGGCTTCGCAGCCATACATTTATTCCTGCGCCGTCTACTATGGTGACGGGTTTGAGGATTGCCTTAAACAGATCAAGTCCATCTACCCACACTTGGATTTATCCAAGGTCACTATGGACGATCCCCTGCCGTCAACTCCTGTTGGCGACACCATTTTTTAGGAAACCGACGAATCCACTCAATCAGAGCGAGATCTAAAAGATGATGGTGTCGTCCTTGCTCAACCTGCTGTGGACCCTCCCATCACTCCACTGATCCCGTCCACTAATCCACTGAATGTTGAAAACCCCCTTGCTCAAGACGTTGAAGACCCTTCTTTAAAGAATGACGAGAACCCTCAAGACGTCCCGACCTCTTTAACTTAGCTTTTTATTTTTTGAATGATAATTTTATTGTATATTTAGTCTAACTTTCAGACAACATTAAATGCCCCTTTGTTTTTTGGGCCTTACTTTATGTATGGTGTGCTTTTTATATCCATCGCTTTTTTAGCATGTGTTGATCTTTATGTACTAATATATGTTTGCTCATCCATTCCTTGTGCCTGTATGTAAGAGGACTTAGGATAAATGCATCCGCTTTGTTGGACTCGTCTATCTTTAGCCATGACAATGAACTCGTCCTGTTTGAGGATCAAATAAGAAACTCGTCCACTTGTGGATTTTAACAGATTTCAGGGCATTTTTGCGGACTTAATAATTTTAACAATGAACTCGTCCACTGGTGGACTTTGAAATAAACCCGTCTATTTAGGGGCTTTACAATTTTAACGCATTCTAATGGGATGAACTCGTCCACTCTTGGACTTGATAATGAACTCATCCGCTTGTGGACTTAATAATGAACTCGTCCATTGGTGGACTTGTTAATGAACTTTGTCCACTTGTGGACTTGATAATTTTAAGGTAACCTCATAGGATGAACTCGTCCACTTGTGGACTTAATAATGTACTCGTCTATTTGTGGACTTAGTAATGAACTTGTCCACTTGAGGACTAAGTAATGAACTTGTCCACTTGTGGGCTAATTTTAAGGTATCCTCGTAGGATGAGCTCGTCCACTTGTGTACTTAATAATGTACTCGTCCATTTGTGGACTTAGTAATGAACTTGTCCACTTGATGACTAAGTAATGAACTCGTCCACTTGTGGACTTAATAATGAACTCATCCACTTGAGGACTAAGTAATGAACTCGTCCACTTGTGAGCTAATTTTAAGGTATCCTCATAGGATAAACTCGTCCATTTGTGGACTTAATAATGAAAGTAATTTTGTAGAGACAGATAAATACACAAGTCATATCTGAATAAACTCTTCTTATTATGATAAATGTATGCATACGTAGGAAAATTGTTCTTTAAAGAAAAATACCTGCCCTTTGGGCTTAGAAAGTACTGTAGCAAAAATTAACTAAAATAAACTGGAAAATGAGGAGTGTCGCTCTTCATGCTATCATCTACTAGTAGTACTTTCGGAGATACTCGGTGTTCCATGGATGGTGCAACTTTTGTCCGTCTAGCGTCTCTAGGTGGTAGGTGCCTTTCCTTTGCCATAAAGTGATTCTGTAGGGTCATTCCCAGTTAGGACTGAGCTTTCCTTAGGTGGGATCTCTAGTGGCTCCCGTCACTTTTCTTAAAACGAGGTCCCCCACCTTGAAGTCCCTATATTTGACTCTGGAGTTGTAGTGCTTGGCCATGAGGTTCTGGTATCGTGCGAGCCTATGTTCAGTTGTTGTCCTGACTTCATCCACTAGATCAAGTTGTAGATGCATGGCTTTGTTGTTCTTTCTTTCATCATGGTTGTCCACCCTATAACTTGTGAGTCCGACATCAACTGGGATAACTGCCTCGCTCTTGTACACTAGTCGAAACGGTGTCTCTCCCGTAGGTGTTCTAGCTGTTGTCCTGTATGCCCATAATACGCTTGACACTCTTCAGGCCATATACCCTTTGCCCATTCAAGCCAAGTCTTGATGATTTTAAGCAAGGATCGGTTCGTGACTTCAACTTGTCCGTTGGCCTGAGGGTGGACGAGGGAGGAGTAGTGGTTCTTGATTCCCAACTGCGAGCAAAAATCCCTAAAGGAGTCGTTGTCGAACTGTTTCCCGTTATCTGAGATCAAGACTTTAGGGATCCCATACCTGTAGACAATGTTTCTCCATACAAAGCTTCTCACGTTCCTTTCTGTGATGGCGGCCAAAGCTTCTGCTTCTACCCATTTGGTGAAATAATCTATGTCGACTATAAGGAACTTCAGCTGCTGCATTGCTATTGGGAACGAGCCCATGATGTCCAGTCCCCACTAAGCGAATGACCACGGGGCTGTCATTAGGGTTAGTTCTTCCGTCGGCTATCTGATAATGTTGCTGAACCTTTGGCATTTGTCGCTAGCTTTGACATAAGCCTGGGCATCCTTCTGCATAGTAGGCTAGTAGTATCCAACTCGAATTAGTTTATGTACCAACGACCGCGATCCTGAGTGGTTCCCGCAAATCCCTTCGTGGACTTCTCTCATGACATAGTCTGCTTCTTCAGGGCTTAAACACCTTAGGTATGGGTGGGAGAAGGCTCTCTTGTACAAGACGTCCTTTATCAGAACGAATCGTGCTGCTTGGACCTTCAACTTCCTTGCGGCTTCCTTACTGTCTAGTAATGCGTCGTTTTTTAAGTAGGAGACTAATGGTGTGATCTAGTTGCTTCCAGAACTTACCTCATATACATTGATGGGATCTATTAACGATGAAAATTGAACAAAGGAAAGTACCTTGTTGGGGATGATCATGTGTTCTGCTGATGCATCCTTAGCAAGGCGGTCGGCTTGCTCGTTCTCTCCTCTGGGGATCTGAAAAATCTTGGCCTGTAGCTCGTCCACCCTTCTTTTTACTTGCTCTAGGTATTTCTTCATCCTCTCGCCCTTACATTCGTAATTTTCGTTTGCTTGATTCGTGACAACCTGGGAGTTGCAATGAATAACCACGCTCGCGGCTCTTGCTGCTTTGGCGAGATCTAGTCCTGCCACTAGAGCTTCGTACTCCGCTTCATTGTTAGTCGTAGGGAAGTCGAGACGAATCATGCATTCAATCTCGTCCCCTTCTGGATAACGAAGTACAACACCCGCTCCACCAGCATGTCTGTTGGACGATCCGTCCGTGTGTATACTCCACTGAGGATACTCTTCTGCCCTCGGCCTTCCACGTTAGTGAACTTTGTAATAAAGTCAGTAACCACCTGCCCCTTAATGGCAGTACGCGGGCGATACTGTATGTCGAACTCGCTTAACTCTATTATCCATAGCGCCATTCGTCCAACGGCTTCAAGATTGCTCATTGCTCGCCGCAAGGGCTTATTAGTCAGGACGATCACCGTGTGGGCTTGGAAGTATGGCTTGAGCTTACGAGCTGCTGTAACTAAAGTGAAGGCGAGCTTCTCCATCGATGGGTACCTATCCTCTGCACCACAAAGTGCTCGACTTGCGTAGTACACGGGTTTTTGCACCTGGTCTTCTTCTTTGATCAAGGCTGCACTAACGACGGCCGAGGATACAGCCAAGTGGAGGAACAATTCTTCCCCTGGTGTTGAGGGACTCAGCAATGACGGGGAAGAGAGGTAGGCCTTCAGATCCTCAAATGCCTGCTGACACTCGGACGTCCACTTAAAAGATTTCTTCAACGTGCGGAAGAAAGGTAGACACTTATCTGTCGCCCTTGACACGAACCTGTTCAGCACGGCTACCTTACTGTTGAGACTTTGTACTTCTTTTGCGTTCTTTAGGGGTGTCATCTCTATTATGGCTCGGATCTTGTCTGGGTTGGCCTTGATACCTCTCTAAGACACCATGAATCCTAGGAACTTCCCTGCTGTCATCCCGAATACACACTTACCTGGATTGAGCTTCATGTTGTAAGAACGAAGGGTGTCGAAGGTTTCCCTGAGATCATCCAAATGATCGTCCTCCCTTCGGCATTTTACCAGCATGTCATCAACATAGACTTAGACATTTCTTCCAATCTGCTATGCGAACATCTTGTTCATGAGCCTCTGATATGTTGCGCCCGCGTTTTTTAGGCCGAACGACATTACTTTGTAGCAAAAGAGGCCCTGGCTGGTAATAAACGAAGTCTTCTCCTGATTCGTTTCGTCCATTTTGATCTTGTTATAACCTGAAAAAGCATCCATGAAACTCAGTAACTGGTGTTGAGCCGTAGAGTCAACTAGGACGTCGACCCGCTGGGGAGGGGGGGGTAGCTATCTTTGGGGCATGCTTTGTTTATGTCTGTGAAGTCTACACACATTCTCTATTTCCCGTTGGCTTTCTTGACCATCACGATGTTTACCAACCAGTCAGGGTAGTAAACTTCCTTAATGAAGCCTACCTCTTGTAACTTGCGAACTTCTTCCGCTATAGTTTGGTCTCGTTCTTGGGCGAACACCCGCTTCTTCTGACGGATGGGTGGAAAAGAGGGTGACACATTCAACTTATGTACATGACCGAAGGGTCGATTCTTGGCATATCTTCATGGCTCCAGGCAAATACATCCTGATTTTCTTTGAAGAAAGTCGTGAGTGCTTAGCGGACCATCGGGCTGGCGAGGGTGCCAATCCTTGTTGTTTGATCTGGCTTGGAGTTGTCGAGAAGTATCTTTTCAAGTATTTCAAATGGCTCTGCCACCGTCTGCGGCTCTTCTATGTTCATTGTCTGCACATGATCGTCCATCTCCAACATTGATATGTAACATTCTCGTGCAATGACCTGATCTCCGCGTACTTCTCCTACTCTGTACTCAGTGGGGAGCTTGATCATCAGCTGGTAGGTTAAAGTTACGGCCTTCCATAAGTTGAGGGTAGGTCGTCCGAGGATGGCATTATAGGCGGACGAGCAGTCGAAAACAAGGAATGTAACATCTTTAGTAATTTGTTGAGGATAATCACCAACTGTAACAGGTAGTGTGACTGCGTCGAGGGGGTATACTTTAGTCCCTCCGAACCCAACAAGTGGGGTGTTGGTCGGGTCCAGCCGTTCTCTGTCAATCCTCATTTGCTGGAACGCCAGATAGTAGAGGATGTCAATAGAGCTTCCATTGTCGACCAGGACCCGGTGTGTGTTGTAGTCTCCTACCCGTATGCAAACGACGAGTGTATCTTCATGTGGGTGGTGGAGACGTCGAGCATCTTCTTCTGAGAATTCGATGATGGGGTTGTCAATCTGCGCCATCTTTGGGACGAAGCACGTTAGCTGGACGTTCTGAACCATCCTGAGGTAAGTCTTTCGAGCCTTTTTGGACAAACCAGAGGCCGCAATGCCCCCTACAATCATTCTTATATCTCCTATGGGCAGCCTTGGACGCTCGTTCTCCTATCGGGGAACCTGTTCTTGTTGCGGGTCCACTTTTTCTTTGCTAACGAACCTTTGCAACTTTCCTTGTCTAATAAAAGCTTCTATTTGCTGCTTTAGGTCATAGCAGTCGGCTGTGTCATTACTGTGGTCACGATGGAAGTGGCAGTACTTGTCTCTGGGTCTCTTATTGGGATCTCCCTTCAACTTGCCGGGAAATGTTAGGGCTCCTTCATCTTAATCTGCATCAAGACTTGGTCGATTGGGGCAGTCAGCGGGGTGAAGCTTGTGAACCTTCTTGTGGGGGGCTTGGAGCGCCTGTCATCTCGTCGTTCTCCGGTTCTAGCCATCTTCCGCCCCTTATCCTGCCATATGTCTTCCTGTCTTTCCCTCTTCTTGGGCTTCTCTTCTCGGGCCAATAGTGCGTCTTCCACGTTCATGTACTTAATCGCCCTGTAAAGCACATCCGACATAGTCTTTGGGTCATTCTTATATAGAGAAAATAGGAACTTACCCTTCCGTAGCCCATTCGTGAATGCAGCCACAAGTATCTTGTCGTCAGCTTCATCGATCGAGAGGGCCTCCTTGTTAAAACGGGTTATGTAAGATCTCAGCGTCTCATCCTCCCGTTGCTTAATGTTCATCAGGCATGCAATGGACTTTTTATACTTATGTCTCCCGATAAAGTGTGAGGCAAATTGGGTGATTAACTCCTTGAAGGTACTAATGAAGTTGGGCATCAACCTGCTGAACCAAACCCTTGCGGGTCCCTTCAGCGTAGTGGGAAAGGCCCTGCACATGATCTCGTCTGCCACTCCTTGTAGGTGCATCAGGGTCTTGAAAGACTCTAGGTGGTTTAGGGGATCCTTAGATCCGTCGTAAGTCTCCAACTGTGGCATACAGAACTTTGGTGGAAGGGGGAACGAAGTGACGGACGCCGTGAATGGCGAGTTAGTTCGATGGACCAGGTCATCGAGGTCGCTAGACACCCGTCCTCTAAGGGCGTTCATCATGAAGTCCATCCGTTCTTTCATCATCTGCATCTCTGCGACTATGTGAGGTGGAGCCGTATCTGTAACGGATGGACGGTTCGTGTCCTGTTGCTCTAGTTTGCTTGGGGCGTTGCTACCTTCCGGCCCTTCTTGGTCCCTTCTCTCAGCGCTAGTGCCTTCTTAGTCCTCCTCCTGAGTGTTAAGCCCCGTATTCTTTTGGCACAGCTGCTCTTCAAGATCACGGTTTTGCTGGTGAGGCGCCCCACGGCAGCAGCGAGAGTTTAAACCTGTCTCTCGAGGGCGGTTATGCGTGGTTCATCTCCTTGAACATTGTTGGTGGTCGCCATCGAGCGAGTAAGTACCATGCAACTTTTTGTCTAGGAAGCGATAGTATGGCTTACAAGTCGTAATTTTCCCATAGACGGTGCCAACTGATGATGCCAAAAATCGTCAGTAAGTCACACAGTCCTTATGTGCTCGAGACAACACCTGCGAAACAAAAACAAAGAAGACCTTAGGAGAGTACCGATGTGGTACCGGCCAAAAAACCTTCGAAGGTTAAGTTAGAGAATTTCTCACAACTCTAGAGTGCTAGAGCTGGAGTCAATTATGCGCACCTTAGTTTGTGAGGGTTTTGGGGTTTTTATAGTAGCATAGGCTTGACATCCGTTCCTTGGCTAAGAAGATCTTTCCTTGTGGGAGAGATCCTCTTTAATTCGCATATTTTATAGAATCCTTTCCTTGTAGGACTCCCCTTGATTAGGGTTAATCGTGGGGCACAAGATACTTCCTTATATACTCATGCGTAAAGGCCAAGTAAGGCCATGTCAGACTCGTCAAAGGTTTGCTTATTCCCTTCAGCTTCCTTTCGTCAACTTCTTATCCCGTCTATGTACTCTAGTCGTCTCATCCAGATGTTTGTTGACCTCAAGGTGCAGCCGTTAGCTTTGAGGTGGAACCGTCGACTTTATACTTGTTGTTTATTTATGGACATACAAATGAGGCCGACGAGTTCATTAGGACCGTTGGCTTTGCCTAACATGGGCGAGTTTATCAATATTACAAAATTACCCTTATCATAGAGAAATAACTTGAAGTCGAGATGGCAGAGACAATTGATGATGAAATTGAAGAGGAAAGTTTCAAGGATCTCGATGAAGTCAAATTAGATGATTGCAACGTTCAAGCTCCTATTATTTTGGTTGGAGACACCGAAACAAATTTTATTGATTTTATTGGGGTGGAAAGATTTGATTTGATTATTGACTCTTATTTGGTGAATATTGTCAATTGCATGAAGATCAAGGGACAAGAAGTTCAAGTTGTTTAATTTATGACTTTCAAGTTTGACAAGAAGACAAGGAAGATGGAGTATTCAAAGTATTTGTTCTCTTGGCATGGAAGATTTCAGATTTCAACCATCAACTCGAGGACGAGTTTGTTTCAAGTGGAGGGCTCTAAAGTAAGACAAAATATTCAAATTAATTTTTGTAATTTTTTTATTTGATATTTTTATGTAATTTTCGTTAGTTTAGGTCTAGGACATTTATTTCCTTGTTTTTAGGTGTTTTTAATGTTTTTTAGGTCAAATTTGGATCCTGTTATGGTTAGATATTAATTAGAAGTTATTTTATAATATATTCTCTTGTCTATTAAGTTTTACGGGGCCCTTAAATAGGCCCCAAAGCCTATACACGTTTTTTAACAATTATTCAATCAATAAAATTTAGACTTTTGTCTTTTTATTTTCTGGTAGATTCTAGACACTTTTTCCTTGTAGATTCAAGGAACCCCTCGTGGACTCAAGGTTTACTACCCAGAAACTAACAGTTTAGTTTTTCCCCATCAAATAAAGCATCATGTGTGCTTTCTTCAGGCTTCCGCGACATCATATGTGGTTGCCCATTTTAGTTTATGTTTGTTATTTTGGAGGTAAATACAAATATAATAATATATGCCATTACCTTCTTGCTAGATGTTTATGTATGTGGGTGTCTTTTGTTGTTTATATGTTGTCTTGAAGGCAAGTAAATATATAATAATAGAAAGCCCAACATTATTCTTTTATATATAAACTTTTATTGATTATGTCTGTTGAGTACACATGCCATTACTTTGTTGATGGTTATATATTAGTGTTATATGTAAATAACATTATATTTACTTTTGCCCAGATGCCGATCATAAGAACTGATTTTTTTTTTTTTTTTTAATGGGGGTACTTGAAAAGCATTATGTTAAGGGGAAGATGAGTTTGTTTAAAGAGATAAATATTGATTATCTCTCAATTACTGAGTTTGGTAAGTCAACAAAACATATAGGGTAAATGATAGAAGAATGGAATTAGTTTAAGTTTCTTGGGGAAGACTTTAAGAAAGGGATTGCTTCATGTAACACTGATGGTGATGTTATGAAAATGGAGAGTGGGATAAAAAAAGGAAGCGCATTGGATTGTTCATCTTTATCTAAAGCATAGGGTTGATCCTATTAAAAGTAGCCAGATAGATAGCCCCTTTACCACTCCTTGGACCACTACATGATTAATTTCTAACCTAGACCAGATCCTAAACCAAAAGTAATCACTAACGTAGTAGTGGAAATGGAAACAAATGATAATGAAGGTGATGAGGCTGTAAGCAACATAATTAAGGATTAGGTTCCATGAAAGTGAGTCTTGATGATTGGATCTAGGGTTTAGGATGATTTTGAGAGGCTTCGGGTTTCAGGTGTCACCTAAGATTGGGATGATTTTAGTATTTGGGAAGTTTTAGGGTTACGATTTGCAAGAGAATCGATGATGGTTGTATATGGGAGTACTATGACTTAGGTTTCAATTTGTGATGGAATTAATGGATGGATTGCATGCAGACATTAAGGAATCATACGAATGTCAATCATTAACGTGTAATAGACTGTGGGCCTTAAGCCCACCTTATTTACTTGTATAGCACATTTACTTGTACTACACACTCTATCTTCTATATAAAGGCACTCATGTATATTTTATTACTTAAGAAATACAAAACACTTATTCAATCTATTGGGCAACTTAATGATGCAAAATCTGCATGGGATATGTTGGCCAATGTTACTCCACCTCTCACGGATCCATGAAATATCAATTAGTGGTTGAATTGCATCTGCTCAGGCAAGAACCAAGGCAATCTATCAATGACTACTATGATCAGCTTCACTTCATTTGGGACCAAATTGACCTTTTTGATCCAACTTGGGCATGCTTAAAGGATGCTCAGCAATATGCTATCATTCAAGATGAATTTCGTCTCTATGAATTCTTGATGTCACTTCACGATGCCTATGAGCCCATCCGAGGTCAGCTTCTTAATCGCAATCCTCCTCCCTCTCTTTATACTGTTGTAAATGAGTTGGTTGGAGAAGAAGCTCATCTTGCAACCCTTCAAGACCAAAATAAGCTTAACTTTTTGGCTATTGCTCCTTCTTCTCCTCCCAACATAGCAACCTATGCAGTCAAGGTTTGATGCATCTAGCTCCAGCAATCATCACAAACAGTCTAACAAAAAGTTCTGCAACTATTGTAAACGTCCTAGCCATAATATTGAGACTTGTTACCATCACAACAAATCTACTGTTGTTGTTGCTAATATTGATTCTACCTTGACAATCTCTTTCATCTTAGCTGAGTCCCAGTCTTCTGGATCCACTATCAACCTCTCATCAATTGAACTACAGAACATCATAGCTCAAGCTATTCGTATGGCTAGTAATGCATCTCTTTCCACTGCTTTCTCAATTTTACCTGGTAAGTCTCACTCTTGGCTTTTTTATTCTTCTTGTTGCAATCACATGACACCTTACCTGCCCTTATTTTTTAAACTTGAACTTGCACCACATCCTCTTAGTATTCGTATAGCTGATGGATCCACCATGCATGGCAATAGTCTAGGATTTGTTTCGACCTCTAACCTTTCGGTTCCCGGGGTCTTCCATGTACCTAAACTATCCTATAATTTATTCTTTGTGGGCCAATTAGCTAAACTAGGTTATTGCCTTATTTTTATTATTCTAGGTATACTATGCACGATCTGAGGACGGGACAAGAGCTTGAGACTGGTTCTAGAGTTTGGCGTATATTTCCCGTGGACAACCTTTATCTTTCACCTGTTGCTCCTGTTTCTGATACTGCTGTAGCTACTCTAGTTTTTTCTTGACCTTCTCTCGCTCTTTGGCATTCTCATCTTGGTTATGTACCCTCTTCTTGGGTACAATAGTTAGCTTCTAGGGGTCTGTTAAGTTTTGTGTCCAAAGAAAATTTTGATTGTACTTTATGCCAATTAGGAAAACAACTAGCTCTGCTTTTCAATAATAGTGAATTGATATCTACTGGTATTTTTTATTTAATTCATTCTGATGTTTGGAGACCTTCCCCTATTACTAATATTGGTAGATTTCGATATTATGGTGTCTTTATTGATGATTACTCTCGTTATAGTTGGATTTTTCTAATGAAATCTCGTTCTAAATTACTAAAAATCTACTATAACTTTACAAAAATGGTTGAAACACAATTTTCCCAACATATTATGATTTTTCGATCTGATAATGCTTTTGAATACACTCAAGATGCTTTTCAAGCTATTTTGCATTCCTATGGCACTATACATCACCTAACTTGTCCAGGTACCTCTAAGCAAAATGGTAGAGCCAAACGAAAACTTCGTCATATTTTTGACACTGTTCGTGCTCTCCTTCTCTCTGCCAAAGTTCTTACCCCATTTTGGGGTAAAGCCACTCATATGCTGTTCATGCTATTAATCGCATTCCAATCACTATCATCCATAATTAGACTCCATATGAGTGCCTTTTTGGGTCGCCCCCTGACTATCATCACCTGCGCTCCTTCAATTCTGCCTATTTCGTTCTTCTTCAGCCTTATGAGCACAACAAACTTGAGCCTTGATCTAGACTCTATTGTTTCCTTGGGTATGACAAAACTCAAAAGGGTATCGGTGTTATGATCCTGTCTCTCATCATTTTCGTGTTTCCCGAAATGTTGTCTTTCGGGAACATCGCTCCTTTGTTGAGCTCTCTCACTTCCGTTCCTCCCTATCTACCTCCTCTATCAAAGAACTCCTTCCAGACGAGTCACATATTCCTTCTATAGTTGCTCCTGATCCTCTTATAGACTTCTCTATCCAACCACTAGATATTTTTTAACATGTTGAAGATGAATAGGTCGAAGACGTGCTACCCAACTTTGAGCCCGGGTCCCTCGTTAGTCATTCCTGCTCTGCTTAAAGATCTTGCACAAGATATTCCACCTCATCACTTAACTCGGGTAAGATCCATTCTTGCACATTACTTGACTATCATTGTTACACTACCCTTGCAACACTGCACAAGCCTCACACCTATTGTGAGGTCTCCACTGACCCTTTATGGGAGATTGCAATGAAAGAGGAACTTGATGCATTATCTAAAAACCTTCTTAAGGATTTAGGTATGTCTACATGCTCTACTACTCCTCTTTATTGTGATAACCAGAGTGTCATTTATATTGCTCACAAAAACACATCGAGATTAACTGTTATTTTATCCATTATCATCTTGTCCATAGTGCTCTCAAGCTGTTCTCAGTCTCCTCTAAAGATCAACTTGCAGATATCTTCTCCAAGTCACATCCTAAGGGATGTCTTCGTGCTTTAGTTGACAACCTCAAGTTAGTCTCACAACCACCTTGAGTTTGAGGGGGGCTGTTAACGTGTAATCTATGGGCCTTAGGCCCACCTTATTTACTTGTATAGCACACTTGTATTGCACATATATTTGTACTACACACTCTACCTCCTATATAAAGGCACTCATGTATATTTTATTATTTGAGAAATACAAAATACTTATTCAATATTTCTAATATCATTATTTTGAGAGATTCATTACCTCCAAAGAATGAAAATACTTCAAAGGAGTTTCTAACTCTACAAGAAATGCTAGAGAGGAAGCAAGAACTAGTCATTCCAAACAAAGAACATAAAGAGTTAACATAACTATGGCAAACAGTACTTCTAAACCAAGAGAGAAAATACTACATGAATAACCAGCTAATATTTGTAGTCCATAAGGGGTGATCTCACTTGAACTTACGATGCCATGAGGAAAGGCAAAGTGAAGAGATTAAAGCATTCACACTAGGCTTAACAAAACCAAATTGTTTTAGCTAAAGCTAAACTCAATAAACTATTGCATCAAGCTGAACAACATGTAGGCCCAAACTAACTCTCTCTCTCTCAAAATGTCTCTTGATAATAGCTTAATTTTGCATATTTATATTGTTATTAAAGAGTATTGTGGGAGGACTTTCATCTCGACCCCCAATCAGGGTACACCCTTTCTTAGGCCAAAGGCTTATAAGGCAAGGGTGGGAGGCATCTCTCCCCGATGTGGGATTGAGCAAATTCGTGCGGGTGGGACGTAGGTTGATCCTTGCCCATCCCAAAGCGAACAATACCTGATTGGGGGCCGAGACAAAAGTCCTCCCACAAAAAGGTGCTTTTGAGGGCAGTGCCCATCAAAGGTATTGTCCGATTTGCGTGGCAATCCTTAAGACACGTCCGACCACACGACTTTGTTACCCTGAAGGGCACGCCTCCCCACTACAAACAGCATGCGCTAGCAGTTTTTGAGACTTGCTCTAGGACACATGTGTAGTAGTGGTACACCTTTCCTTAGGCCAATGGCTTATAAGGCAAGGGTGGGAGGCGTCTCTCCCCGATGTGGGATTGAGCAAATTTGTGTGGGTGGGACGTAGGTCGATCCTTGCCCATCCCAAAGCAAACAATACCTAATTGGGGGCCGAGACAAAAGTCCTCCCACAAGTATTATTATATTTATTTTGTGTTAATTTATGCATTTACATTTGGTTTTGGAATAATATTTAGTAATTAATTTTGTGCTTAAAATGAATTTCAATGCATGAATTGTCATATATAGAATAATGAAATTAATTCTAGCAAGATTTACCAAGAATGACACAAGTGAATTTGTGTAAGAAAATGGTCAGTGTACTATATTTTTATAAGGGGCCATAATGAAGTTAAATATAATCAACCCAATTAAATTGGAGTCCAACTGGAGTAAAGAATCAAAAGAAACTTATACTAAATTCAAGTTAAATTTGGATCAGGATTTCAACCTACGCAAGCCTTATTGTTTTAGGCATAACTTTTGGCTAAGATATCGGATTAAAGTTATTCAAGTTGGGCTAAAAAGACTGTTGGGTGACAACTTTGTAGTTTATGGTCCAAATTATGGTGTTTAATGTGTCAAAAAAGTTGGCTAAGTGAAGCTTGAAAATTTGGAATTTTTTCTAAACAAGAATTCTACTTGTAATAGGATTTCTTAGCTTATTTAAAAGCTCTTTAGGTCAAATTCAAAGGGTGGCAGCCTTAGAACGATATTATGATTTTTTTTTTATATAGTTTCTTTCATTTTTTTGAATTTTCTTTGGTGTAATGACCTCCTAGAAGCCTTGCTAAGGAAAGGGTGAAACCCAACCTTCTTTTGGTACGCTTTAAAAATATTTGAGGATAAGTTTTTTTTATTGATTTTCCTATCTAGAAAAGTGTTTTATTATTTATAATTCTTTGATTAGAATTATGATTTAACGTAGACTCCATGCAAATTAAATGCTTATGTTTTTTTGAGAATTAATTCTTATGTTCTTATTTCCAACCAAATCATAATTTCTCCTTCAATAAAATTTATTGTTTTAATTTTATTTTATCTTTTGGGTTGCTGATTGGTGACATATGAAGGATAATGTATTCTTAAGGTTGTATGTAGGGAAAAATGCTCATACACCCGCCTAATCTTTAGGGTAATGGTCATTACAGCGCTTGAAATTTTATTTGGGCAAATTTATTCCCTAAACTTCACACATGTGACAAATTAATACACTAGTTAGGATACTATCAATTTACTAATGAAAAACACACAAATTTAAAATACCACAATCCTTAAAAAAATGTTTGGAAAGAAGAGAGAGAAACTTAGGGAAAGAGAGACATAAGTCATCACAGAGAGAGGGATGTGATGGCCAATGGTGATTCTGGTTCGAATGTCTCTCTCTCTCTCCCTAAGTTTCTCTCTTCTTTCCAAACGGGTTTCAAAGAATTGTGGTATTTTAAATTACACATGCATCTCACATGTGTATTCCATTAGTAATTCAATACTGGTGTATTAATTTGGCACATGTGTGAAGTTCAGGGAATAAATTGACCAAAATAAAAAATTCAAAGGGTGTAATGGTCACTATCCTAAAGTTTAAGAGGTGTAGAGCATTTTTCCTGTTGTATGTATACCTTGAACCTTACAAAAGAGGATTTATAAGGGGATGGAACCTATAATTGGCATTAATGGGTGACATATGAAGGAAAGAGTTGGTTGATATTATTAGGAAAGATGCCTATGGTAACATGGAATTAGCATATGTAGTTGGGCTAAAGCACAATGATTCTAGGACTTGGTTTTTGACACGTTTGCTAGAGAACATAAGTTATGGAAGGTGGATTGTTATATTTAACTAGTTAACTCAACTGGTAAAATTTATTGTCATTGAATAAAAGATCAAGAGTTTGATCCCCGCGCTACACCAAAAACCAAATAGTGTCTTGGCTTGATAATAAAAAATAATTATCATGGAGATGACTACATAAGATTGAAATATCTATATAAAAAAAAATTAAAAAAAAAAAGTAATTATTTATTTTATTTTCAATTGTAATTGAGAATCATTTCTTTTCTAATCTATACTACTATTGAAATGATTCCCCTTATAGCAAGGCACGCTAAGGTTGTAGCAAATGAACTCCCAAAATAAAAAATGGTATTCTGCACCATAAATGGCTTGCCATATAACTAACATGTTGACTGATAAATCTTTGAAATAAAATGTGTCCAATATATGCTATCACAAATTCCCAACAAATATGCAATTATTCACAACATTTTCACAAAAAAATTTAAGTGAGAAGTTGTTACTGGTGGGCAAAAAGCAATTTTAGTGTCAAGTTCAAATTAGAACCAATAACAACTTACCAACTAAGATTCCCAATTAAGGTTTAATGAGAGGGTAAGAAATCAAGTAAGAGAGAGGGTATCGGTAGAAAAAAGAGAGTGTGAGGGTAAGAACTGAGAAATGAAATGTGATTTTTTTATTTTGTATTTAACCTAACCAAATGACGTTGTTTTGCATCTAATTTAAAAATAAATAAAAAATTACTTAATGAGAAGCAGTGTTTCATATCATATATATTAAATATATATTAAAATATAAAATAAAACTTATATATATGCGATGCGGTGCAGTTTTTGCACCTTCACCATGGCCAGCAGTGCAATGAATGACCATTCATTCTATTTTTTGTGCATCTCTATTTCTAATTTATGACTCCCATTCATTCGATTTCCTCTCTTATTAACGAGGAGGGACTAATCCACCAAAGCCCAATGTTACTTTTCTAATGATAATTTGAAAATGAAAATGAGGCTATAAAAAAAAAATAAATAAATAAATAAATCCCAAAAAGAATCACATTCTAAGAATAACCTTTATTTTTATAAAAAAAATAAAAATAAAAGGTAAAACTACACTATTGGTCTTTGAAGTTTACTATGTAAGCGCAATTGATCTCTTAAGTTTCAAATAAGCTATTTTAGTCTCTCAAGTTTTAAAAATGAGTGGTATTAGTCATCACTTAATTGCTGTTAGTGGTGTTTACGTGGCTAACATAATAGTGACTTGACATTTTTTTTTTAATGAAAAGTTATAAATAATTATTCTACATGTAAAAAACCCATTAATACCAAAATACTTGACCCGGTAATTAACGGGTAATATCAAATCAAAGTTTGAAATCCATGGAGTTTGGAAAAATCCAAAACCCCAAAAAATACATGCACATAAGAAATGGTATTTTCAGGATTAAGCTTGGCACTTTCAACTGCAAGGTCTTGTGGGGTTTATCACTCGTCTCTACCTTCAGCCTTTCTTTTATTGAACCCAACAGGAGGTTGAGGCTCAGTTGTTGTTTCCATTGGAACCACTTTTTGTTGGTCTCTACTGGTGTTTTTGTGAGTAAGAATTGGGTTTGAGGTGAGGAGGAGGAACGTGTTTTTTAGAGGATGCGAGAATGGGGAAGAGAGAAGAAGAAGAAGAAGAAGAAGATTGGTCGATGGGTTTAAGGTTGGAGAGAGAAGAAGGTTTAAAGGGAGAAAGAAGAGGAAAGAGGGAAGGGGAGGCGGAGATTGACGTTGAGGTTTGAGACTTGGTGCAATGGTATTATGTTTGTGTTTCAATTCATTTGCTATTTTATTTGTAATCTTTTGCAAAGGGTTTTAGACTTTTAGATAAAACCAGGCTCTTTTTGCACTTTGTGACTCGTAGAAGTTTGGTACTCTAAAACTCAAGGAACATAATACTCCTGCAAGCCCAGGCGCCCAGAAGTACTCTTATCCTAAAATCCATAGAGTTTGGAAAACTAAGATCATGGGAAGATTTTGATTTGGTATTACCCTTTACTTATCAAGTCAAGTATTTTAGTATTAATGGATTTCTTATGTGTAAAATAAATAATGTCACATCATTAAAAAAAATGCTAATTTATTATTATATTAGCTACATTAAGAGTTACCATCAAGAGCGGATGCCATAGGTTAAAACTCTCTCTCTCAAAAAAAAAAAAAAAACCTACATAAGCAATACCACTAATGACAGTTAAGATAAGGACTAATTATACTCATTTTTAAAACTTGAGGGACCAATAGCATTCACTTAAAACTTGAAAAATCAATTGTGCTCATAGAGTAAACTTCAAGAACTATAGCGTAGTTTCACCATAAAAAAAACTCTAAGGAATTGGTGCTTGGGCTAAATTAGTTACCCACTTGAAAGAGGGGGTGGGGGGGGGGGGGGGGGTGACGTCAGGGTTTGAAACCCCTTGAATGTGGGAGAAATATTAGCAAGTAAAAAAAAAACTTTGGATTTTTCTTTACCAGACATTTAAGGCTTTCCACAGTCGCAGATATGTAGAAAACATATGATTTATAACAAAAGGTTGGTCTTTAATTGACCAAACTCGAAAAAGTACAAACACAACAAAAGCCTATCTGCTTGCACCAGCTAATAATAATATTCATGTAAGCCATCAGCCAGGACACTGTCCCCATGTCAATTAACTTGCCTCACCCAACTATATTACATACACCTCCATAGTTATTGAATGCCTGAGACTGATTCCATCTGCCAAATTGCTTTTGTTATCTCATTATTTAACAACTACGGATACTTCCCTATTGCTGGAAATAGTTCTTCTATGGGAGGTTGTGGGGCCCACCTTCATGTGAGTGTGAGGATGCATGCATCCGAAACACTTTGTATTTTCTCCTTCTATGAACACACTTGCTACACTTTGACACAACTTACACATTTGTCAATATTTGATTGATTACATCACTCGCACACAGATCCACCACTGGTACTTAGTGAAAAGTAATCTAGTCACCATTTGTCACATGTCTAAGTTGTGTCAAAGTGTGAGCGCAATTGTGTGATCCTAGACTTTTTGTGCTTGGGGAGAGGGTTATAACAGCTTTAAATTCCTCCCATCCCATCAGCAGAGCTTCCCTGATTGTCAGAGACAGCCATAATTCTACTTGCGGCCAACAAACTGCAACAACCAGTTATCCTCTTCTGGCCTTCTCTATCCTTGCCGAAAAAGCTTGTACCCTTTCAAGTTTCAACTGACCTTGCAGCCCTCCAGCAGAATGGAGTTGCCAGCCAAGACAGAGTAATCAAAGATTTACTGTACATCAGAACATTGATTGCAGTAACAACAGCACCCTCCATGGCAACTTTACTTCATATTTCCAAATGGACATCTAAATTTTCTTCATTTGGTTCACTTTTGACCATTAGAGCAAAGAGCATGTTCTCATTAAAACTTGGATTAGCAGCTGGCTTGTGATTTTGGCCTGGGTGGATATCATGAGAAATTATTTTGGGGTTTAGGTGGTCATACCAACATGATGATCTGAGTCTTCAGCTGGTTTTGGGGCGGATATGTTTAGGTCCCATGTATATCAATGAATGAACGGCAAAAGATAATGTAATGTAATCATTTTGGTTAATGACGTGACTAATTTTTATATAAAATAACGTAACAAGATGTTAAAAGGATAATATACTTCAATTTTTTTTTTTTTTTATACTATTTTGCTCTATGAATCAGAAATCTAAACTTGAAAATTCAAAATAAATGAAGATTGTACTTCTGTATAAGTATAGAGAACTTGATAATGATACACAAGCTTAACACTGGAAAGCCATACCGATGGCTGCAACAAAGTTCACAATATTATCAAGAACTCTGGCTCCAGAAATCTTTCCAATAATCATTGTCCCATTGTTGCAAGGCTCATCAATGCCTTGTGCAGTAACTCACTCAGCAAGGCTAGTCTGGATGGTTTATACAACAACTACTGAGGAGGGATCGGCAAGTTGATCCAGGACACCTACTAACCCATGATGTTTTACCTTGGCTTTCATCCATCACCTGGACAAACAAGTAAACACACATTAGAATGTGCTTCCCACCTAAATCTCACAGTTAGTATAACATTTGCAGTTTTGGTACTAAAAATGAATACAAAAAACCAAAGCTGGATAAAAACAATTTGAAATAAATAATAAAAAACCAAAGCCTTGAACTTTTTGTTGACCTTTTAAAATTTTGACATGTTAGCTTTGCAAGCCACATAAGTTTTGGCTCTGGGAGGAAAAAAATTTCTGTTATAGCAGAGTTCTTTTTCTTAGACTTCAAATCCTACACGAAACAAAGGTCTCTAAACAACCTAGAAAATAAACACAACATCAGATATTGTGGCTCCACTATTGCTATTGCTATCTTCACCATGGCTAACCAATCTTAATCCTTTTCTTATATTTCTATATTTCTTTAGAAAGTTTTAACTTTGGAATTTTTGTGTTTATTTTTTGCAACATCTGAAACTAGTATGTTATCTCTTATATTTCTTTGTTGTATAGTCATATATTCATTTGTTTTGTTTCAATAATTTCTAAGCTCTAAATCATCTAATTCTCTATTATTATTATTATTATTATTATTATTATTTTGAACTTTTCAAAGTTTTGATATCTGATTCTTTGATTTTCCACTTTTTTTTCCTGCAAAATTTGAAATTGTTTAACATATTTCAACAACTATAGCCACAAATTATTCTTTTGAAGGTAACTAATCTTTCTCTATATTTCTTTGTTGTGTAGTCAGTCTTTTTCTTCTTTTTTTCAATAATTTCTAGGCTTTGAATATTCATATTTTTTTAATTTTTTTTGGTTTTTTGAAAGTTTTAATATCTGAATTTTTGAGTTCAATTTTTGCATATCAACCATATAAACCATGGATTAGTCTTTTAAGAGTAACCCCATCTTTTTCTTATATTTATTTGTTGTGTGGTCATATATTTTTTGTTTTGTTTTAATAATTTCAGCTTTGACTCTTATACATGACACATTATACATTTATGCAAAGTTTTCCTGTGCATTGCATGAGTTAGCGACTAGTTGAAATAAATTAGTCAATCAAGACATGACTCACATTTGCAAAAGATTGGCACAAATTTGGATATTTAAAATTCTGAATAAATATTCAGTATAATTAACCAATTCTTTCAAATAAATTATTTGTCATCATTGGGTGCCAGTACTACTACCCGAGGCTTAAAAATGCAATGAGAAGGAACATATCAACCAATTTTTAAACCCTTTTCAACTGTTTAGTCTGTAGAATGCTGTGGTTGTGTTCATAGAAAGACAGATGTAGTTATTTCACAAGTTGAATACAAAGTCTACAATGAAACCAACTGAACAAGATTCTTTAGGTCTCTCAACGGAACTCAGTATACTGAACAGTGTCTAGTATGTGTTGCGGCCAAATTATGCATCAAAGCACCAACATCACCCACAAAATCTATATGAGTTGGGACTCCAAAGTTACACACCCATAAGGTTCTACATTAAATTAATATGTGGTCGATTCCACCCTTAGATCCATTGTTATCAATACCGTACAGGAGTTCATTTCAGTTTGATCAATGGAATAAAATATTTTGATACCGGTCAATACCAATATACCGTTTCAAGTTTACCGCTTTAATAGTATATTTATATTTTGTAGGTGTCTTAATGGACCTCAGTAAGCTGAACACTATCTGGTATGTGTTGTTGAGGCTAGATTATGCATCAAACCACTCAAAGCACCAACATCACCCACAATATTTATATGAGTTGGACTCAAAAGTTACACCACCCAATAGGTTCTACATTACATTAATATTTTGTCAATTCCACTGTTAGATCCAATGTTGTCAATGCTATTCCGTTAGATCCAATATTATCAATACTATACTAGAGGCCGTTTTTTGGTCAAGGGATGAGATATTTCAATATCAGTTAACTGTGTCAGGCTCACTACTCTATATATGTGCACTATATTAATAAATATTGGTCAAAATCATATAATTTGTCAAGTGTATAAAATTTTAAATCAATGTCCCAAACAATGTCTCAATCCCTAACCCAACATATTAATTCAAACCCAATAAAAATTATACATCCTTTTTTTTTTAATTAGTCCAATAAAAATGATACATCTAAAAGGGTAAAAAAAGATAATAAAAATTTGAAAATAAACAGACTTCACATGTGATTAGGGGTTCGAAAAAAAAACGAAAAGCTGATTGAAAGTTTTTGTTTCTAGTTGCAAGCTGCAAAGTTAAAGGTGTAGTTATTGGTTTGTCCACCCCACAGATTGATAGTACTTTTTTTCATTAAAATAAAACCCTTGAAAGGTAATAAGACGCATACACACACAGAAGAAGAATGAGATTAAGTGGCTGGCACTGGCAGAGTAACCAAGAAGGACAACAAAGAGGGATATGCAAGTGAATTCTTGTATTAACCAGTTTCAGTGAACGAGTTACAAAAAAGTCCTCCCCTTTCACAGAAATTTACAAATGACAGAGATGTTTAATTCCAGCCTGGTATACATTTACTGGCTGAAATCCAAAATATAACTCAGTATTGCTGAGACAACCTGGTAATATTTGGGGTGATATGTTTCAGTAGGTGTTTCTGTACTGGTTCACGTACTGATACTGGTTTGGTAAATAACAGCCGTACCAGCCAATACAGTACAGAATTGACTACATTGGTTAGATCACACATTCTCTCTAATCTTATCATTGTATGTTTCAGTAGGTGTTTTTGTACCAATTCACGTACTGTTACAGTAAATATTGGCCATACTAGATAATATGGTATGGATTTGACTACTTTGATTAGATTACACGTTCTCTGTAGGCTTATCAGTGAGATATCATATACTACTATCAATTTCATAAAGTCATGTATTTAGTGTATTTTAAAATAATAAAAAAATTAAACTTTGGACAATTTGCAGATGAAACATTTCTTGGTATCCAATCATCTTAGGATTTGACAAACATGGTTGTTATGGGGGAAATATAAAATCCAGCGATGGGTTCAATGGAATCCTTGACCATTATTGGACGGTGTAACATTTACTAAGAGTTAGACCTAGTATGCATGTGTTATCTGAAATAAGACAAATTTGATAAGATCATAATAAAGAAAGGTAACAAGCAAAAAATACACCAGAGTCTGGACCATATTCGGTAACTCAGATTTCAGATATACCAACACTGCTTACTCCAAGGTCAAACACAAATAGACTTAGTAAATAAACAATTAAACATTGCACGAAAACATTAAAAATAATAAAAATCATTTCTGACTTTTGTGACAAATAATGAAAAAGTTTATATGCAGATATCAATATAAATTCAAAAAATAAAATGCAACTGGTGTACTTGGTCAAAACCTGGAAAGCACGGACGCGGCTGGGAGGGTGCCGCACCCGAGTCCGACGCGGCCCGACGCGGGACGCGGCGTCCGACGCGGTTGCCCGCGCGTCGGTGCCGCGTCTGAGTTTTTTTTTTTTTTTTTTTCTTCTTGGATTCGCGCCGACGCGGCTAGATTCGCGCCGAATCAGCTTCGATTCGCGCCGAACCGGGCTGATTCGGCCAGAATCGGGCCGTATCGGCCATATCGGGTCATATCGGCCAGCGACCAAAACGGCCGATACGGCCGAAACAGGCCGGAAACGGCCGAAATCGGCCTTGAAACTAGCCGAAAAATCCGAAATTCTCACCTCAGAGGCATAGTAATGTGTTTCTTGCCTTCTTCTTTCTTTGTTTTGTGAATCAAGGCATAGTAATGTGTTTTTTAAAAATATTTTAATAGTAAAAATATATAGAAAATATAAATAAAAATATTTTTAATAATTTTTTAATCGCCGAGTCCCGCCGCACCCGCACCCTACTTTTTCAAAAATTGCCGAGTCCCGCACCCGCACCCGAGTCTCGAAACGCACCCGTGCTTCATAGGTCAAAACACAGTGGACTAAGACAGTTAGCCCATGGAAATAATGGGGCAAGAGGTCCTAGCAGAAAAGAAAATAAAAGCACATTCATGTTGACACAGCACACAGTCTCAAACACAATCTGTGGCCTTTTTATTAAGGAAATTTGATATCATTATTGACAGATCTAGGAATCCAAGAGAGGGATGCAATAAAGACCAACTGCCACCAAATTCAGTTGGTTAAAAGGACCTTCCAGGCCATTCTCAGTCACTTCATCACAATCAAACTGTTTCATTCCACCAGATTGGCAATTGTCAGCAGGAGATTTGCCAAACAGATTGTCAATGGATGGGTTTTGGTCTGGGTGATTAGCTTCCGAGTCTGATGAGGTTTCAGGTATGACTTAATCTAGTATGGCTGATAAGTAAAATTTCATTAATTAAAAGGAAAAGTTAACATATACCCTAAGGGCATTGGTTTAGAAACTTTTTATAGGAAAAAAAAAAAAAAAAACTTTTTTTTTTTACTGCTTTTTATATTTCCCATGAAAGTGGTATTAAAACTTTCCTAAAATGTTCATTAACAAATGCCCTAAGGGCACCCATTAACCGGACCCTTAACTAAATGCAAAGGGGCGCCACTAATGTACACAGGGTGTATGCAACAGGTACACTAAAATTCAACACACAAAGTACAACGATCAAGCAAGCAGGGCAAAGTAGCAAAAGTAAACCCCCCCCAGGTTTATGGATATGGGTTAGATCAGTATTGGTAGGGCTTGAGGACATGTTTATTTATTTATTTGATAAATAACAAAATTTATTGATGTAAAATAGACTAAGTACATAGGGGGCATACTATGGGTATAAGAAATAATGTAAAAATAGCCTAAGTACCTAGTGGGTATGCTATGGATACAATAAAATCAACCCCTCAAGGTACAAAGATAAATTAAATCTGGTAGTGAAAACAAGAAAAAAGAACCCAATGCTAACATCGAATTAAACAAATATTTGAAAAATAACAGCTTAAGATCAAGACTTCTAGCATTTTGTTCCTCCCAAATACACCACATCAAACAATAAGGTACGGCTTCCAAATAATTATATTTTGATATCAACCAAACGGACCTTGTGAAGAAGTTAGCAAAGCAATAACACTCTTTGGTATAACCCATTGAATTCCAAACAAAACAAACACCATAGTCCGCAACTTAGTAGCTAGATCAGTATGGATATCAACAGGGTGGGCTCACGGTGGTTGACATGTGGTTCTAGGTTTTGGGTTCATTGGTTGGCTTTGATGTGTGGGTGTGGGTTTGTTGTTGGTTGACGGTGGGTCCAAATTCCAGTACGATTTGGGGTAGTGGGCTTCACAAGTTGCTGGGAGGTAGCAATGGATGCTTTGGTGACAATGATGAATAATTCTTACATCAGATTCCAGTTAACTAGGCTATCATGTCATTAGGTGAGTATTTCATTGTTGTTGAGTACAAGATTGTAGGTTGGGATATGGGATGTGGGTGTTTGGATTGAAGTGGCTGTTTAGGGTTTTGTTGGAAAACCAGATCGGGGTTTGCTTTGATACCAAATCTATGTAGCAACAATAACAGAATTTGCATAAGCAAATAATACAAAACAAGCAACAGGGCTAAACCCTAAGCTTCACCACCTAAAGCCGTTTGAATCACCACCAAGCTAGAGAAAATATCATTCAATTTTTCATTCATCAAATTCAACATGATGTCAACATTATGAGAGCCTGATTTTAATGGGCAACTAGGGTCACATCAAAAGGAAAAAAATAATGCCCATTATTATAGCGTAAATAAATCCCGAAAATTCTTGATCAAAATAAAATCACATCATTCAAATCAGCCAAAAAAATTCTGGTGTTTGTACTTGGGGGGGGGGGGGGGGGAGAGAGAATAAAAGTAAAGTCAAATACTAGATTGTATTCGCTCAATTATGCAACAGTGTAGAACTTAGAGACAAGAACACGATCGCAGGGAGGTCCACAGTTCAAAAAAAGGAGGAAGACATCAAACAAAGGGTTAACGACAGAGACCAAGGAAGGGGAATTACTTCAAGAAATCAACACTTTTTTTATAGGTAGGTAACATTTTTATTAAAAGAAGGTACAACCAAGTACACAGGTTGTGTACTCAAAAGGCAACAGATATCAACTAAGAGTACAATAATCTAGGAACTCAAATAAATTATAGAAAGAATGACCACTTAATGTCATCCAATCATACAAGGTACATAAGAAGATCATCTTAAGATCCGTCATGGTGCATTCAACTCCTTTGAACATACTTCTATTGCGTTCTTTCCAGATGGTCCACAATAAGCAGAAAGTGCCTGTTTGGCTCAGCTTATTTATTCAACTTTTTTAATTTGAAAAGGCTATCACTGGAAAAAAGTGACATTTAAAATAGTTGTATATTGAAAAAAGTGCGGTTTCAAAATGGGATGCCAAATGGGCACAAAATAGCATTCCAAATATCTCCATTCTGATGTATAGCAAACTGCCCTTCAAACAAGCTGACATATCAATTACCCTCCTAGGCATGACCCACTGTACCCCAAATAAACGTAATACTAGAGACCATAAATTTCTCAGTATCACGAAAAGTAAAGAAACAATGCTAAAGTCCTAATAAAGAAACATCACTGTAGGATTTCAGCCTAAAATTGATCAACACTCCAAAACATAATTCATCTGACATGAATCAAATTATCGAACCCTATACCAGCCCAGAATATAACATATATATGTGTGTGTGTGCGCGCACGCGCGTGGGGGAAACAGCTAAACATACACCTGCAGGTCTCCTACAAGTACTGTACCACTGAAGGAAACCACTATTTTACGTCAAATTTCATATACTTCCTTTATGTTTTTATGAATGATTTCTTCCTTCTTTCTTGTTATGCTTACTGCTTATTGGAATCTTCTCCTTTACTACATGTCTTAAATATAAAAGATGGCTGCCTGACTTTGGATGTGCCCAGTCCTGGAGCTGATTATTTCAAATAACCTTCTAAAAACACATAACTCATCAGTCCACTGGTTGTTAATCATGTGTTTTTCTTGTCCATAACCCTTCATTCCTTTATTAACCATTTGTTAAGCATGAATATCTTCACATCCTAAGGAAGGGTTCATTTGGTTGGGGAGATGGAAAAATGGGAGGATAGAAAAAATTTAGTTTTCCCTCATGTGTGTTTGGTTGGAGGGATGGAAAGGCCCCCTTCCAAAGGGATATCCATCAGCCCATGAAGAGAAATGAAGTCAAAAAAATCAAACATAGACCAAGTATAACTTACAGCCCCTAACCTCTCTAATGGAAAACGGATTACATTAAAGTCACCTCCCAGACACCATGGCAAATTCCACCAACTAATAAGTCCTACCAGTTTGTTCAACATTATATGACGCCTCCTGTTCAAATTTGGACCATGAATACCTGTGGAAGCCCACTCAAACTGATCACCAACATTTTTAAATTTGCAAGAGACCGAGAAATGTCCCACCGCTTCCTCCGCCTTTTCCACAACCCTTCAATCCCACATAAGCAAAATACCACTAAAAGCACCTTCAGAACCTAAGTAAAACCAATCTATATAAGGACAACTCTAGATGCTATGAACAATTCCTCTAGTAATCCACTCCAATTTTGTCTCCTGCAAACAAACAATATCAGCCCTCCAAGTACGCAATAGCAATTTCAAATTCATTGAGAAACAAGCAAAGCCCTATCCCTACTATTACCACTATGCCTTGCTGATACTGAACCATAATTGAGCTGAATAGACCCCTCAGCTCCCTTATCCCTTTTACTCTTGAACTCTTCATTTTTCATTGATTCTTTTCCCTAGTAGCCCTCTGATATAATTTAGCTTCAACAACCAACAAAAAATTGGTTGCCTACTCTTCCAAACCCTTCAGAGATGTCCCCAAAAAGTCATCAAACTCATTGAATCTACTTTGGAACCACTCTAAGTAATGTTCTTGACCCATCGAACTTTCCACACCGACTTGTTACTGCCCTTCACAGTAGTTATCCATGCCAACCAAAGGCATAGAGAAAGCCAGCCGTTCAACTGATAGAGGCAAAAAACACCTCTCATTTGACTGAGCAACATCCTCTGAACAAGTATCTGAAACCCAATCATTCACAATGTCATCCTCTTCTCCCCAAACAGTTTTCCTCTCCATAGCGTCCGATGTCATCAACAGAACCACCGCCAACTGATTCTGCTCGACAAAACCATCTACAGCATCACTCGGTGGCAAAGAGATATGAATCAGGACTGCCACCCTCCTCCCATCGCATAATTCAAGGACACACTGCTCAGAATTCTCCCATTTCTTGATTATGTTGCCAGTATGCTCCTAAAGGATCGTTCGCAAGTCATGTTGCAAGCCTTCATCGTAATCGGATGTAGGTTTCAACCCTTTACAGGTCGCAAGTCATGTTGCAAGCCTTCATCACAATCAGATGTGGGTTCCAACCCTTATGGCCTGTTTGGAAGTTTAAAAATGGAGGGGGAGTAGAGTAGAGGGAGGGAGAGTAATTCAATTACCTTGTTTGGAAGTTTTTTAAGGAAGGAGGGGGAGGAGTTTGGAGGGGTTTGGAAGGGTTTCAATCACCTCTAATCCCTCATTTTTAATTCCCCCAAATTGGAGAGATTTAGAGGGAGAGTAGAGTAGATAAATTATTGACTAGATAAATTTCTCAATTTACCCTTTCTAAATTAATAATAGACCAATGTTGCAAGTCCATTTTCAAATAGGGGTAAATTTGTCTATTTTAATAATTTCCTCTCCTCTCCTCTCCATCCTAATTTTTAAAACAACCAAACAAGGGGAAGGGCTAATTACTCCCTTCCCCCTTACTAATTTTAAAAACATCCAAATAAGGTGGAGAGGAACCATTCCCCTCCCCTCTACTCCCCTCTACTCTCCTCCCTCTCTAAACTTCCAAACAGGCAATTAAACTATAGGTCTCTACGGACATATTGAAGCAAATAGATTTAGCCACCGCAATCATCTCAGTGCAAATTGGATCGGCTCATAAATTGCAGCATCAGAGCTAGGAAGCATCAAGGGATCTATCTTGGTGCATGCCGAAACAGAAGGGTGGGACGACTTCTGTTGGGAAGACTTGTGAAGGGAAAGAGTTTGGGGTTGGGTCACGTGAGAAAATGGGCTGTGATGATTTAGGCCACCACACAGAAATGGGTTTAGGGTTAGGAGTTGGTTTCTTTATATGCTTAAAAGATTTGGCAACAGTGGGCTTCAAGTTTAAATTCGGGCCTACTTGAGAGAGGCCCATTTCCTGAACATTAGACCACTTGACCCCCCACTTACCATCCAACCCATGTTCCATCCTAAAAGAAACATCTAATACCAAGCCATCTTCAGTTCTTTTAGAAACAATACCATTTATAACGGACAAAATTTTTTCCCCAATTTGTGCATTCACCATCCCAGAATTTCTCTCGCGTAAATCATAGAGTTGACCGATCAAGTATGAATTTTTTTAATTTTGAAAATTTGGAATTAATTTCTTTCCTTTATTACCTCCACCACCTTTGCTCTACCGCCCCTCTGCCTCTGCCAACATAAGTGTATTGGAATCACTATGTCTGCACATCTCCGCTAGTCTCAAAACAGTCTGTTTGATCCTAGATAAATTCTGGGAGGGCAGTTTGGCAGCAAGTGTCTCTGGAGCAATAGCCTTCTGCAGATTAAATCCAAATCCTCTCCAACCACTACCCAATTTTCGTCCGGCACCACAACGAAACCTTTCCGATGACCATGCAAAAGTTCTGAGATCATTAGAAAAGAGCCATATGCATTGGAACCCAATTGCAGAATGAAGACTTTATCTCCATCCCTAAAGGTTTGCGCAAAATGTCCTGGAGATACATTGGACATGAGGTCCTCAAAAATGGCTAGCAAACGCTTTGTACTCTCTTTGCCCATGAACACTGAACATAAAGACTCCCTACTTCTCTCATAAATACATAATATGTAAAAAGTACCTCCTTCAACTGAAAATTCGAAAGTTTGACTCAATGAAGAAGAAAATAGAACCTCCCACAACAACAGAAAAGAAACTAAAAGATACAAAATTTGATGGCTAATCCAAGGTAGCTAGGCCTCGTTTGTGGCTAATTCAAGGTAGCCAAGCCTTTAGAGCCATGGGGATATTACTTTAAGGATTGATAGGGATCAAAATTATGAAGGGTTGACACAACCAATACAAATATTTAGAACAGAAGACAGACATGAAAAATGAAAATTCTCTTTGTTATTATCTATCTTTCCCCTTTTTTTTTTAAATGTATTATATTTATTACATTTAAAAAAAAAAGGAAAAAAAAAAAAAAAAAAAAAAAAAAAAAGAGAACTGAACAAGCAGAAAAAGAAAGAAAAAAACAAGGGGAAAAAAGTAAACAACGTCAACAAAATAAAATAAGGAGAGAGAGAACAGAAAAAGAACAAACCAACAACGAAAGAGAAGTGCGAAAAGAAGGAAAAGAAAAAAAAAACAAGAAAAAATCAAAAAAGAGAGGAGAGATACCTGTTCAATGTTATAACTAAGGGGCAGAAAAGTAACTGGAATGGTGGCAACAAAATCAGCAGAGTTTTCTCTCCAAATTGGAGAGAGAGAATTTTGGTGGGCCAGGGGAGAAAATACTTGGGCCCCAGCCCCACCAAAATCTCTCCAATTTTTCACCTCAACCAAACAACCCCAAAAACCCTTTTCTCTTCTCCATTTTCTATCCTCCCTATTTTCACCCCAACCAAATAGACCCCAAAGGTCTGCTAGTAAGACTCATACCGTGTTGCATTTCTCTTTTCCACAAATGTCGAGTCCATCACATTACAAAATTCAGGCTGGTGTGCCACTTTAAATTTCACCTATAGGTGAGCACTGAGTACTTTGTTCCCAAAAACACGACACCCATAGCTTTAGAAATGGCATCAAATTATGGAGGAGCGTTGGAAACATACTTCAAAATTATACTGCACCCATTTTGGATGGCTACAATTAGTGTGAAAAAAAAACATATTGAGCAGCTTGTGGATCAATACAATACACATGGTAAAGCAACGGAGAAAATCACAAAAGAAGGCCGTAATACACCACACATGTTTGCTTTCTTCACTTGGACCATGTTCTCAGGTAAGACTTTATCAGTGCAGAATCATTGGAAAAGGAATATTTTGATCACAAATTGGTGTTGTATGTGTAAGAATGGCAGAAAATCAGTTGAAAATTTTGTTCAATGTTCAATGGCAAGATGCATTTGGTCTTTTGTGTTTGCATTATTTGGAGTTTCTTGGGTTATGCCAAAGATCGTGATTTAGATGCTTTGATGTTGGCAAGGGATCATCCACATAGAAGCACTAAGATATGGAAGGAAGGTGGTTTGGTTGTGTTATGTGAGTAAGTTGGCGAGAGCATAATGGCAAAACATTTGATGGTGTCCTGTCGAACATCCAAATCATGTTATCAAACAATCTATGATGAATGAGTTATGCTTGGATGGTTGCCATCGGAAGTATTCCTTCTTTTCCTTTTTAAGATTTCCTAGACTACTTGAACTTGAGATTGTAATTCTTAAGGAGTATTTTGGTACAAATGTTGTCAATTCAAACTGCAACCTATTTCTTTAATAAAATTATTTAACTTTAGGAAAAAAAAAAAAAATCCATGAAAGCCTAAAATAATCACGTAAAACAACAAAACAAAACATGCATATATGATAAGCAATTCATATTCTTCACAAAGTATTCACGGAAAAAGCAATTATGAAACCAGCTACCTTTCCCTACATGTATCAGTACCTCGGGAAA